>VZSE01012170.1:299215-452713 GCA_013398275.1 Promerops cafer
AAAAAAAAAAAAAAAAAAAGACTTCAGCAATAACCCAGTCAGTTAAATTGAGAAGCAGAGGACAACTTGAGGAAATGAAAATGTACAAGGTCATGACGAACAGAAGAATTTCAAATGACTAGGAGAAAGTAGAGGAAAATACATCTTATTGTGAAGATTAAAAAATACAACCCACATGGAGATGAATGCTTGTCTAGATGTACCAGTGCTGTTTTTACCACAGAAATGATACATGCACAGATCCCTATGCATTGCTACTGCTGCTGCCATGGATATCACATGGGCAGAACTTGCCAAGGAAATAAAATACTGGCAAGCTGTCAGTGCATGCAAACCACACATCACCCTGTGAAACCCTGCACGTCTGGGTTAGTAGGGTCAGGACGTAATACTTACCCTAAAGATACAGGGGATATCTTTCCGATTTGCATGGATGACATCTGAGGCCAAGACAGAACTCACTGAGAATTCTTCATCCCTTATGGAGACCATAAACATAATTGGAAAAGTGTTAATGAGCAAAATCTGTATGTTTGGATTTTATGTTTCCAATAGCCTTGTTTAGTGGAGGACATAGCAAGTCAGCACTGAAATCTGATTTTTAAAATTATCCTTTCATCTGTATCTGAAGATAAAATTCACAAATGAAATGTTGCATAATTAATTCCTGGTAAATGCTGATGGAGATAAATCTATTCAGATATTCTGTAACTGTTTTTAATCTGTATAAATTAAAACCTTTCAAGAAAAACGTCCAACTTAAAAAATAAGTGGAACAAAGGACATCTCTCCAACTCTCATAAAAATCCAAACCCACCTAGAAGCTATAACCTACAGCAGTTTGGGACTTCCTAGATGAACTAACTTAGATCAGAGACGAGTCTTACTTAGTTGCTATGTTAAATATACTCAACCTTCAGTGAGGCTGGTAGTATTCAGTAATACTGAAGACAGTGGGAACAAATTATTCAGCCCTTCTCAAGCAAAAATTGTAATACATTTACCCTATAACAAAGTCTTACGTCTTTCAAAACTCTATTCAACTGCAAAATGATGTTATTTTTAATTCTTTATTCATTCCAGATCTTCTACACAGCTGAACAGATGCTCTTTGCACATGATGTAGTAATGGAAGTTTAAACATCCATATAGGAACAAACAAGTGTAGTTCAGGCTAATTCCAAATAACTGCTAACTGCTGTTTTATTTTTTTATCCCAGAAAATTAGTGGCTTTCAACATGGATTACAGGGTTTCATAAAAGCTCTGGAGCTTGCTTACTGATTTGACAAAAAGAAAAAGCAGAACAAAACCTCCCAGTGCCTCTGCAAAGCTCCCACCAGCAGCAAACAGCTTACCTCATGTCTATGACCTGACTCACTACCACGCTGGGCTGAGATGCTTTTCCTTCTGCTACATCATACAGGAAGAGTTTAAAATCACAGATCACTGCCAGTGCTCTCTGCCAACCTTTCTTTACTCCAGCTGGCTTTGGGACCTTTAGAAAAATAAATTCGGATCAACTCTCTGTAAGTCTAGAAGCAATCAAAACATCAAACAGCACAAAAATCAGTTTGCTTATCTGGGCTGGAAAGTTTTAATTCAGTGATGATGTTAAGCAACATAAGCAAGAGCCCAGGAGCAGTAAGACCAACAAACACAGACAATATATTATTTAATAAATTAACAGCATCACAGATTCTTTTTTCTCATTTCACAAATTCATTCAGAGCTGTATTAACAAACATGGAGAAAGAAACTCATGTCTAGTTGGTCACAGAATTATGTCCAAAACTATGCTGAGTAAATATTTTAATATTTCTGTGCAAATATCTACACCAGGGACCATAGACAGTACTAACAGAAAGACTCAAAAACCTCACAGGGCCTGGAAGATCATCTGATCTCCAGAGATAGAACTACTCAAGACCAACCCAAAGCACACTGACCAACAGAGATGGAGGGAGGATCACTGCTGACAATGCTAAGAGTTGTTTTGTGAAAATTTAAGTCTTAGTTTCCAAACTGCTACCCTAAGATGTAATTGAATCTTTCCCCCCCAATATTCCAAGCAATTCCAGCCCTGGAAAACAATGAATTTCATGTAAGTGCCCCAAGTGCAGCTTACTTACTCGGACATGTCCTTCATAAGCTGTTCCTATGCCTTTCTGTGGATCTATTCCCAAAGGCCCCTTAGTCTGTTCAGGAGGGATTGGACATACTGCAGGAGCCTTGTCTGCACAGGTCACGTGGCAAGAGAATCCACACACTTGTGAGGAGGAGAAGAAACAAAAAGATTTGATGGTTATTTCTTGTGCAATGCAAAAGTTGTGATGACGATGACATTTACAAAGAAATCCCCTTTCTTTTTTTGACCAGCATCTGAATAATCTCACTGAACTTTGCTACAGACAGAAATAGAAGTCTGCACACAGCAGCAGTTCATGTTTTTATCTGCTCTAAATCCTGGATTTCTCTTTTTCGGGTAGTTTATGGATACACCTGGTTTCATCCAGATAAGGAAGAGCCTAAGATAATCTCTATGATGTCCTCTAGGCTCAACTCTACTAGTAAACAAAGTACTGGACACCCTTTAAATAATAAGTGTAATTCTGTGTACATACAAACAAGAATAACTGTCATTTGGTACCAATTCTGTTTCTTTCTGGAGTAAAAGTCAGAATAGATGCCTTAAATTTTGCCTTGCAACAGAAAGCAAAGCTGCTGTCAGTATACTTGACCACTCACTGTGGCCCCTTATTGCTATTTTGAGTAAACTGAATGAAGCTCTTCTACCACCAGCTGGAATAAGAGTGTCCCCAGATAACTGGGCAATCCTGTTATATATGTTCAAAGTGTTTGGCTTCTACTGTTAAAAGACTGAAGCATGAGAATATACTGTTATTCAAATTATAAGCACAAGACTCCTGCATCAGCACACTACATTTCCTGTGCCATTTGCATCTGTAGGAACTTCAGTTCACACTTGTTTGTGCTCTCCCAAGTGCTTACCTTCACAAGTACAGCCCTGTCGTATCAGACCAACCATCAGGGATGTGCACTGATTGCATTTCGTTGGTGTGTTAAACGATTTCACTACAAACTGGTGAGCTTTAGGCTGTGAAATGAGCAGAGGAGGATGTTACCACCTGTAACACTTCTCAAGTACAGTTATTTCTTTCACAGACAAGAGTGCACAGGTGCATTTAATAAGGCAGCTTGTTTGTGTTTGCTGAAATGAGATCTGAGCCGAAAAAATTTCCTTATCACTGTGCTCGTTGTTGATAATTTAAAGCATCCTCTGTAAACAAAGCCATGGAAACTGGACCCTGTCTCAGAACATGAGTTTGCTTCCATTGCAGATAGGAAAGCTGCCAAAATGATTCTGTTACTCTTTAGAAATTGAACATGTGTATGCATGGTGGGCACCTGACTGTCACCAGGCCAACCCATAACAGTATTTTCTAAGCTGCAAATTCAGTGCTCCTCTGTCAGGAGTACTGCCTTAGTTAAAAAGTTAAAAGGAATAGCAGATTTTCTCTAAATTTTATATTTTATGCCAGAAAGCCCTGACAGAGCCCCCTTTTATGGTGTTTAGCAGGGACAATTCAGAGCACCATCTAAAGGCGAGAGCTGAAGTTGATAGATGAAGTTGATTTTGAAAGGGTTTCTCTTTTTTTATTTTTCCTTGGGAACACAGAGTACATGAGTAAGTGGTTTCATTCTCTCCCTCTCCTCAAGGATGGCCATGCTGATGCTGCTACATAAAGGCTAAATGCCTATGAAATGTGGCAGGATGATTCACAATTGGCCTTATATAAAATCCAGGAAGCTGCTTTGCTTTTCTATAAAAATTCCCAGTGAAGTAACTACTGGGGAGAAAGGCCAGAGCACAGAGTCAGTGCAAAGACTGTCCAAAAAAACCTAATCATGTATGTGATCTGAAACGAGACAATTTTGCAGACTACTTTGGAGAGTAGATATGTTAAAATTTTGCTCACTTTCCTGTTTTTCAGAGCATAAGATATCACAGCTAAGGGCTCAAACTTACCCATATTTAATGACAGCTTTACTGTTACAATAGAAGCTCTCTGTCTACAGAATGTTCTGTTTTGAGACTTGCAGGCAAACAACACCCAGCTTTAAGCACTGATGCAATCAAAAAGTAAGAAGGTTCTTTAGGGGACATAATAAATTATAAAGCAAGTCATTACTTACTGAGCAAGATGTTTGCAAAAATTAAATTATGTAGACAGTAAAGTCGGTTTCACATGATTCCAAGTGCACTTAAAGTATTGTTTTAATTGATCTACTGAGATGCTGCCAACAGAACACTGTCTGCTCAAAATTTCTAGCTTTCCTTTATACAAATGAATCTTCTGCTACTTTACAATTTATCAAAGCAGAGAAACAGATCTATTAGAAAGGCTTACTTACTTCATTATTAGTTGCAGGAAAAACTGTCATTTTTAAATATACAGAAGATTCCTAAACCATTGAGTCATTTTCAAAACTTTCACAAGAAATGTTTTCCTTTAATAGCTTGTATTTATTTTTCGTTTGCTTGAATAGACATAATCCACTGGGAATTAGCATACACTGGCTTATCCAGCAACAGCAAAATTATTTCAACAACTGACAGAAAATCAGTATTTATGCAGGTAAAAGCCAAAAGACAGGAAAATTGGAAATCTCTTTCTGTAGTGCTCACTCTACACTGCTTAACAACAGGCAAATCTGTGGTTTCATTTTTAGGGTTACTCTTTGCCTTTTCTCAAGAATAAACATCTAATTAGCACACAGACATGCTAATCTGAGACTTTGTTGTATGCAAAAAGTAGAGAGGCATGTTGGTCAGACACATGTCAGAAAACACTCTCTTCCTAGGATGGCACTTTCCTTTCTTCACAATCTGGCTCATTTACCTCTTTCTAATGTCCAAACTACTGTTTCTCCTACAATCAAATGCCTGTGGAATTCCCAGTGCAGCTTGTCACACCCCATAGTGTAAGAACCAAGGGTTTTAAATTTTAGAGAGCAACCAGCTTGCACATAAACATCCCTTCTAGGCAATTGTGGTCAGGTCAGTGTGATAACCAGTTCTCCTGAAGCTGTAGCCCAGGAGTGACACGTTCCCCTGCTACACAGAAGTGTGAATGCTTGCCAGGGTACCTTTGGTGCAGAGAGTCCCGAGCCAATATACGCTGTCCTCATGGTCGGTGTGTGAATCGAACGGGGAGGATGCTCTGTAACCTGAACAGAGTCCCCAAAGGATCAATCAGACATCAAGAACACTCTATCAAAGAAAGCCTGGATAAAGGAAGAAGAGTATGTTGTCCCACCCACCCCATCCCCCAGCATCCAAGCCATGAAACTAAACTGATTAATGCAGGACTCAGAAAAACAAATCTTATTTCTCAGCAAGATTCATCTCCTAAATGTCAAAACCAACTTCACATTATCTGAAACATTTGATTGGATATTTTCTAACATAAAATGACCACAACAAAAATTTTTTTAACAGGGAAAGGGGATAAATTATTATATAAATATGTTATTATAGTGGCAGAGTCTGACTAACATTTCCTAATAACAAGACTTCCAGCAGAGTTTTAAAGTGTATTTTTACAAACTACATTATAACACAATCTTTGGTCCAACATTTCTTAAATATTCATGACTGAGGATATGTTATGAAGAGAGACCATAACTACTAATTGACTCACTGTTTCCATCCCTATTCAATTAACCATATGTGAAAGGAAATACAACATTCCCCAAAACACAGTTCACCACTACTGCAGAAGGCTATTACAAAGCCCTAAACAGTCTTGCTGCAGAAGAATGAGCTTCACCCTAAACAAAAGATTTGCAGTAGTCATTTTTATACAAGTGAAACTGTTATTCCTAAAAAACAAAAGAAAAGAAAAGGACAAATATCTTTCAACACTGAAGTACCTCAATTGGTTCAATCTCACTGGCTGTAGAAGGAGACCTTGATCTTGAATGGAGGTGAGACTTGCTATCTTCATCCCGTGATGGAGTATTAGACAATGTAAAATTCTCAACTGAATCAATCTAGGAGAACAATTCAAGAGAGGGAAAAAAAAAAAAGAAACAACAACCAAAGAAATAAATCAAACACATCATTAAAAAAGAACTCTCAACTCTTACCAAAATAAGATATGGGAGCAGTAGAATTCCTAAGAGAGAACTGAGAGGATAAAAATTCAGTTTTAAGCAACTTCCTAATTAAAAGCAACAAAATGGAATGAAAATTGTTGCATGTAAACACGCCAAGGCTTCTGCTGAGAGGTGAGCACATGCATAAGAGCTACTAGTTCAGGGCCCTGATAACCACTCGAAGACACTTGTAATTCAGCATTTTTCAAGGGTGAATGTTTTCTAAACACTACAGGGTTTTGTCCACTGGTAGCAGGGATTTGTTAGAAGTGAATTTCCACATAGCGCATGTAAATTCCTGCAAACATATTCAGGAGAAAACAAGGAGAAAAGGCAGAGCAGTGTATATCCTGATAACTATATTCACAGAGAATTGAGGGGGTTTTGCACCCCATTTGAACTACAGAAACATCCTTACCAGGAACACAGTTTCTTCTGGGGAATGTTTTCCTAGTCCTTGATATATAGAATGAAACTAAGCCCAACACAGAGCTAGACTGAACAAGGCACATAGGTACAAAGAGTTATCCTGGGTAACAAGTCATCTTTTGTTAGTTATGCTGAAAAAAATCAAAGAAGGCAGGATTCTTCCTTGAAAACAAGACATCTCTGCAAAGTTTTCTGTATAAAATTATATTAGAAAAAAACAAAAGGTGAAAATGCTTTTTTTCCCACTAATAATAAGAGTAAAAGCTGCAGGCCTGCAGAAGGCTCCATGGCATGCTTTGATTTTCTGAAGCAATGCTATCATCAGTTCTCCATTGCCAAGGATTCGCCTAGCTTGCAGACAAACTAAAATATGCAGCCATGTTTACAGAAAGCATTTGAACATTCCAGCGTTTCTCATCTCATTTGCCACTGACAATACTAAGAATTCCACAAACTTTACTGCTTTTTGGGAATCAATTATATTGCCAAGCCAATTTTATACATGCACATACAGTCCTGTTCTTCAGGAGCTCAGTCACAGTAGCGAACAGGTGCAGTTGCTAATTTTATATTATATATATATATTTGTTTGTTTGTTTTAATTTTTCTTTTTTTTTAAGTAGTGAGTTAAGTTTGATGGCTTCTAGTTTTACCATACCCTTCCAAAAATATTATCTGGTGGAGAATGCTCATCAGTATAATCAACTTAGGCATATTAACATGCCTGCCAGCATTTCTGAAATGAAAATGGGAAATTCTCACACTGGGATACACCTGTTTACTACACATAGATCATGTGTTTCAAGCATTGAGGCAAAAAAGTAGCAGTAAAGCAAACATTTTGTGCTCAGTTTATCAGAAGCAAATAAAAACTGAAAGCTTTACCCAGTATTAGAAACACTGGTAAGTAGTAAATCCTCAAATGCAACATGTTTCAATTATTTTAAACTTCTTTTTAATCCAGTCTAAACATGTGAAAACTTGGAGTCCACACAAAGACTGTTTAACCTTCAACAATTCTACCTCCTCCTTAAAAATGTTGCTAAAAAATAAGCCCAATGAGTAACTACAGGCAAATTTTTTCATAGCAAGAAACAGACACTCCTTTACTCCTACCAGTTAAACTCAGAGATCTAATCTTCCATTTCATAAATGTTTCCATACACTCCAAGGGCTTTCCCTTTCAAAGCATCTGCATACCAAAGAATTTTCATGGTGTCTATGAAAAAATGTAGTACAAGCCTGATATCAGTGATGGAACCTTTCTGGAATGTGCTACAAAGCCTTTGTGGTTGAAGACAACTGCTGAAACAGTAACAAATGCATTTTCACTTTACTTACAAACATAAAAAGCCCAGAAAACACACAGAACCTGATCCACCATTGCAGAAGGGAATTTAATTACCACCTTCAGTGCAGAAACAAGGGCCTTAAGCTGTATTGCTGCAGTGATCTTGGGTTCCTGGCTTTAGTGAGAAGAACTAAGTACAAAAGCAACCTGACTCAACTATGGCCAACAGTTTAATATGGTCTTTATGGTTAAGACCATGTTAGCACCTTTTCAAACTGGTTTTAAACTAATCCACTGGATTACCCAAAGCACATTTCACTATTTCCTACCAAACTGCAACAATTTTGCTGTCTTCCACAGGACTGTGCGGGTCTGAGCCAAAGCTGGCCCTTGTATAAACACATCTGGAGCAGAGAGAACTTCTGAACTGGAGGCACCACCAACAAAAACAACCAGTTACTGTAAGCTTGCCTGAGAGACTCAGCAGTGTGCTTTGAACTGCATGGGTAAGGACATCATTAGAGCTGTTGGGCATTACTGCTTATTTATTGAACATTCAACAGAAATGCTTTGTATGCTTACTTATCCCTTCCATCATATCTGTATAACAGAAACAAAAGTGGCAGGATGAGATTAAAATGGACATAGCATAACTGGTAGGAATTCATCCTCACTGAGTCTGCTTTGATAACACGTGTAAACACGTGTTTAAAAACCCACCTTGATTTTTGAAACACCATAGACTTTTCCAGCTTAACCAGCTACAACACAACCATCTGTTTTCTTTGTATGAATTTTTCCTATCCTCCTTGATGCTCCATTTACTCAATTCCCCACTTCATGTTTATCTTTGTACTGTGATATTTTCTATCATTTGCTGTGATGTGCCTCCCAAATGCCAAACTTTGACCTTCTATGGGCAATTCCCATGACTTAACACATGCCCTCTGCTAAGGGCAAGGAAACAAACAGGCTCTCATTTGATGTTTGCTCATCTTCCCAACCTGCATCTGCCTCATCAGCTTCCCCATAGAACTTTCACACGAAAATCAGAAAGTACCCAAAGCATCTTCTCCAGTTTCAGAGATATTCTGCTCATAGGGTTCACTGAAATGAGAAAGCTCCCAAAGCATCTTCTCCAGTTACTGGGATACTCTGCTCATAGGATTGCCAAATGAAATAGTCCAAAAGCTTTGAGCCCACGGCTGTAAAACAACAAAAAGCACAGCAGCAGCAGCAGCAAACAGCAGCAGCAGCAGCACAAGACATGCAGTGAGGTAAATACACAATCCATACATTAAACATAGGCATGGACACAACAGGCAAAAAATAAAGGGCCACATAGAGTAAGACAGCCTCTTACACGTCTGCCTTTGTTAGCTGGAATACAGGAAGGAGAGCGCTTTAACAAAGAAAGGAGGAGAATATGTTACAAAACCAAACAGTGACACATACATCCCCTCAGAATTCCTCACTATCTCCAGAGGTAGTGTTTAGACACACACACGAGTGTGTTCACTGTTACAAGAGTTTTAAAAACAAGCTATTCTGGGCCAACAAGAAGGAAGAAACATTAAAAAAACAAAAAGGAACAGCTATTCCAAGTCCACAGTCTTACACCGGACAATAGCAGCGAAACTGCAGACTACACTGCACCATTAATTTGCAGCTGGCATCTCTGTGCTTTGAACAAGATTAATAAAGTCATCTATTGGAGGCACAATATGTCCAGTTTAAAGTATCATTATGAACCAGATTTACTCAACTTTATTATGAATGTGCAAGTAAAGTCAAGGCTCTCACCACACACTACTATGACTTACTCTGTTCAGTAATAAGAATTCAGAACACCATTTATCCAGTGGCTACTTGCAGAGTTCAAAAGTGTTTAGTCTAGCCAAAGCCCATGGGGACTGGATGTGAGGACAGACTGCAGGAGGACTTAAGAAATCTATTTCTAATTTCTAATGTGTTAGCAACAGGGCAAAAAACAGTATTTTTGAGTGTGTGGGAAAAATTATTCTGTCAAGGGAAATTGAGATTCCAATTTATTGTTATGGAATAATCACAAATTCATCCTTAAATAAAACGAGCTGATTGCTTCTTGCAGCTGGTGAGATACACAAATATCCACCTGGCAAAGAAACAAAACCCAACACTTCCACTGTCAGACACTTCTAGTGAACACAGGAGACTTCACACCTAGACAGTGTTACTGAGACAGCCTGCAACACACAGGAGAAACAGCAGCAAGGGTTTAGTCTCTTAGACTCACTGGGGGTGACTTCCTTCCCCACCAAGACTGGAATTCAGGGACTGCAAACACATTCCTACTCCCCTGTGTGCAGAGGAATACAAGGATTGTTTCTGAACGTGTGGGCTGTCACAGCTATGAGGATTTAGGCACCAGTTCTGCCAACCTGACCCAGCATCTTTTCAAGGCAGGAACCAACAGTGACTGCTACTCATCTGAGTAGTGAGCTACCACTTTCTCCTCAGCATCTGCAGGCTACAGAGGCAGCAGGACATCTATTTTTATTTCTCTCCAGCAGAAATTGCAAAACTACTGTTTTCCTCATTGGAAAAATTAGAATTAACTCCAGTAATTCAGAGAGTGCTAAAAATAGTTACATTATTTGGATGGCAGACACACAAGACATACCCACCCTAGGAAACTCAGTGCTGTGTGCACATCTGTGTGCTAAACAGACTTCAGAGATCCTGCAAGGAATGCCTTGCAACTGCATCTGCACATTATTTTACATGCTCTCTGTCCTTCCTTAATGAAGCACAGAGTCTGAAGAAACAATCCAGGCCAATGGAAATATTTACTTGGGGTTCTTGATTACAAGAGAGGCTTTCCTGAACCCCGTGCAATATTGCAGCACTGCATGAGCCTGACCTGAGGACTTCTAATCCTTCCTTGGTTTTAATACAAAGACTCCAATGAACCCTCACACTTCTCAGGCTTGGCTGAGAAGTTAATTCTTCTGGAGATGCTGCAAGAAATGCTGCCCTTCAAGGTAACTGCTGCCAATAAGAGTCACTGGAAAGGGAATGGAGGTCACAACCAGTAGGCAGGGAGTTTAAATACCCTTATTTTAATTTAAGCCCATCTAATATATTGATACTAAACCAACTCATTGAGCTAAATCATAAATAACCATTCATTTAGATAATTCAGACTACAAAATACGCTATGAATAAATCGAGTGATTGTCCCATAAATCAAAGATGCAGAACTGACTTTCACAGCACAACTGAATGATATTACTTTTCACAGATTACAACTTTAACTCTCTTTCTAACAAAGACAGAATGTCTTGTGTTTCTCTGCAAGGTGTTCTTCCCATCTTTGAGCAGTCAACTCTTCTTTTTCTGCAGTTTTGTTAGATGAGAGAGAATTCTGCCTTGGTGTTAGAGACATCAGCCCCTGGCCAGTCCAGCCCAGAGACATACTTTTGCCCAGTGCAACTGAGAAAAAAAACACTCCTGTTGGACTCAAATTGAAGATAGAACAGGGGAAGTTTGACTCCATGTGCAGGAAGCTGACTACAGGCAGACAATATAAATATTAATACCTGAAACTTTACCCAAGACTAAAAGGTGAGTATCTGCAAAGATCTGATCTGGGTGGACCAATCAAGAAGAATTGCTATTAAAGGATGTATGCCAGCAGCTGAAAATTACTCTCTTGCATGAAGAAAAAAAAAAAAAAAGTCAAAATGCTTGTGGAAAAAAATGCTGCCTTCTTTAAAAAAAAACCCAACAAAACAACAAACAAGCAACAATAAATACAGAACAAAGTTCTGAAGTTCTTCAAAATTAACTAGACAGCAACCAGGAAAATGTCCATGTCCTAAGCTTCCCCTTGCAAAATAGAACATTATCAGCAACTGCCACATATGTCCTTTATTACTCTTTTAATAGGTTTTAGGGGACTGTTTCAGATATTTTTAAAGATAAATTTCTGTTCAAGAACCTGATGATACAAATGAAGTGTTCCTAATACTCAGGTAACATAGACCATGTTTTCTTTAATCCAGATAAAGAATATAAATATTATTTGGTTTTTTTGTGGATTTACATGACAGGAAACTGTACCTTTTTTTTTTCTTTTTTTGTGTGTGTGTTTAAGAAAATTCCAACAGTATCAGCAAGCCAGAAGCTTTCTGTATGCTATACAAAAAAGCAGGTAAGTGCCTTCTACTATGACACCACAGATGAACCTTCACATTTTATCTGGAATAAAAACCTGATTTACAGAGAAATCAGAAGAGAAGCATTTTTTCAGAGTATGTAAAAGGAAATGAAAGCAGCAGAAAAGGCCCATATACCTCATCCTCTTTACTACACCCTTCACAGCAGACATTTCTCAATCAATATTAATTTTATCTAATTTCAATGCCAATAGGATTACACTGTGTTAAACACATATGTAAAAATATGTTGAATGTATGTATGTATAATATGTATAAACACATCTATGAGCACAGACAGACACACACACACACAATAATTCCTACAGAGCTGTAATGGATGGGGCTCTATACACCTGGATTTCAAAAATTTTATTAATAATTAGTTTTATGGACCTACTACTTCAGTTTGGAAGAAATATAATGCAGTCAATTTTCAGCTTTTAACTCAATTCCCTTAGAATGCAATTAACTAGTGGGAATATTTAAACAAGGTCCTGACAGAAAACCTGCATCTCAAATGGCAATCAAAAGTAGTAAGTTCACTTCAGTCATAATGGAAATGACTTGTCATGATGCAGGCTAAAAAAGAGAAATTATTTTATTTGAGCAAACAGAAATTAACTGTATGCATGGGAAACATTTTAAGAGAAGTGATCAGAAAACTTATGAAAACAACTCATGATAAAGGAATAATGTGAAGCAAAATAATTAAATACAGAAATGTGCTGATGATTTTGGAACTGCTTTTCACAGGCCATATCAATAGGCAAGGCCTAAAAGCAGCTTTTACCCATCAGAAAAACTGTTTGCAATTAAGAATTCTTCACCTGCACCTAAAGAAAAGCATTTATTTCAAAACAAAACACCTATCTATATAAATAGGTGTAAGAGTGCTATTACAGAAATACTTTGTCCTCCACTGCACTAATTTGACTGCATTAATGTTTGAATATTCCAAATCAACCAACTGATCTGTTATTGAGGGATTTACTGGGTTGAAAGTCAGACTTACGTCATCCATAAAATCAATCAATGAGGATGAAGAGGAGGAAAAGGAATCCTATTTTAATGAAAACAGCAGTAAAAAAAAGAGAGAGAGAGAAAGAGAAGGATGAAGAAAACTGTTCAATATAAATAAAAGTGCAAAAATAAAGAACTGTAAATAACCAGTGGCAGTAATAGTTACCTCAGTAAGTTTTCATTAATTGCCTTTCATAGACAATTAATTAATGTATTATCTGTAGAGAAACCAGTGTTTTTCCAGCATTTACTCAATAAAGCTATACTCTCAACAGGATTCTTATATTGAAAGTAATTTATAAGATAAAGTATTACAAAGGAAATTTAAAAACTATGTTAATTGTGAGGACTTCAAGAGAGAACAATGAATTAGTGAACACATAATGAAAAGAAAGAGAATTTTGGGACATCAGTAACAGCAGGGATTATGTTCTTTCATAGCTAAATGTGATAATCCTGTATTTGCATCTGGAAAAAATGGGCAAACTTTAGATTAATGTCTAACTGTAAAGGTGGTGCCTCGTATCCTCTGAATTCAGATTGATCAATATTTCACCTCAGCTGTTCTTTTAAAAGAAAGATGATGCTTTGCTTACTGTTGATTAGATAAGAAGATAATAAATGTATAGTATTGTTTCAATTTTTTCCTGCCAGGCTTTCTACCTATTCTGGTCTTTTGTCTAGAAGTGACAAAAGTATTAAACAGATTCATTTTTTAAATAAAAGGATTTGTGAAGAGGAGATGAATAGCAATTATCTGGATATTACAGATCTGTGTAAAATGAACAGATGATGAAAACAACCTAATAAACAGTACCAATGACTTCATGGGATACAATCAAGGATGATTTAGTATTTTCTTGTTTTTACCAAACCACTGCCTGCATTATTTAGCATTTTCCTGAATACAAAGAAAAACCATTTGAACAACTATGCTTTTCATGTTCACTGTAAAATCAGGCAAATTTCTGCATTCAAGGTTTGAGAGAGAATTCACTGTGATTAAAAGCATTCAAGAGAAGACAGCCAGCACTGTAAATGATAAACAATTCTCAGGTATTATTTTACACAAATATTATTGGTGCAATACAATTAAAACACAGGAGCAAACTCTCAGCAAATATGCACAGAACCTGTACACAACAGCAGTTCCACTGACTAACAGAGTTAGAATAGCTGTGCACTTACTTCAAATTGATCCAGAGCAGAGGTAGGCGCATTCAAAAATGCCAAGAAAGAATTCTGTGAGTCTTGGTGCTTTACACCTAGAAAACAGCAGCAGGTTTATAAGCTACAGAAAAAATGACCTTCTCATGGAGGACCTTTGCCTTGCTGAATCAGAGTTTTGAGTGTCCACCTGAAACACCTACATGTTTTGAAACAAACTGCACATTTGGTTTATTTTCCAGAGTAAATGATTTTTTTTTAATGGACAAGCATGTGTTTAATCAACCCTTCCCAAGCCAGGATGTATTTCTTTCTTTCTTCCCAAGCCAGGATGTGTGTGGCATGAGTTCCATGTGGAAACATGCTCTGTGGCTGTGGCTGGTATGCAGAGGGCACTGGTTTCTAAGGTGCCCGTGTCCATTTGCACCAGACACTAATGCTGCAGGTGCCACCCCTGCTCTGGTGACACGTGGCATGTCCCACCGTGGCAGGACAGCTGGAGCCAACAAAAACACAGCATTTCCAAACAAGATGGGTTCTTTGAGCCATGCTCTGTGCCTGCCTGCCACCTCTCCCTGTGGAGTGCCCAGCAGTTACACAATCCTGGGTGAAGCTTCAGATGCTTCTGTCACACCACAACCATTTAAGTGATGCTCGGCCAGCGAGCGGAGCGGGAACGCTGCATCCCCCAGAGCTGCAGAGGCTGGCACACCTCAGCTCTTACTTTAACTTGCTCCAACTGGTATTTTTTTATTTCTTCTTCTTTTCTAATTCAAGTTGCTGTGTGGGTGTTTATATTTCACAGATGTGTACAAACTCTACTCTCAATGCTGTAAACACATTATATGCACATACATATATATATTTATTATGACCAGAGCCTGCAGGACTGTGTGCATCTCAAAACAATGATGCTATCAGAAGTTACCTATTTCTTTTGAAAAATGTCAGTGTCTTACTTTAATTAGCCATATCACCCGATATGTTCTAAACATAACCCACAGTGAATGAAGTAACAAAGAACTTTTTCCTCTTTAAAATATAAATACACTGAAATCACAGTAAAATACTAAAACCAATTTTCAAATTACTGCCAAGTTTATGGAACACTCTCAGTAATCTTTTCCCCACTTGTCTAAATTTCTGGAATATATTTATAAACAGGAAGGGAGCAGGTGCTAATCCAAACAATCCCTTCCTAGAAATCAATTTCCATGCACTACAAGTTACTCTACCATTGTACCTTGACTACATTTGAATCTTCTATACAGTTCATAATTCAAACAGCAATATATTTCTTCTTTTAAGAGAAAACCAAATCAAAGATGGTAACGATTTAGATTAAGGTGTATTTGTATCAGACTGCTTGAATAATTGCAGTAGAATATTAGTAATATAATCCTGTTAAGAAACATGACTGATGTTTCCTTGAACAGTACTTTTTTTTGCTTGTTTGTTTTCAGCAAAGAGTAAATGTTTATTTCACCAAAACAGTATGGTTTTAAACACTGGAAAAAATATAGGGTAAAACATGAATTATAAATTCATAACATTATTTAACACAAAGAAGATTTCAGAAGTCAAGTAACCATGCATAATATTTAAGGAAGTTCAAGAACATACAAATGAAAGTTAAACACGACAAAGCATTTTTGTCTCCAGGGAGATGCTGTCCAGAGCTTCTCTCCAAGCACTTGGAGGAAGCATAATCCTGGTATCAGTACTAAGCATCAAGATGAGGGAGTATCACTTCCCTAAGTCTTATTTGCCAATTGGCACCATTTTTTAATGTTCTGTATAGATTTGAATTATTTTCACCAGTCAATCAGCACTGGGAGGCCTGTATTTAGGAGATGAATGTAAACTATAATACTTTATTGACTGACCAGTCATTAAGCTGGAAAAGCTGAACATCCCAAAGCAGCAATTGTTGCCAGGGTTTTTAAATTCTGGCATAGTTCCCTACAGAAAATTAGGTAATTCCATTTGGTCTGAAAAATACTTTTTTCTTCCCATGTGACTCCTAAGACACAAATATTAGAGCTACTACAGAAACTGCAAAGAATCAGCCAAATCATTAATCAACTCTTAATGAATTTTCTTTTCAATGCAGAATTACCAAAGAAGTCTCTTCTCCTAGCAACAGTGCAAAATAGTGTTGGACAGATGCAACAGTAATCCCAGAACATACTCTCAATACCACAGCAAAGCACTCCTGACCACACTGCTCGTATGTGGCTGCAAAGCCTATCAATGAAGTTATCCCAGAAACAAACAAATTCCTCTGCAGTTGTTTACTCTCTGTGAAGACAGGCCCAAAACACTCAGAGATGAACAACACTATGATCAGTATTGATGTCTAAATACCTTCACTCATCGTAAAGGAGAAAATGTTAGAAATATATCTATATTCTAATAGTTTTCTGGCAGTAAATCACTATACACAGGCCAAATAAAAACAATGCAGTCTCAACTCAAATAATAACTTACTGGTTCAAAGGTATCAACAAAACTGAGGCATATTACAAGTATTAGAAGTGCAAATGCAGCTACTGTAGGTACATCTTGACATGCAAGTGTTGTGCCCACATGTTGGTATCATATTTTAGTTTCAAGGTGACACTTGATTGACAAGATGCACCCACCAATGTGACACATTATTTACTTGGATATCAGTTGCCATACCCTTTTCTGATCTAAGCTCCTCTGTCTCCTTTTTCAGCCTTTCGATGTCTGCCAAAAGCTCCATGTTCTTCTTCTCAGATTCTTGCAATTTACTTCAAAAGAACACAAAAAATGTATTTAAGTATTGAGAACCCAAGATCACTCTTGTTCCTGATGTCTTCAAATGCCAGAATAAATCTACTGGGACCTGTTTAGTTTACAGAAAAAAAGCCATTTATCTATTAAATAGGTTCATGTTTTTCATATTTCTAATTTCTAAGTAATTGTGTGAGCTTGTATCCTGTGAATGAGAAGAAAGACTGTATGAATTTTTATGTTTTAAAAAGTCCTGTTTTTCATTAAAATTTATTTTTTAATTAAGTACTCATCATAACAGATTCAGTTGAACTATTTTTTTTCCTCAGTTCCTTTACAGTTAGTTGTTTCAGTGCTTTCTGACTCACAGCTGAGAGGTAACACTACTCTGCTATTTGAGCACATTTCTCATTCTTGCCTGTCAAAGCAAACACTGGTTCTCCTGTTCTTGTAGGATTTCCAATGCTGCCTGTCATCACATTACCTGGCCTGAAAAACATTCAAGGCAGGTGAACCAGATGTTCCCATTTTACAGGTAACATACTTGAATCCCAGCTCTGTCCTACTGCTTTCCTAAAGCTGCAAAACACACCAGTGTTCTGAGCTGGACACCTAGGAATGGAATGACTTCCTACCAGCCCCTGTTTCAGGCATTCATTCAGGGAACTCAGAATATATTCTGTTGTGGGGGTGGTGAGGTAGAAGTGAGAAAGAGAGAGGTCTGAGGAAGGAATAAAAGAATTCATAATAGCCCATTAACCATTATTACTTCTTACTGTGCAAATCAGTATGCAATAATTAATTTCAGTCAGCTAACCCAGTGCAGCTATCAGCAGAATGGAAAAGAATATATTCTAAGACACAAACCCAAACCATGGATTTGGATTTGTTATCACAACTAGGAGAGGTCATACTATTAAAGAGAATGTGTTCCCCCTGAAAGTCTTCAGGATTTCAACTTTCCCTAGTGTTCAGCTGTTCAAACAATGAAGAGAGATGTTGGGTTTTTTTCTCATCTGGGTGTATGAAACTGGCATATCTTTCATGATCAAATTTCCACAGACAAGGTAGATAAAATAATGATTTGATGACATTTCCTGGGAAGCATCCAAGTAAATTTGCATCAGAACAATTCAGTCTTACCACTCTGTAGAGATACAGGAAGCTTTGACTTTGTTCAGCTCATCTTGAATAGCCTGTTTGGCTCGGATTTCAGCATCAAGAGCTGACTGGAGCTCCAGCCTTGCAGACATATCCAGCTTTGCAAAGCGTCGCATCTTCCAGGGCATGTCCTAGGAAAGAATCAGAAAAGGGAGTAGAAAGAGTAAGAGGAAAGGAAGTTGAACATGAGGAATGTAACTAACTTCAACAACTACATTTCCCAGTCTATTATGTCCTTAATGTAAGAGTTCATTAATCCCAAAATAATCTAAAATTAGGAGCAGTGTTAGTAGTAGTATTTCTGAACTCAAGTAACACATTTTCTCTTTTATGCTGATCTCAAAAGCAAAGAGATTTTGTGAAATCTGGTTTTGATGTGCCTCAATTCAGATGACAGCTATGAAGGACATCCACACTTCACAAGCGAGACTTGAAGGTTTTCATGAACAAAAGCATGATTTCCTTCAACAAATTAATATATGATTATAAAGCAGATACTTCAACTATAATATAGATAAAATCATATTATAAAGATATTGGTGTTTAATTAATTGGAAAACAATACATTTGGTATTCAGTTATTAGGAAGCTCTAGGAAAGTTTAACTTTCAACTAACATAGACTCTACAGATAGATTATTGCTGCAGCTGAAACTGTTAAATCAGTGTTTTTTTCAAACAAAAAACCTTCTGACATATGGCAGTAAAGTCTTACTGTAGCTCTTGCACCCAAACTGGAGTTCCTCAGGGCTTCCAGCTCTTCTGTCATCTTAGAGGCCAAGGCTTGAAGATAACCTCGAGCATCTTTTTCATCGCTTACCCTACACGATTGCATAAGAAAAAACAAGGTGTTTTAACCAAAGAATCTACAGAAAAAACAGAAGTCCCTTCAACAAGCCAACAAACAGAAAAAGATAAATACAGAATACAAAAAGAGTCATAAAACATAAGGAAAAAAACAACAACAAAAGCCCAAACAGAAAACCACAGAGAACTAATTTGCTGCTTTTTGTTCCATTAAACAATATGCATCACTAAGACAAAGACTGAAAATTGAAGAACTACCTATCAGCTACCAGAAATTGAGACTGTGACAAAGAAATCTTTCAATCTATTTTTAGGGAGTAAATTTAGACAAAATTCACAACCAATAATTAACAATTCAATTGTCCAGATAATATTGGAACTTATGGTTAACTTTACTGTACCAATTGAATATGAGAACTAGTAGTAACTAGTAACTAGTGATGTTACTTCAAGAAATGCTTATTAAACAGGGAGAGTCTACTTTTAATGTTATTAAACAGCATGAGCCAGAAGAGGCTCTCTCATCCACCGAGATTATTTTTTATCCAGACATATTTTCTGAGTGTAAAGACAACAAGGAGGAGACATGCCTGTTTTTCAGATTCTTTGATCATCAGTTACAAAGAAAGAAAAACAACTTTCTGTGATTAATCACAACAGAAGGTTCTTTCTTCACTTTGCCTCAGGTGTTAACATAGAAAAGAAAGTTGCAAAAAAAATTAACTCACTGAAACTAAGTAACTTTTGAAAAACCTAAAACAAACAAACAAACAGAAAAAACCCAACACCATCCCTCCCACCTCATTTCCTTACATGCCTAGCTCTAAACATGTTCATTTTGCCCACAGAAGAGCAATCCCAGTTCTGCAACACCAAGCCTTATGCAAGTCCCTGAGCTGCCTCAGACACCAGCAGGGTAATACCACAGCTTGACCACAGTTAAGTCTTATCAACACCAAACACTGAAATGTTTAGGATCTGCTCAAAGTACTGAACCTCAAATAGCTTTAAATAAAATATAGGAAAGTGGGAACATACTTTTTCTATTTCATGACAACTAACTTATCCTTGCTTCCTGATCTTTAAAAGAAACTCTAATCCTAAGTCTGTTGGACTGGAGGTGAGAGTTCTCCAGGTGGTTGATTTTGTCTTGCAGAGACCTTCCAGCAGGAAGTGATTCCCCCTTCGTGCCTATAAGGCAATGTAAGTTTTTCTGGTTGATACTATGGGGTTCATACACACACAGAACATGGAAATGGTGCTACTTGCAAGTTTATCATTAATCATAAAAGTTTCAACACAGACTTACAGATAGTTGCCAGGAGGCAAGGAAGTCAGGGAGCACATACTCTGAACTGTCACGGGCAAGGGAGGAACTGGAAAGCTTTCCCACAGTGGCCTTAGGGCAAGATCACACCATGAAAGCCACGGGCTAAATATCTGCAGTTTGTGGTGACTTTTGGGTGTGCAGTTTAAGGTTTATTTAAGGAAGACAGACTACTGTAATACAGAGGAGCCAAAAGCAAAATTAGCAACCATTTTTCACAAATCTCACACCCAACATGAAAACGCAAGCATTTTTTGGGCTTTCTCTTCTTTGTCTCCTGTTTATAATTTAGTTCAAGAGGTGGGGAGGAATCTAGGAAAACCTACACGTCCTGACTATTAAAGTCAGTGAGAATTTTTATATTAATGAGTCACTGTTTTTCCCAAGGTACATCAGAACTCGATGGAAGCAGCATACCAACTTCTTTTCCCATAACATTCTGGATGACACATTTTGACAACCAGATAAAGATAATCTGAGCCTACACAAACCACAGGCTGTAACAGTGGGCAAAAGATGTGAGAAGTAGCTAAAGGTGCTTGTTAGAGGTAGTGGGTGCATAACTAAATACACTGTAAAAAGAAAAAAGCTTGAACAGGAATAAAAAGAATGTGAGGCTCTCAAGGTAAGAGTAAGTTTTCCTGATGTATGAGGAGTGAAAGAGATTTAGGAATAACCATTTAATTTTCTCTATTTTTAATGACACATAAAATCTTTGCAGAGAAGAATGGTCCAATTTCTATGTCCAATTTTATGTTGTCAGACAGATCCTTCCTGATGGAAGGTGAAGAAACACTTCAGTTATTTGGTTTATGGTGCACAGAACCCTCAGGCTTCAAATGCCGAAAAGCTGCACATGCAAATACCTCAAAAAGATGTTCCACAGACAAGCAGAAATCTAGAAAATGAAAATATAAAGTAATTTTTTACAAATATCTGTACTGAGTTCAAGGGAACTCCTCAAACTCTGGAACACAGCAAATTAAAGCAGTACAATCTGGAACGGAGGTGGTTTTGTTATCCACTAGATGGCAAAATTCTCTAAATAATGACATTGCTATTAAACATTATGTGGACCCAAGAGCTCTTGGAGCTTTTTTATCTGTTACTGTTTTGCTGGGGTTGTTCCATTTGGTTGGCTTTAAAAAACTAAAATTAAAGACAAAAAGTGCAAGAATAGCAAATTAACTCTTACTAATGTTGCTCTCCTCATTTTGACAGAGAGCCCTGACAAGCACTGCAAGAGGCCTAAGGAAGAAAAGTTCTTCAGGTTCCACTCAGTCACTTCTTTCTTTACTGTAAATCTGGATTAACTGTCCTCTTTTCAATATAATTGCCCATGCAAGTTTAGTTCCTTAATGCAAAGAACCCAGAAGAGCAGTATGGTACAAATTCCTGTAAAATTAAATTTAACTTTTTGGATGGAGCCAACATCATGACAACCTTCACATAACCATTGGCTGAAATCTGTATGGTGTTTGTCAGGATGCTCAGGAAGTCAGACCCCCTGGGTCTCCAGCTGGGAACCTTTACAATACAAAATCGACCCTGAGGACTAAAGAATTCTGCTCAGCAGAAGTGGTCTTAAAGCCCTGGTGTCTTACACCAAGCTCTGTTTAACCTGATTTAAAAACCCCAAGGAAATCTGAGAGTCATGACTCCTCTAGTCTCTCAATGCTTTTAAATTTCTGTTGTTGAACCAGTATACTCAAGGTCTCCAACTTAATTTTTAATTTTTCCCCTGGTGTCTCCAATAAAATCTGTTTTTTAAAAATACTCCTCTAAAAATTTTTAACACTTCCCTCTGCTCTCAAACCCTGAAATTTCACCCTGCTGTCCAGCATTTCTATTTTAGAGATAATTAACTTCTGACTATTCTTACCTCAAACACAGCACATCTCAGAATTTTACATGTTTTGAGTTTCTTAACAGTTGAATATGCATAGAATTTTTGCTATATTTCGTTCACAATTGGTGTGTGCTCTTTTTTTCTGAGAGCAAACAGATTTTGAAACAACCAAAAAAGCCCCAACCCAAATTTTGGGGATTTTTTAGGTTTGATTTAGTTTAGAAGTGTTAGGAGAGGGTAGTTGGTACTTTTTTTTTTCTTTTGGTGGTGGTTTTGTGTTGGGGTTTTTTTCAATGAAATCAATTACGATAAAACCAACAACAGTACACAAAAATCTGTCTGATAAGGAAAATATTAACTAAATATTGTGGTAAACAACTGTGACAAATTCTGGGCAGCTGAATCTAAGCCTAACATCCATTCTGTAGGTAAAACTGGTAGGATTCATCTCATCAACATAAATATACTCAACAATACAGAATTATCCATCTGAGTTGTGTAGGCTTCCTTTGCAACCTGTGGTGAGAAAAAAAGACTTCTAGAGTACTAGTCATGGGATTTATTGAGTTGTCCACCTTAGGACTTCTCCAACTAGGTTAGATTAATCCCTCCTAAGTCAAGATTCTTGCCAAGCACGCTAGGAATCACTACCAAGATTTCCAGCGACCTCCTTTCTGCACAACACAGAAATACAGTACCATGGCTATTTAAAATATTCCTTTTTAAAGTGACTGCATTAACCTCCAGTGCAATTAATCTCTTTTCCATCTCCCATAGGAAAATTTATAGCCGACTATAAAAGCCTCAATATTTCTTACTCTTGTCAAGGAATGATGAGTGATTTGGCTAATATAAACTTGTCATTATAATAGCTCCATTAAGGCTGAATGATCTGTGAGGGGTCTGTTGAGTCCACAATAGAATTTGCAGTGAAAGTTCGATTCAAGTGTTTCTATTAAAATATTGCCTTGTTTATGGTATCTTGAGATAACAACAGTAAGATTAAAAGGTTTTCATACATTATCCCTAAAGATGCAATAAAGCAGAGTAAGAAAGTAGGGAAAGGCTAAAGGGAATGTGATAAGCCATTAAAATTACTCACAAGTTACAAAATTGAGAGAAATAGCAATTTAGAAGGGCCCCAGGAATCATGAAGAAAGTGACAAATCTTAACCATCCAAAGTGTGAATTCAAAGTGATTTTTTGAGAGGTATCCTTTAGATGGCAAAGCACTTAAAAGAATTTAGGGACTTCTTGTGTTACTCCAAATAGGGCTAAAACAAGTCCCTTGAACTACTACAGGCCGCTGAGCAAACTGTTTACAAANTCTGAGAGAAATAGCAATTTAGAAGAGCCCCAGGAATCATGAAGAAAGTGACAAATCTTAACCATCCAAAGTGTGAATTCAAAGTGATTTTTTGAGAGGTATCCTTTAGATGGCAAAGCACTTAAAAGAATTTAGGGACTTCTTGGGCTTTGTGTTACTCCAAATAGGGCTAAAACAAGTCCCTTGAACTACTACAGGCCGCTGAGCAAACTGTTTACAAACCTTCTACTATCCTCCTGCCTCCTATCCTTCCTGGATCATGGTACAAAAAGAACACTGCAGTTTTTAGGAGGTGGAAATAATGCACCCAAAATACATATTTTAATGCAATATTGTGTGAGAAATCTGTTAAGTTTTGGAGAGGGAGCCCACAAATTCTCCCCTACTTTGCTAGCTCCAAGGCATTCCATTGTCATACTGAAGATGTGGACAGGTACAGACTTGAATTGCATGTTCTTCTGAGGAAAACACAGGCTTATGACTGATTAAATAAGACTAGTTTTCTCCAAAATTAGGTGTGAGTTTTCTTCTTTTAAAATATTTATCATTATAATAGATGCTTAAATACTTCATATAGCACCCATGTTCCCCAGAGAGGGCCTAGTTTCAGTTTGCAGTGCTGAATTCTAAGAACAGCAGATGGACATGACCAGATTATCTGGGTAACACATGGAAAAATCTAAACATAACAAGGAAAAAATGTGACCTAAGATAAGGCCTCACATAGCTGAAAAAAATTTAACATAAGCAGAGAAAAGTATGGAGGGAAAATTGAGATGTATTTAGTGATGAAAAACTGGAACCAAGCCAGATTTTTAAAATTCCCCTAATGTTTGCCCTCAGTACTTCTATTTTTTCCTTTTCACATAATTCTTTAATTTTTAGTTCTGTACTATTTAGGAGACACTATATTATCATAAAGGATCAGTAAAATGGTGCCTGTCATTTAGAAAGCTAAGTCTTGCACGTTCCTGATCTTTTTTCACAAAGTATATTCAGAGATAACAAAAAACTCAACCCCAAACCCTTTTACCCTTTACAGTGACATCCCTAACAAGAAAAATACTTTATCATTTGCCTGAACCACATCAGTAATACATCTTAAAATATTAAACACTCTCATAAAAGTAAAGGAGAAGGTACATTCTTAATGGTTGTTGGTACATTTTTGCACTGTGTTAAGTGGAACAATCCACACAATTGATTCTGATTTGTCTTTTCCTAAAACTGCCAAGTTATATGTGTGTTTTCACACGTAAATCTGAAAAATTGTTTGATTACCTTGGTGCAATATGACAGATAAGCACTACATTAAAGCAATAAGGAATGTGAAATTACAGACTTGTCTCACTTCTTACCTTGATTTTTCATCTGAATAAACATTTCCAGTTGGCCAGAAATTAAACGTTGTTTAAATTACCAGTGAAATACTTTTTTTTTAATTTTTGTGACTCAGGTTGTCCACTACTATCACTGTTATGAGAGACAAAATTTAAAAGGAATGTCCACACACAAAGTGGACCGTTTAAATTTTTTCACTGCTGCTACAAATACAATGCCTTGAGACAAATTGAATTTCATAACACAGATCAGCATTACATACTTCTATGCAACAAACATTGTTTAAAACACACTGGAAACCCAGAGCATGGCCCTTATGCCTTGTTATGTATTCACATGGCACTATTCAAAAGCCAAAATTCTCTATATCTGGACAACAAAACTGAACTGTACACAATACCAAACTAGGTTTCTCTAAAACAATGTTTCCCATTTTTGCCTGGACACAACAAATTAGGTTTTTTCACTAACACAAGACAGGAAAAAAGGGGAGGGAATAATCAATCAGTAACAGAAAAATACTAGTATGTCATGATGAAGTCTTCCTAGAAGTGGATGATCTGTGAAATAAAATGTCTGAATGCAAACTGGTTTTGTAGATGTGAAACACTGCAATGGACCATTAAAGGTGATGGGAGATACGTGGGCACGAAGAGGAAAAATAAAGATAGATGAAAAACTTAGAATACACAATCTTCTTCTCTTAATAGTTTCAACCTTTTTTCTTCTCTTTAATTTACTAGAATTGGACAGCAGACTCTAGAAAGATAACATCATTATTTAGCAGAAGTACCATTACAAACATCACTTGACTGGCTTTGTGGTAGTCTCAAATACTCTGCTTGTAAAAAAATTACATAAAAGTTGCACTGTATTTGTTTCATTCTGCCGCATGCCAAGCAGATGAAGGAAATTAATGCCAAGACACAAACACTCAGCCACTACTTTTCCCAGGCTTGTTCCCTCTCAGAGGCGTGAGCTCAGCACATGATTCCTTTCAGCATTCTTCCACAGCCACAAGCCACACCCAATGATTCTTCTGCACTTTGAAAAGCACTATTTGGGGAGACACTTTCACTCTTAAGGAGGAAAACTATTTTCTGGATTTGTATATTATTAAAATTTCAGCCAAAACCCCAGCAGCATCCCAGACGGGTGTGAGGTTTCACCTCAGCATTTCCAAGTGCCGTCGCAAAGACAAAACTCAGCACCAGCCCCACCACATACTGAGGGGTTTCTGTCATGCCAGGAGAGCAGAGCACTCACCACTGGATGATCTCAGTGATTTGGGCCTCCCAGTGAGCCACGGACTCCTTCTTATCAGCCAGGTCTCTCATCTCTTCCTCCAGCTGCCGATTATTCATACTCAGCCTCTCAAACATGGTGGTGAGCTGAAGGAGAATTTAAACAACTCGTTAAAAGTATAAACTGCTGTGACTGGATCTCTGTGCAGACTCAAAACCACATGTTCCCCTCTCCCACACCTTGCATCTGCTTTAGAAATTGGTACTGGCCATCACAATAAAGACCATGTAACAATAAAAGCCAGAATCTCTTCTTATGTAGAACCTTAGCTGTACTGAAAAGCCACTTTTAAGAATTTGAACGACATTTTTACTCTATCAATTTAATGAGTTTTCTGAGAATTAGTCTCCAAATACCTCTAAAACTCTTAGAAGGTTTCTGCTTTGCACCATATAGGTGTGGAGTGCTCTGTATAGAAAAATCTACACTAGAAGAGCAAAGCAAAGGCATAAAAATTGTTACGGCTCAGATAAGACTGTTGAACCTCTCCCTTGTTTAGTAACCATGGAGAGAGAGACTGAACAGATACAGGCATGAGACAGTCCTGAGATTCTCCAGGTGTCTCACATTCCCTTATTTTTCATTTGACTTACTTGTAGACAGGGAAATTGAAATTAAATGCACATCTCTAAGTACAACGTGTTTTACCTAGCAATTAACCTCTCTCATTCAAATTGCTGCCATTCATAGAGGCACATTCTGCAAGACAAAAGCCACAGCAAACCCAAGCTGGTATTGGGAACTAAACCTTCATTATGTTAAGTAATTATTCAGAAAGTCAAATTGGAATCAGAGACCAGACAGACTTCATAGGAAGGCCTGCTTAGGAGAATGAAATCTCAGGTGAAAGCTTCTTTCAGTACTGAAATATATTTACAATGCAAAATGATAAAAGAATGGCCAATTTAAAATCTATTTTGCTTTTTACTCCAAATATGAATAACTCCACACCCTATTTATCATTTAAATGGGCTTATAATTTAAATATTCCTAATTATAATATGTCATTTGACAAGAAAAATACAAAGGTAATGGGGGAAGAGAGAGAGAGCAGAAAAACTATCAATGTGACTAGGCTCTTTATTAGTTTCCTTGGACTAAGCCTACCTATAAGGCATATACATTGTCTGCCTTATACTGGTATGAAAATATACTGTAATTTGAGCACAGACATGCAAACATGCTCACTTTAAAGAACATTGTACTTTCATCATATTTTTAGAAAATCTAATGCATTACAAAAGGAATAGACAAGTTTAGCAAGACTTGGATAATGCACAATGAACTTGAATAACCTGTCAAAATGAACAATGAAGAGACAATCCAAATGCACAAATCATAATTATTTCTTGCTCAACACACTTCAGTTAATATGCATTATCATTTTTATTTTTTAAGTATCTCAAAGTAACACTTAATCTCAAAGGGTAGGAGGGGCCCTGGTATTTTAAACGATTGACATGCAAATGTACTCTAAGTAATCACATCATTAACTGTGTCTTTTTATATTTGGGTCATACAATGAAATCATCCTTTTCTGTTGGCTTACAGTGCTGCCTAGAATTTATCTTACCAAAATGTAAGACCATCTAATTCCATTCCCACACATAAATACTCACATATATATATACACACACACATATATATATACATATATATATATGTGCACATGCCTCCTCAAGTTCAGATGCATGTAGATACTCTATTCACATCTAATATTAATCACCAATTTTTTGGTCATTTTACCAATTTCTGCTTTCAGTTAAGAGTTAGTAATAACCAATGCAGCTCCATATTGTCCCATTTGTACATAGCATACAGTAGGTGTAAATTCACGGCTCAACTAATCAGCACTTACCTTATCAAGTTCATTGGTAAGTTTTTTGTTTTCCTCTGTCAGCAGAATCTTTTCTCGTTCATACTTTTGTTTGAACTCTGTTTCAAATTCCTCTCTTTCACTTTGGCTAAGAAATAAAGTGAAGCAGAATTAGAAAATTTTCTATTTTAACTCACCCCATTATTCATTTAAACACAAAGAGATTGATGCACACGCATGTTGAAGGGAAGTACTACATTGATAATAGCACAGTCTATTAAAATTAAGAAGTTTAATATACCACCATCTTAGGACTGCAAGCCAGCCTGTTGAATTTTAGAGTTAGTACAGAATCCTTCAGTACAAAATTAACAGAGCTCCACCAAGCCAATGTTTATCAACCCACTTATACAAATTTTATTCTTCAGATGTATCCTTTAAACAATGAGCAGCTGTAATCCTGCGGACCAAAGCATGTGTCGACATTGTAAAATGCTCAGGGCACAATCTCAGCTCACATGAACATTATTGTAACACACACATTTCTATAATTCCAAGTTTCACACAGAATGACAGGCAAAAATGACCACACATTAAACCAGCGCATACAGAAGCAAAATTAGAGCACTTGGGGCCGGGTCTCTGATGAGAAAAGCTTATATGGGCTAGTCTTTGGGCAATTTAGAACAGCCCAGAAGTCATATGTGAACTGTTAATTCAGGTATCATATACTCACTATGAGCAAAAAGTGGATGGGTAACTTACACATTCCAAACACCACCAGATTCTACAGCAAATTTGGACCTTTCTTTCTGAGGAAGTCCCACAGTAGCTGTTTCCCCCAAACCTTCCCTTCTCCCATGGATGTCATCCAGTAGAGGAGAACCCCTGGCTGATTCTGCTTAATATCAGCTTTGATCTTGCACAATGAATGTGAGAATCTGAAAACAAACGAAGCTGTAGGCCCCCTGTTTGCCAAAAAACCCCATGGAATTTCCTTCAAGTGGTGCACAGCAATGTTGTATCTACTGTTTTCAGATTCACTAGCTTTGCACCTTTTTATCCATTATTCAGGTCACTGGCACAAAGTTCATCAGTAGGTTGATAGAACTATACTATAAATGCCACAGATACAGAAAATATCCACTCAGCAAATACCACTGTCCAGTCTGAAAAGACTTGAAAGAGTGCCCAGTATTAAAGGTTAACTCTGTAAAAATAAAATCCAGGGGAAACCTTGTCTTGAGCACTGCAATTTTTTTTTGTAGATACTGATCAGAATTTTACACAGCGCAAATATAAATTACATTCTTGCTTCTTTTTTGAGATGCAGAACTACTACAACTTTGCCTAATTGAGAGAACACTCTCCAAAGATGAGAAATATCAGTGCATACAGTGAACTCAGTTAAGAGCAATGCTGCTTTGAATTTCCTACTCTTAATTTGAAATTCATTCAGTGCTTTAACCACTCTTTGAAATCTAGTACAACATGTTAGACTTATGGTGAAATTCTATGTTGCCAGGCATCCTTTGAAACATAACACTTCATCCTAGTAAAGTTACATACTATCTCACTGTTTAAATGCCAAGTTTGAAATTCACCACCACTCCTTTTCTATATCAACAGATTCCATGAATATGATGAGCAGTGTAGGGAAAAGGCAGGAAGAGATTAAAGCATTGGCTGTTATAGGAATTAATAACAGGTCTCGCTTCTGTTTTCAAGGCATAGATTCAAAGCTAATTTTGCAGACAGAAGACCAAACTAACTTTTAATGAATTTCTTTCACACAGCTTTCATGGGTTTGTTTAGGAATTTATTTCAGTATTTGTCTTAAATTTATTCCTTTAAGGCTTTAGGGCTCAAAGCAGCCATAAATGACAGTGGATTAAGGACACTATGGATTAGTGAAAGAGCCCAACATATTCGTAACTTTCTATATCTTACATTCTTAATTCAGCTGGTGATTGTGATTACCCCAGTAAGTCAGATTGCTACAGGATAATACAGAAATGAAGATAAATTTGAAACAGAGAAGAATGTGGGTGTAATCCAGCACACCCAAACAGCGACTCAGCAAACAACACAACTGTGACGGACTCCATAGGTGTACCTTGGACAGGCAGCAAGATCAAAATAATGCTTTTGCTTTGAAGCCTGGCATCCTCCTCCTCCCATCAAACTTCTTCCCTCATCTAATATTTAGCTATGTGTCTCCTCTTCAAGTTAAGAAAATATACACGACCCAGCTTTCTTTTTATCAGTAAAACTGCAGCAAACCACATGCAAGCAATGTGAAATACTGCTTTATGGTATCACTTTGTCACTCAAGCTCTTTATTGCATCTGTACAAAGTGGCCAAATATTTTATCTTACTGCTTTGAAACCAAGAAAAATAGACCTGAAACAAACACCAGCCCCCAGGCTTCTTTATATCACACAATTTAAATGCTGTTCTATAAAGCTCTCTGCTTTATAAATCCATCATGAAATGACAGGCCTGAAAGAAGTTTCTACAAATGTGATTTATTTTACACAGTTTCTTGCATCTTCTTCTGAAATACTTCCTAATGACAATTCTAAGAAATGGAATCTCGTGCTACACAGATCACTGGCCTGATACCATGTTCCTCTGCTTCCAACTTTAATAGCATGCAGTTTATGAGACTTCAGCGAAGCACAATCATTTTGTACAGGAAGGTAATCTCTCCCTTGAAGACTTGTGCTTTTGAAATAGCAAAAGTTAGAAAGCTTAAAATTGAAGGAAACAAAGAAAAATATCTATTTAAAAAATGCAAAACAGAAACCACTAATGTGCAAGTTACACAAAAATCTACATACAGATTTTGTCAAAGCTCGTACTGATCCTTGCTTAGAATAACCTATGTAATTCACTCATCTTACACAGTAATACAACCACATCCTCTTACCAAGATCTTTTTTAATACGCACTGAAGATTATTTTTAGACTACTAAAATATTTTTCCAAACTGTATAAGCACACTTCAACTACACACCCACCCCAAGCCTATTGTTGAAATAATTCCACTTATTTCAGCACAAAGCCTCCAGGTGCTTCCTTTTCAGTGCTTACATTCAACACCTCTCTACTGGAAGACTCACAAAAAGCTTTTCATGCCAGCCTAGAGAAGCTAAAACCAGTATGGATAAGCAGAAACAGAAAATCTATGTTCTTTTGAGGAAAACTACAAAATATTGCGTAGCAACAGCAATTCCTGCATTTCTAATGCTTAAGCTTCCCTTCCAAATTGCAGAAGTCAAACCATAGCCTAACTTGAACAGTGAACTTCTTCCTTTCTGTGGAGTCCTAAAGCTTGCATGAGGTTTTGCAGATTTGTTTAACGAAAGACAGATAAGATCAGGCCTTCACCAACCACTAAGCATGTGCTTGGACACCTGATTTAACAGGATGCTGCTGCCCTTGCCACGAGGAGCCAAGTGTCAGATACAGGTTATGTGATATTTCTGCTCACGCTTTAAAATGTTCTCTTACACAAACACTTGAAACACACACAGAAACACATGGTTATGACAGCACCCACTGTAGATTTGTACCCAGTTCTTTTTTTATTTATAGAGAGGGACCAGACTGAAAGAGAGTTTATGAACTAGCTAGAATGGACACCTAGTTAGAATGCCTGCAGCTTCCCAATTAGAATTGGGAAAGGAGTTTTTTGTCTGGTCACTGCTTGGAGGTATGATCCTTACAAACAGTTTAACCTGCAGAAAGAGGTATTCATGATTCTTTATTGAATATTCCTCCCTCTGAGATACTGCTGGACTTAAAAGACTGCCATACCATCACCTTTATATTTTACAAGACAGAATAGCCTTTTGTGCATTTTTAACCCATTGGTCAGCAAGACCATTAAGTTGTGACACAATGAAAACATGCTGCTGAGGCAAGTTTTAACCTCTCCACCCTGAATAAAGCAGCAAACTCCTGTGCTGTTAGTAGGTCCAGCCTATTGAATAGCTGCATGCTAGGAAGAAATAGTTAATGCACTGCATTCTAAGCTGTATCATCCACGATCCCGGCTGAATACAATTTACCAGAGATACAGTGTTCCCACCTCTATTTGCATAAACTTTTTGGAAAAAAATTGTATGTCATTTACTACTTATATTTAAAGGCCTTGCTATAGTTTGGCTAAGCTCTCAGCAGGGACTTCTCCATGGTTTCTCTCATCTGCCATCTTGCTACAGCAGCAAAACCACTCATCTATATTAGTGTCTATGAAGCATTCTGAATTTTTTATGAATGAACATGAGCATGTTCAATTTATAACTTATTCCCACTACTACACCATCCAAGAGAAAACCTTATTTTTATTGATGAATGCCTCAAGGAACAATCTCAAGGCCAGTTATAAGCTCCACCATGTGGGAGAGAAAAAAGCAGGTCTAACAAATTACCATGTCAGAAGAGATAAAGCAGCTTACGCCCACGGTAGTCTGCTGACTGATGTTAACACTGGATGGAACCCAGCATGGATTAGCCTCAGCTCACATTAAGTGACTCTTCCTGTGCTGGCAGAAATGTAAACAATACTTGATCCATAACACATTAGTTTTGCATCAAAAGATGAAAATACCAAATAAAAGAAAAATGTCAAAAACTCTTCTAAAGTGCAACATAAGCTTCAGGGGTCAACTTACCCCGAGCTGCAAGTGTGTAACTCAAGTTACATACCTTGGAATGGTCAGCCAGTAAAACAGTTCTGGTGCAAAATTAACTGTTTCAGTACAAGGATGTGGAGTTTTCTGTTCTGTTCTGTTTTTAAAGGTGACTGTTTCCAACTCTGGCATCAGCTCAGCCAAAATGCAACAGTCTGCATTACACTTAAGGAAGTAACAGTGTGTTTGGAACAATACTAGGAGACTTTAAAGGGTTAAATAAAAGGTAAATTTCATACGATACTCACTTTTCTCTTCTGGTTTTCTCTAACTTGTCTTTCAGAACCATGATCTCCTTCTTGAGGGCAAGCTGCTGGCTCTCTGCATCCCGCAGTTCTTTCTTCAGAGTTTTTATTTCATTAGCATGCATCATTTCACGTTTAGATAGTTCCTCTTCATAGAAAACACTCTTCTTTTCCAGGTCTGCCTTTAATTTAGTGATCTCTTGCTGGTGTTCTATACTGCTTACCCCAGGTGAGCGACCAACCTGTTTTTGCTAAAATAAACACCACCAAATTAACACTCAAGAATGCTGAAAATGATGCTTAATAACAACTCAATATTCCAAAGTCTTTGTTTAGAAAAATCCCATTAGAGCCTTGAGTTAAACACATCTATCTCAATTTTTTTCAATATTTGTTAAGAGCATAGATCTGAATGATACTCTATTACTTTGTTATTTAAGTGCAGTAATATTTTTTAAGCCACTGAAAATTTGATCATCACTTTAAACACCTCTGGTCACGTTCTGACTCCCCTTAAATGAAGTCAGAAAGTGACCACAGAATTAAAGACTTGGATGCTTCCACTCACACAGATGACAGCAACAAGTTCACGTGACTTTCAGAAATGCAGAATAAGAACTAGGATATACAGTTAGTATATTCTGAAGGACAAATAATTTCTGGAAAAGCTATACCAAGACAAGCAGAGGCTTAACTGAAGGCTAAAGTCTAGCTACAGAAACACTACATGGATTGTATCAGTCAGGGGGGAAACCTGACCTATTTTACTTAAACTGACCATTTCTATCATAGTGGATTAATAGGAAAAACAAGCTTTAAACAATAAGAGTAATTACTTCACTTTTCGCAGTTTCATAGCTCTCTTAGTGAGGTCTTCTGGCATTTCAATAGTCTTTACACACTGCTTCAGGATACATACACATTTGCACCAAATGCTGCACTCACTAAACTCAATGTCCTGCCATAACATAGAGGAGGAGCAAGATCAGGTTCAAAATGAGATAGTGGCATGACATGCACTGAAACCTAAGTATGGAAACAACTTTTTAATGTCAACATATGGACAACTTGGTCTGGAATTTCTTCTGGTTTTTAAAATATGTAATTAAAGGTATTCTAAGGAAAGGAAATTCATAAAAACACAGTTTGAGAAAGCACAGGTAACTGGAAAACCTACTTCCTTACGGTGACTGTGTCACACCTTCCAGAGGATTGAAGGTATTTTGTTAATTATACCTCCATTCTTATCATGAGATGTTAAAAACCTCTCAGTCACCCTTCATTTGGCATGGCTTTGGGTAATTTTCTTTTGCTGATGTATGAACAGGCTTTAAGAGCTAAATGCCATTGTAGAACATTCTGATGAGCTGAATTTGTGCCATGACAAATTCTGTGAGAAAGCTGGGCCTTGCTGTTTGTGTCAGCAAAAAACTGCAAAACCCCCTACATGTACGAGCCAGAGATGTGCTGCTACTGCACTGTTTTCTCTAACTCATCAAAACAACCATCTGTTTTCATCTAAGAGTAAAATCCTGCCCTTAGGATGCAGAACGATGAACTGGAGAAGGAAGATGCCATCCTAACAGGAGATGCTTTGGAGAAACAAAGATTTGTTTTAAAAAAGCAAGCAGAGGAATTTTTTTTCATGCACTGGCAGTTAACTATGGAACTTGTTTGTTAATATCCAACATCCTAAATTGTTCACACATACAGGGTAATGGAGCACAGAAAAAATTTAGGCTTTGCAACATCTTCTATCAGGATAAAATATTTTAGTGGAATTGCACATTTTTTACCACAATGAAAAGGTACTATTGCAACCATAAGAGAGATGGTACAGTAGAAGAGAAAGCTGAATGGTATTGAACAATGGCTTAGAGCACTAGAGAGATACAGTAAACAGAGAATACATTTTTAACTGATGTAAACACATATTCCAAATAGATGTTTTCATACATGCCTATTTCAAATGGACAAATGCTGCAACTGAGACATAATGCATCTCCTGGCACATTGACAGCTGCTGTTTAATGCACCCTTCTTGACTAACAGGGCACACTGCTGACTAGTATTGAGTCTGATTTTACTGAAAATCTGAATACATGACATCCACAGGATCCCCTCTGTCCACACACTTCACTGACAAGTTTGCAGAACCCCAGCAGGTCAGTGCTGCAGCACTTGGCTGGACAGAAGGCACACTGCCTTCTTCCCAACAGGCCCTGCTTCATCCATGCTTGAACTTTCTGACCTTACCCTTTACCACAGCCTCCACTCCTTTCCTGAGGAAGCTGCACCCAGTCCTCTGCACCTCCCCAGATGGTCTGAATGAGAGTTACAGTGGCACAGTGGCTGCCTGTAATAATGGGTTTCACATCTTGGCCAGCAGCTCTCTTCTCATCTAAGTTCCTTCAGAACTCCCTCAGGTGACTTCACGTCTGCCTCACCTGCCAGCTCTCCTGCTTCCTGCAATCATCCCAGACACATCCAGCTCATCTGCTCAGCCTGCTGCAAGGAACACACTGTGTGGCAACCTCCCCTCCTTCAGCAGTGAAGTCTGACACACCGAGGACTTGTGGAGCATTTTTTGACACAGCTCTATTAGCTCAGAGATTGCCTTTTCCGTCCCCCAGCAGCCCCATGAGTTTTCTGAGGTTTTCTGCTTTGGATTTAAAGAACTCTCCACAATCACTCTGAGCATCCTCTGCAAAATGCTTCCTAAATTCTCTTTATTTAGCTTTCAACATCCTGTTTACACTTAACCTTCCATCATTTATGGTCTTTTCTATTCTCCTCATTTGGAGAAACCTTCCTTTTTTAAATACTTACTTTTATGTAGGAGAGCTCCCTGAATTTAACTAAGGAGCCATGCAGAGCTTTTACTGAATGGACAGTGCAGTATCACAACAACCACACGTGACCCAAAGTGTGCTTACTGAATTGTAAAATATTACCAAGAAAGCTAAAATTCCCTTTTCCTCTTCTGACAAACTTGCCCTGCTGTTATAAATCAGCGTATCATTTATTCTCAACAGGTCTCCCATAAATTCTTCTCGCCTCTTAAAATGTCATACAAATTCTTTGCTAATAGGGAAGATTCATGGAAGCAGAATTAAGCATGTTAATTTTCAGATAACAATCTGAATTCACAGCAGTAGAAACTTCATTAATCCAAACTTCATATTGAATGGATTTCCTTATTTTCTTTTAGCAAAGGAAGGCCAAATAGAAGAATGTTTGCAAAAAACCACCAAATTTTCTGTGCCATAACTTAATGCTGATGAATGTCCCAGAGAATTCTAAAGAAAAAAACTTGGTTGTTCATATAAATTAAGATGCAATTAAGACTAATCTCACATTTTGCCCAAAAAGTTTAGAATTACCCTACTGCATGAAACATTTAGAACAGGATTTTGCTGTAAATGAACAGCAATCCACATAAGTAAATTAAAAACTTTCTATTCAATTTTTGAGAAAGCCTAACTTCTCTAGAGCACTGCATAAAAAGCTAAATCACAGAATAAAATAACAGTTAACATTCTTGGCTGCCTTAAACTTCTTTTAAAATCACATGCACATGTGAGCAATCTCATCAATATAAACAAAGCCTTCATGCTTAGTGCTGTTCTTGGGCAAAAATGCCTCATCTTCTGGCTGAGAGGCAGAATATGCTAAATCTGTTCCTTTATGGTTACATCAGTTGACATCTATCGTGCAGGAAACATGTGGAACAATACAGCAGACAGAACACCTATGCAGAAACCTGCCTACACTGCAGGTTTATCTTCAAATATTCAACCATCCTATGTTAAAAAAAAAAAAAAAAGAAAAAGAAAAAAAATAGCTTTTAACAGATAAAGTTAAAGTATTAATGGAAGCAATGTGGTAAGACATGGTTGATTATTAAGAAATAACACATCAGGCAAATGTTAATTTTTCTGGGCAATAATGCAATCCATGCCTGCATTAACTGAAGTGACAGACTGACAAAACCCTTTTGTNGTTAACATTCAGCGCCAACTGAAGCGACAGACTGACAAAACCCTTTTGTCCTACATCTGAAAGCAATCAAACAGATCCAAGTCCTACTTGACTAGTAAGTTTGCAGGTGTTAATATCAAAACAGACTAACCTTTAGCCCTTCTACTTCACTTTCCAACTGTTTAGAGTACTGTTCACTCCTCTCTCGCAATTTCCTGTCTTTGGATGCCTCAGCAGCTGCAGCTTCAGCTTGGACTTCCAGCTACAAAAGTACATACGTTTTTAATAGATAGGATTCTGTTTTTTTTTTTTCCAAAATCTATTGATGGTTTTCAATATAAGAGAGAAATCTTCAGCATGAAACTGAACACTTCAAAGTCTTAGAAAACAAAACTGGTACTGTTTGAAACAACAGACAAAAGATTAAAGATTTACAAATCAAAAAAAATACTCAGAAAACCTTACATATAACTTATTTCATAGAGTCTAAACAGTCTTCTCACCACTTACTTCTTTTTTAAGTCTCTCTGTTCTGCGTAACTCTTGCCTTAAACTTTCTACTTTTTGCATCACCACTTCCATTTCTTCCTCCTTATCTCGGAGCTGGCGGGCAAGCTTTTGTTTTTGAGAGTGCAAGTCTGTCAGCCGCTCGTTCATCTCTGAGAATTCCTGCATTGCCAATTTCCGCTGGCTGTGCGCATCTTTCAGCTCTTTGGCTTGGGATTTTAATCTGTCACTAGACTCTGCCAGTTCCTACAGTTTAAAAAAAGAATTAAGTAATAAACCTAGAAAGCTACAAGGCCAATTCTGTCTTTGGATGAGCATCTAACACCTTCTCTAGAGTGAATAGAAACTACATATTCTTTTTTATTTCATGAATTCATCTACAATACAGATTGCATGCCTCTATAAATAAGGAAAGAGGTATGTTTTACACTACTAAAGTTAGCAAAACTCCATAAATGTAAACCAAGTAGCAATCTACTTCATTATTGCAGGTAAATACAATGGATTTCAAGCACTTGCATTACAATATAAAAACACCTTGATGGCTGAATGCAAAAATGTCATTAGCGTTGGTTTTTAGAAATTACTTAAATAAATTACAAGAATCTCAAGTGCTAAATTATTAAAACTGAATGGAAAACTCTGCTCTGTGAAAATTTTTACTCGAGAAGCTTTAGAAAGCTGGCCTGCAATGGCAAATATGATTTCCATACACAGTACCTTAATATCAAATATCAGAGAAAGTTTCAGGCAACAAAATGCTGCAGTGAATAAAAGCAATATATGGTAACTATTCTTTTCAAAGAACCAGCATGAAATAACACTGCTAGTGCAGTGATAACTCCACACCTCAATACCTTCACAAAGCTTGCTGTGCCCTGGATTTGTGCCACCACACTACCAATGAGGGACCACAACAGTTTAAATAGTTCAATAATATTCAGTCAAACCAGAGCAGAAAAAAGAAGCAAGGAAAAGCAAATTTCAGGATTAAAAAAACACCAACAGAAAGAATTAATACTTGGCACTGCTAACATCCATGTAAATCTAAAAACGTTTCTGAGGTTCTTAAGAAGAGGTCCTAATCACTGTGTGTTGCTTTAGAAGAGAGATGGTGTTTCTGGGACAAACTGGCAGCTTTCAAAATTTTAAGAGCCTTAAGGTTCAGAAGAAACAGTGTTAAACACAGCTGGCACATCGACCTGAGTGTGGACTCTAAAATACTGGGCCAATATAATCACGATGAATAACAGGTTTTATGTTTTTCACACCTGATTACAGGTTGATTTAATAATGAATACAAAAAAAGAGCCATGAAAGACAGTATGTTATAAATAAGAACATGAGGGATCAGGGAGATAGAGAAGAAGAAATAAAATCCAGTATTCTTTAACTGTAATAATTTCAAATTACTTTTCAATTTTTTTACTTGGGCAATTTTTCACATCTCCCTTCTGGAAACACTTCTGTGACACAGCCTTTATACCATATTCTTCACATTTTTTCGCCATTGAAGTCTCACCCATACTTCAGATTAAATTGTCTGGAACAGTTCTTCTCTACCCTGTCTTGTAACCCCTATCATTATCACCTAAATGTGAAGCTATAAAACCTTTTTTGCAGCCACCATGCAATTTGGATTATGGAGTTGTTCACTATCTGGAAGCAATCACTTAGGGAGCACCCAGCAGTCACACAGACATGTTAAATAATGTCCTTTTCTTCAACAAAAAAAAGGCAGAAAGCTAAGTAGGTCATGCTACACACTTGTTATCTGCTCATTAGTTTTACACTTGAAAGTTATTACAAGCAAAATGAACAAAAGTAAGTCTTGAGGATTTAGAACATTTGCTGACAGAATGATTTTACCTTATTAAGATCTTCTCTCTCTTGCTTCAGCGTTCTGACTTGCTTCTCAAAAGCCTTTATTTGTCTGGAAGCATCATCCAATTCCCGCCTTGCGGTGCTGGCCTCCTCGAGCTGCTGTTCTAGCTGACCAGATTCTAGAAAAAGCAGCAGAACTCTAAATATTCTAAGGGAAAAGTAGTAATTCTACAATAGCATAGCCTAGCTGCTTGAAGCCCCTTCCATATTTTTTCTGGTTTCCATTTAATCATAAAATAAGGCAATTCTAATCTGGTTTAGAATAGGGAGCAGGTTGTTTCAGCTGCCATTATCTGCTTTTAAGGGAACAGAATGAAAAGGCCATAGCTTGCTGGAATACAACACCAAAACAATAACAACTTGTCTTCTCACATTATAACAACCATGCTCTATACATAATTCTGTAATGTATGCTTTAACACGACTTATACACTTGACTTTTATGTGCTGTGATGTAATATATATTCCATCTTTTATTACAATGTAATTATAAACAGTCTCCCTCCTCCTCCCAATTTCCCCCAAAAAGAAACAGTAAAAATAATGGGTCACTCAAGAGCTGGCAAGTGTTCTCCTGTCAATACTCTTAAAATTAACTTTAGCTGATTTTACTTATTTCTAGTGTGAAAACCACTTGTTTTTATATGATCTGCTTTATTACTACTATAAATAAGGGAGAACTATTGCAGCCAGTTTCTTACCAGCAGTCAGTTACGCAGTGACAGTACACTTCTATGGCACAGTTAAATAATGTCATATAAATACCCTTAAATTCTACAAGAAAAACTGAAATTCATAAAATATGGCAACTGAAATTTTCTAGTGAGTGGGGTTTTTTTTGCCTCGCAAGTCTTTACTTAAAAACAAGACTTTAAAGCAAGATATATAGGAAGGTAAGTTAAATCCAAGTTTTATGAAATTACTGGACATGTTGTCTTTTATTTCAGTTGTGGGCAGGTCTTCAGACCACTTGTATTTACCCAAAGAACAGGAACCCACCTATACTCTTAATAACAGCCTTTAACTACATTTTCATAAATGTAACCCTAAGAGATTAGCTCTTGGAGAAATCAAATATAAAAACACATACATTTAAAGAGGGTTAATTTCTGAAACACAAGAATTTTATAAGCAAATTAATACCATTATCTTATACCCAGAAAAATATTCACTATTGTTTTAATTCACCGACTTTTGTTTAAAAATTTAAAAGAATGCACTTAAATAAGAGATGTAGCTCAAAGCCAGAAATTATTAACTGCTTTCCTTATGTAGTCTACTCTGAAGTCACCAGTGAAAAGAAAGTTTATATATGGCTCTGCTGAGCCAAGATAAATCTCTCTTCTGTGCATGAACTACTTTGTTCCACAGCTCTGTTTTCTTCTTGCATTGCTGCCCTTTACATATTTGGCAATATTAAAGATTCCTCAAGGTTTTCTCCTATGTAACTTAGCGAACAAAAATTATAACTTTGACCTCAAAAATTGAAAGCATATGCTAGCTTGTCATTTCCTGGAAAACCAGATAGACAAGAAAAATGTATTTTTTGAAGCCCTCCCGGTGACACTCCTGAATTTGACACAATTTTGAGTTCATTCTTTATTATCTTTTTAAGCAGGTGTTTACTCTTACAGCTTCAGAAAAGGCAGTAAAACAGCTTAAAAAATATAACAAAAAGCTAGGTGTGGCATATGTGTTGTAAATGGTAATTTTCCATTTAATCACCCTAGCTGTAACTAAAATTTTAGATAATATATGCAAACACTCACTGTAATATATTATTACATTGCATTTAGTTGCCCAAGAGATGAGTCCAAAGCATAAAAAGTTCAGCTCTGCACCTGAACTGAACCTTCTTAGAGTTCACCAGATCTAGTAGAAAAATTAGATCTTTTAAAGGCTATCCAGTAAAACTAGAACTAGCTCCCCTATTCTTGGAAGCCTTGGCCCCTATACTTGGTCCCTATATATGGCCATCACTTGGTTTGTTTCTGTATTCTGCCATTAATATAGCTCTAAAATCTATCTCAAAACTCCCATAAAATCAAGTAAAATAGATCATTCTCTTTTTATTTTATCAAATTTGCTTGTATTAGTTACAGCTTAAGGCACAAATGAGTGTTTTCTAACAAATGGCTGGATCAGACAAAGCATTTGAGTATACACTGGCAAAGTTGTGTGGTGGCTGGAGATGGGTTAGGCAACTCTGTATCTTCCTCATTCCCGTTATTCACTTCCAAATCAAACTCCAAAAGTAAACATTGTGTCTAGGAATAAATACACAAATATGTATGTGGTGTGAAGCAGAAAATTACTTTAGGAAAAAACTTCTCAGTATTGACCATCTTCACCAGACTTTGACTTCTTTTCAATTTGAAAAGGGATAGCAGATGTGTTGGGGAATGTTTCCACACCTTTACTATTTTTTTTTTCATTACCCAAAGGAAGTGAGTGATACTTTCAGCAGTGAATTAAGTTGCAACTCAATAGTAAAGAATAAAATATAATTTAAAGCTGATCCTGATGTTTTTCTGTGAATGACTGGTCTCATTCAAAAGCTGTTCTTGTAAATGTTGCTTTTCAGTGGTCCCAAAGACTCCAAACCTGATCTAAGGATTGTTGCAGAGAAGGAGTTTCTGATCATGTTGTCTTTATCCTCATTACAGCAGCAAGAGGAGGGACATTTGGCTGGAGCAAAATTTCACAAAACCCTTTGTCCTTTTATAGTGTCATCATGGCATCACTCAAACCAGAGTGATCCTCCCTGAGCTAGCTCAGCCATGTTCCTATCCAAAAAGAATGCCTATGGTACAATACAAAACTGCTGCATCACGCCAGAGCAGCTGTCCAACTGTGTATCTCTAACAGGCTTTCTTCAGACTACACAATTTTAACAGGCTGTAATCTGTGCTGCACTCTGCAGTTCACACATAGCTGCTCCTGCCCCATAAGGCAGCTGCAGAGTCTAAACACATCAACTCAAGTGTCTGCAAGTTAAGTTCAAGTTACTCTTTCTGTGGGTGTCGCTGCTGGCATTCCTGACACTCTGAGGAATTGAATGAAGTCTTGTCACAAATACAAACCAGAACAAATGTTTTTTGTAGTTTTCTCCAACCTTTCTGGTTGTTTGTTTTTCCCTTCCTTCAGGCAAGATAGGGACATATAATAGAGATGTATCTACCACTACTTGTGACTGATTTTTCATACAAAATGCAGACATTTACCTATTTCTCTAAGATTAATTGGGTTTTTCTCACTGTTTCTCTGGTTCCAGACCTGATACCTAACAGTCTCTTGTTAATTTTCCTAAATAAAAAAAATCTTGCTGTGCTTCCTTTCTTCCTTTTTTTTGAGATGTCTCTGCTCTCAAGATCCTATTTTAAAGACAGCATTATGGAGACGGATAGCAGGAGTCCTATGCTATGAATCACTGTGAGAGAAAACTCCCTTTAACTGAATTCAGAATATCAAATCAAGAATACTGAACACTAGCCTTTAAAGTAGGCTAAAAAGGTGTTAGCTAAACAGACAGCAATTTGGTTCACTCACAGCTATATTCAATATAGTGGTGCAATATAAGCCCTCCCTCTCAAAGTTCTTAAAACACAAATTGCCCAGAATCTGGGAAAGTAAGGCTGGAAAAAGATGGATCTTTCCCTAAACGTCTCCAGTTGCCTCTGTAAAACACACATACTAGGCTAAGTAGATCTTTGCTTTTGACTAGTTTGAGAGTCCTGATGACAGGCAGCATACCATTAATTAAAAAATTAATCTTTTTAGCTGCACAGATTTCAAAAACACTTTTCCAACTTAAAGTACTGAGGTACTTGACAGCCAAAACTTTAATTTTCATAGAATCTTCAAGAATTCTCAGAAGCAAAGAAAATAAATGTTCAGTTTTGAAAGGAACGACAGCTCATAGACAGCAGAGCTGAAAGGTGGTTCTACTCCCTCTCATCTCCCTTTCCTCATATGCTTCTATTGCCCACCTTGTGTTGATTTATCTGATCTTAAGCTGATTAAATTATCTCTAACAGCATTCTCCTTGTTTAATTGAGTGAATTAAAGTCACGAGAGAGTGCAGGGAATGCACAGATTGAGAAGGGGCCATGCAGCTGTAGGCAGGACTTATTTTGGTGGCAGTTTCCTTTGGTCAATTCTGCTGCTTCATGGCCCGTTGTATCCTCTCTCATGCACTACTCCTTGCCACTTGGAATACCCAAATTGAGTTTGGAGAAAATGCTGAGGTACAGTGGAAGAATGAGGGGTAAAATGAAAAGTAAAAATAGACTGGAAAACTCTTTTATTAAAAAAGCCAAGGAAAACTAGTATTACAATTGGAGAGAAAAAAAACAAACTTGACAAAATACTGTTACAGTTTTTACATTAGTATTTACAACATACCTGTTACCTGTTTCTTCAACTTTTCAATTTCTTCTTTCAAACTTTTAATTTCTAAATCTTTGCTTGCTGTTATTGGGCCATCCACTGTTGAATACTGCAGAGCCTGCACTGTCTGGGTGGACTCTAGAAAAAGATGAAAGAGAGAGGAATGAGTAACACATCTGACATCTGAGGAGATCAAAGAGATACTACTGATAAATTAAGACATGCCAAAAGATCCTGCACTGGGCATTCTACAGTTTGTAATTTCCAACTATTAAGTGCCAATTTTTCAGTAATTGTCAGCTGGACCAACTAAGTTCTTAGAAGTTCTAAGAATGAAATGTCTATGCCATAGTGACCAAGGTACAGTGAGAACAAAGATAGCATAAGAAGTTGCATACATGGTGTATTTCAGGCATAAAGAGTAACAGAAATTTAATTTGTCAACAGAAATAATGAAGAGAATTATTTTCTGCTAGAAAGCATTCCCAGAGGTATATTTAATTTTTTTTTCCACAGTACAAACAGTGCCTTACAAAACTGCAGGTTAATCTAAGTTTAAAAAGTGATGGAATAATTTTTTTCAATGACTATACCTTGTAGTTTTCTGCTAAGTTCAAGCTTTTCCTGTTCTAGACGTCTTATTCTCCTCTCATAAGCTTCTGTTGCTAAACTATCCTCCAGAGTTCTTTGAATGCTGGCATCAAGATCCATGGAGGGTGGTCCAGCTGTCAGTCTTAGACAGCTGCGGTCTGAAAGCACACTGGGGGGAAAAAAATAAATAGTATTGGATTTTACAACAGCCTGCTTTAAAATACTGCTATAAAAATATCAAAAAATAAACAGTTTGTTTAAGTTGTTAATTACTATGCCATTTATTATAACATCAAAGAATACCTTGTTAGCATGTGCTCATTGGAAATGGAAATAATTTTTACCTAGCAAGTCTGATCTCCTCAATGCATTTTTTGTTACACAGAAGTGGATGAACTCCTAGTTAAAAATCATTATGGACAGTCTATGTTAGCCAGATAGCAAAAAGCAACAGCCTAGACACTAAGATTACAATAACAGTTCATTTGAGAATAGTTAATCAAGTATTACAAATACTTTAAAGACAACAATCACTAAAAATGATGTGACATTATCCCACAACAACTAGGGCATGGACATGTCAGAAATGCTGTGGCTACTCATGTACAGGTCAGAAATGCTGTGGCTACTCATGTACACATGCTACTACTTATGCAAATAATCCTTTTGAAGTCTAGGACATTCTAGGACATAGTCACTTTCCCAGCAGAAACATAGGCCTTTTCAATGGTTGTAAACACCTTCTTTATTTCCATAAACAAGGAGCATACAAGGACTTCCTTGTTTAGTTTAGCAATGGAAATGAGTGAAATAAATTCTACATTATTACCAGGTATCAATTAAAGTGATTTTTACAAAATTTCTATTCAGACTTACAGAAGTGTCAAAGGGCTAGAAATAAAACTGGTTTTAATGTCTAACAAACTAAGTTCTGCCGGGGTCAACGCATCTAGTCTTAACTTTGTCATGTGCAGTTAATTTTATACATTCTCTAATAACAACCTTTCTCATCAAAACTCCCCTGAGCACAGGTGCTGACCTTTACATGTATGCAGAGAGCTCATTCTTTTAAACAGACAGCATTTTAGATTATGGTAATTTCCTCAATAAACCACATTCTTTGACATCTGTTCAATAGGTTTCAAAGACAGAAAGTTAGAACACTGTGTAACTAGCCTACAGACAATTTTGGAAACCTTAACTTACCAGCTACTTGTGTATGTGAAACCCACAAATGGTAAATGATGGCCAGAAAATGCAGTGTGGGATGGTGGAGGCATTGTTTCCTAGAAAAATAATAGGACAGTTGAGTAAGCAGTATCCTACTGGACTTAAAAGAAACAGATTTTCCAGTTTATCCATATGAGAAGTGTTAGAGATAATATCATATGAACTATATTCACTGTCATCCTTATCTACAGCCCAAATATGAAACAGCATTGACTAAATCTATTTATAATAGCATTTAACATATACAAAAACAGAGCATGCTGACATAAAAATGCTTTTCTAATTAAATAGTTTATTGTTGGAGGAAAGCAGAATATTACACATACAAGATGCCAATTTATTCCTTCTTTTTTTTCCAAGAAGCTCTCAGCACAAAGAGCAACACCTTTTATTCCCTGCTATAGTCCTCTCTGCTATTCAGCCAACAGGGCTTCCTGCCTGTAGAATTACCAGCCCACTTCTGAGTGGGCCATCTCTGTTTGGAGAGAACAATCAGCAGGCATTTGCTAGAAAGAAATAATACAACAGAGTGTTCTAATCCCATTAGTGCTTTGACCACTCCTTCATTCTTTGCTCCTCTTTCTTGCCAGACAAGGAACTACAAACCAAGACCAATATCTGAGTTTCTCTTCAGGCTAAAATAACCCTGGTTGTTATTTTACTTGGACTATTTGAAGTTCTAATATTCTTAAATGTTCTGTTAAAAGCTTCCTGTTTAACCCCAAAACACAAAGTTTATTTTGCTCTACTAGAGATGGCCATAACAGTCACCAAAAGAAAACCCCCAAGAAGATGATTATTGCACTGGAATTGATAAAAGATTCCAAATTGTCAGAAAAGGTGTGTAACGATTTCTTTCTAAACCCAAACAAAAATGAAGAAAGGAACCAGTTGTACATTTCTTTCAGGTAAAACTCAGCAGGAAAGGACAAAGAGGAAGACTGCATTCAAAAGAAATCTGAAATTACCTTTCCAGAGGTGGTGTCAGCTATATTACATCACAACCTTGTCCTCTTAGCTGACAAAAAACCTTCATGTTATAAAACAGTTCCCAGACAACACTAATGATACTGCTAGATTGTGTAAATTGGTGAAGCTGAGCATTTTGGAAACTAAGGACAAGATCATATTACAAAGCCTTAACTTTCCACTAAATCATAATAAAAATATCAATTATTACAGATTACTACAGTTAGAAAAAGTAAAATTTACTTCTCCTTTACATTTTGTTTTCTCCTTTCATAGATTCAAACTTCAAAACTGTCTTTACAGATAACTTTAAAAATATCAAATGCTTAATTGCAAGATTTTAACAGCCCAAATGACAATTCTCAGGTACCACATAGGTTACTTTTCTAAAATATCCTATATATTGATAATAAGGTAAGATTCTGTAGAAGAATTTGTTTTGCAGAGATCAAGATATGTATCTCCCACTGCTTGTGTGAATTTAACTGTACAAACATGCTGAGAGAATTATAACTGAATCTATCATACCTCTCAATAAGGCTACTAAACCAAATAGTTAAAAGCCAAAACCCAGCACAACTTAGGCTGGCTGAATAGAATGGTTTTGCCCTTTATGCTTGTGTGTACGCTCAACATACTTTTTAAATTTCATTATTATGTATATAATTTTTCCATGGGACTATGGTCTCATTCAAAGTTTAGGAAGAATAACAATCATGGCTTTTCAACACTGCCTTTTATCTTCAGCATTAGGTTTTCCTCATTTGCTCTGTGCAATTCAAATCTTGCCAAGAATTTTTTTTTTTAAAAAAAAGGTCTCATGGGCTTATCTGTGGTGCTGACTTCTGTAACAACAGTGCAAGTATGTGGAACTTCCTCAAAAGATATGTATGAAATATGGAGGAGAAAATACCTCCAAGTTATATATAAGGAATTTGAGGCAAAGCAATATGAAATACAATGTCCACTAGTCAAAGCAAAAATGTAAAATATTCTCAGTCATGCAATGCCTTTAGGCTAGGTTTTTTCAGCAGTTCTGAGATACTAGGTGTGAAAAGAAATGGCAAGAAAATAACATCCTTATATTAAACCAGAACAAAACCTTCAGATGTTTCAAATTAGGAAACTGAAAAAGAAGCTCTAGAAACTGGCCATCTTCTCTAGCAGTTCAGGGGCATTGCTTTTCACCCCCAAATGTCTAAAGCAAATTAAGAACTGGACACAGTTTTCTCAACTGAGAGTCCAGCAACTCAGCAGAGGAGCATTCTTCCTTCCCCTGCAGGTCCCTGTTTCTTCACAATGGTAAAGCATTCACACTGCACAGGCACAGTTTGAAAGCCTCAGGTGGGAGACTAGGCTCTAAAAAGGAGCAGTGGTGGAATGAACAACACTAAAATGTGTGAACAACCTCCAAAAGGTATTTCAGCTTCACAAAGACCTGCTCCACTCCAGCTACTCCATCCTCATAGCTGTTGCTGGACAAAATAATAGGCAAACATGTATCTGAAGACTGTATAAACAAGTTTTAAGATAAAAATACTTCTGTTGTGAAGGGAGGTGGAAATATCAGATGAAAGTGAGGAAACAAAATAAAAAAAAATGTAAGTCACCCTATGCAGCTACACTGATTTGCTCAATTTGCCCACAAGGAAAAGGGGTCTGAGATTTAATCAGAGATCATAAAATCATTTAGGTTGGAAAAGACCTTCAAAGTCATTGAGTCCAGCCATTAACTGTCAGTTCCACCACTTTTCTGAGGACCACGTCTACACGTGTTTTAAAAACCTCCAGTGATAGTTGACTCCACCACTTTCCTGGGCACCCTTTTGGTAATGAAATTTTTCCCAATATCCAAACTAAACATCCCCTGAGGTTTAAACAAGAGGCAATTTCCTCCTGTCCTGTGGCTTATTTCTTGGGAGAAGAGACTGACACCCCCAAAGTGTTTTAGCCAAAGTGTTTTCCATGATTTAATGTGCAGCTGGAGAAAAGGGAACGGAAATAATGATCACCTTGTCTGTATCAATTCATCTTGCCTCTTATCTGCAGGCCCAGAAAACTGAGTGAAACTGAGATGCACTTCAGAAAACAAAAGCAAAAGTGGTGAAAGTGCTTTACCTCACATGTAAACAGCAGGTTTCTGCATCTTTCAACAGACACACACACAAACACACCCAAAGATATTTCCAAGGAGAGAGCACAAGGCATTCCTCCAGTGCTAAGACACCTATCATCTGTCAAAGCTCCTTTTCAAAAGCATAGAAACAGAAAGTCTGGTAAAATCAATAGCTGCAGGGCATTTTAAGCAAAGGTAAAAATATTTTCTTGTTTCTTAAATATGGCTGTAATATTTCTCCTACATTTCCCAAAACTCAAGTTGGAGAAAAGGCTGGAAAAAGTTTAGTGGAAATGAACTGAATGGAATTCAACACCGATATGAGCAATTAGAGTAGAGCAATAAAATACAATAAAATGCAATATGCAAACTTATACAAAGTCTTAACAATGCTCTGCTAGAAATAGTCTTGCAGACTATCTGTATGTAAATACATGATTCTTTCTAAGACATGGACTCTAAACTTGTTACTGCAACAGATGTCTATTAGCTAAAGACACATAAAGCTACAATGAATTTACAAGTTATTCTTACACAAGTATGATTTTAGGACCAGCCTACAAACTGTGAAAGTATTCCCTGCTCAGATCTTCAAAGCAGCACCTAATTGTTATTTATGCAGAACATAGTGAAATAAACTGCCTTTTCCACAGTATACTTCTGTTAAAAAGTATACTACAAAGGCTGATTCATCAAAATGTTAATTGTATACTTACAGAGTTTTTTAAGCAATCATCATCCACATCAAAGTTTGATGTATCAGTAGGGCTGCTGACTTCTGGGATGTAAGGTGCCTCACAGTTCCTAATGTTGTCCCAATCAATCCCAGCAAAAAATGGATGGTTCTTAAAGTCTTCTATTCCATTTTGTCCAAGTCGATGCTCTCTGCTACAAATGAGCCTTCGGATGAGGTCCTTTGCACTTTCAGAGACATCTGTCACTTGAGCAGGAAACTGAAACCTCTCCTTAAAGATTAAAATTAGAGGAAATAGTTTATTACCAAGAAAAAGTTGGAAAAATTACCTTCTTAGTGAAAATCATTATCTAGAAAAAGGTATGTGCAAATACTCCAGCTCTGAAATACATGCAGTAAGGTTCCAAGGAAAAGACTTCTGCTAAGGATAGAATCTATTAAGATACTTGTTTTCTAGTTTTTCTCCTTGATTTAAGTTTCTCTTACACTACAGCTGTTAAATTCTACAGCTAGCTCCATGTGGAAGAACATTTTAGAATCTTCTGCATGAGCCAAGGAATGGGTTCACCAGAAGAAAGAAACACAACAGGATTCATGCCATGTAGCCAAGACAGACACCACAGAGTGAATTAACATCCATGTTTCCAAACCCAGATTTTAAGTTTTAGCCTTACCCCAAAGCAAAGTCATCTGCAATCCATAACCATTAACTTGCTACATGGAAACATATTTTTTGTTCTACATTTATGAACACTTAACATAATTAGTACATAAAAGCTTATTTTAAAATACGTGTTCAAGTTACCCCATTATTAAAAATTAGCTTAGAGACAGACAGAAAGTGCACTAACTTTGTGGTTCATTATTTTCCCATAGGTCTCCACCAAGGACTCAGCATAAAAGGGCGTTTCTCCATAAAGCATTTCATACATGCAAACGCCCAGGGACCACCAGTCACACTCGGGCCCATACTTCCCTTTTCCATCTTCCATGGCCTGCAAGATTTCTGGAGAGATGTAGTCTGGCGTTCCAACTGCCACTGAAGATTGGACCTGGAGAAATTACATTTTCAGGATTAAAATCCACTTTCATCATTATAGACACTGTGGTGCTCTGACCATGTTTATATAAATTTAGCCCAGCATTTTTGTCGTAACAAAAACAGCTAAACACCAGTAAAAGCTTCTAAATTCATAAAGAAATACTTAAGTATCCAAGGCACTGCATTAATAGGCATCCCAATAATATACTTTTGCTAAACTATTATCAATATTTAAAAACAGATAAAGGACAAAACTGTCAACTGTCATGATTAGAGCCAGTAAGCAATTATAGATTTGGTAATCACATACTTTAGGTCAAATACTTTGTAATCCCCTGGGACATGATTAAACATACTGGAATTATATTCTAGTCACACTTACTATATACTGTGCAAATTTTAATACACTAGAAGCACATCATCACATTTCAGTATCTCATCCTGCTCATACTACAGCTTACATTTTCAATAAAGATTAGAGCTCAGAGCTTAAAACCAAGAGATTCATAGTTCATAAACACCTACTTGGCATTGACAGCACAGCTTCTCTTTATTTATTCATGAGCTGACTGTATGCTAAGAAGTTTTTAATACACCGCAAACCCAAGCAGTCTGCAGTTGTATTTTCAAGAAAATTGGTTATATACCAATGCCATTTATGGTTCCATTTCATTTGCCATAAGGCACCTTTTCCCTTTAATAGCACACATTTTGTGGCTATCAATGGACTGAAGAAAAAATATTTAGGAATGTATCGTTCTTTCTAATTTACCGTTCCATCTTCCATCAGTTTCAGACAAGAACCAAAATCTGCTAATCGAATATGTCCATTCATATCCATCAAGATGTTGTCTGGTTTTATATCCCTGCAATTAAACAAATTCTAGGATTAGTACAGAATGTATTGCATAAGATGTATTCCAAGCATTAACTCTGCAAGAGTCTTTTCATTCACAACCAGCAACCTGTCAGTACACAGAAGACAGTGACTAAAGATGCGGTGAAAATTTGCACTAGAGACATTTCATGACAGGGGCTGTAGATCAGTCAAATCCTACAATGCTTCTTAATTTTACTAAGAACTGTGTAGTTAAATTCCTCTCATGTCTCAAGCGTAGACAGGAGAATCTTACTTGCTCTGAGCTTTTGTATATAAAATTTTAAAATCGTCCAAAGGATTTCAGTGAAATGCTCTCAAGTAGAAGATGCATGCTTATACTGGGGCTGGAAAACAACCCCTAGATTTTACAACAGAACAAAGGCCAATGAAATCCTGAAATAGTTAATGCATTTTTAGATTTACTGTCTTTCATTGACATTCTTCTCTCACATGCATCTCAGTTCACTGTGTTCATCTGTCATACTTCTGCTGACATGACCATTGCACACACTGCTGCAGCTCTGCCTGGCCACTCCCTGGCTGCCTCATTCAGGTCATGATGCAGATGAACTATCCTTCTAAGCAGGCAACATAATATAAATACTCCTTATATTGTAAACTTGACCTTTTTTTTGTCTCTGGCTTTTCCTAAGTGTACAGGTAGAAATACAGGTAGAGTATATGTTTCCAGTGTGCTGCTGAGTAGGCCAAATCTCTCAGTTACCAGAGGGACATTTGTTCTTCAACTTGTAAACTAGGTTCAAATGTTGAAATTTCTTTTCAATTAAATATAGATATTAGAAATACACATTAAGCTACATTTTAAAAATATGGCATTATTAGAATCATACACTATCCATATCTATTACATTAAAAACATAAGTTATGACTGTATGAATACAGGTCTACAAATATTTTCTCAGTGAATGTTTTTAAGATATAAGAACAAATCCCCTAAAATAAACCAAAAAAACCTGAAGTCCTCAACTTTGCTTCATTCCCCAAACAACTTATAAAATGGATGTTACTGATTGCTTTGCAGACAAATCTCAAAATATTCACAAGCTAAAATGTTCACATTGCACCTGAGAACAAATTTTGTTGTTTGGATTTTGGTGCTTTGTTTTTGTTGGGTTTTTTTTTTCCCCCAACTAGAAATCGAGTTACAGACAAGGCTTCCTGATAATTTACAATGGAAAAAAATTAGAATCACACCTTGAACATTATATAAGCTATGGCATAAAGGTATCACAGTGTCACACACTCGGTGAGAATTAATACAGTAACAATTTGTTGTTTGAAAGAAAAGTACTTCCTGAATTTGTGTTACTCAAATACAAGCAGGCAGCGGTGCACACTGAAAAAAAAACTTTAGGCACCTTTCAAATGCACAGAAATATTTACAAAGCAGAAAGCAAAAACTGCAAGAAATCATACTTTCACAACTTTCAACTGAGCATAAAGACAATTCTTTACAAAGTAAATCAGAAAAAATAACCAAGTCCATTCTCATAAGACCATTCTTCCACTTGATTTTTGCTGACACTGAATATGCCAAAGAATTGCAGCCTCCAGACTGAGATAGTTGTGTTTGTTTTGCATTCACCCACCAAAAACATTCCTTAAACATGCTTCTAAATAAAAACAAACACATGCTATTGAGACTGCTGGAATTATAACTTCAGTTTAAAACACTTTGCAAAAACATGCACCTAAAATCCAGCTCCTCTTAGAAGCTGGACCTAGTTCAAGCTAAACAAAAACATGAGTCACTCTTGAGGCTTCATTTATCCATGTTCTATCTTTTAATATATTCCCAAGAGAAATAATAATAACATTAATAACCATCATCATCATCATCCCAACCTCTTCCATTCAATCACACAAAACAGTAAGAAAACATGAAAAATCTCATTGTGTTGTCAACACTGTGCAAAACTAAACCTGCAAACACTGAATGCACTTGAAGGAACAATGATTTCTTGCAGAGTGGCATTTAGAATGCTCAGTAATAACTTCATAAGAACAATTTTTACAGTTAAGAAAAAAAAAAAGACCAACTTAATAAATACAAATTCTTTTTAGCTCTTGTAACAGAAGCTATGGGCTATGAACTATTGTTCTGAATTCTGAACTACATTAACAAAAGACAGTTTGAAAGACAAGAATTGCTGGTACCTGGAGAGCAGAGTAGGCTATAGGCAAAGGGAAAGAAAATTATGAGCCCCAGAGGGGAACAGGGAATGGGAGTAATTACTGCCAGTGTAACTGAAGAGTGTGAAGGTTGTGATTATGGGAAAAAATAATCTTAAACCCTGCATCTCTGCTGACCCTGCAGCAGTTAGATTGCATTAGAACGATGAGTTTTGTTCCAGGTTTTGTTTTGTTTACTCTCTTTAGTGATCAGAACTGAGCTATCTCCTGTTCTAAAGAGAATATGGTATTCTCTCTTCACATTCACTCCACTTTCCCCAGCTTATCCCAGTTTCTTCATTGTATGGACTGGTTCCTTCTACTTCCATCTCATCTGCATTTTTATTCCTGTCTCTCCTAGACTCACCTCAAAAGCTGAGAGGTCCAATCCTTCACAGCCTATCAACCCCAAATTTCCTCCTCTTCTATTTCTTTCTTTCTCTCTCACCATCTTCACTCCCAAGTCCTCATCTCCCTGCTTGTTCAAATTTAACTATTATTTTTTTTAATCCCATTTCAGTTCTCAGCAGTCATTATTTACTCACAGTCCCATTCCCACTGGCTTCCTATTCCTGTGATACAGGACAACTATCCTCTTTCCTCATGTCCAGTTCCTGTGCAATTTGCATAGCAATCTTCTCTGGCACCAAAAGGAAGAGAACTATCAGTAATAGAGACACTCCACACTGTCTCTAGTGTCTATTTGTCAGCATCTCCTCAAATTCCTTCAATATCACAGCTCTGAGGCAGTGCAAAGCTACAGCTGAAGAACACTGAAAAGTATTTAGGGATCAAACTCTGTACACAGTTGTTTGGAACTCATAACACCTAGAATATTGAGGGAAAAAAATTATAACCTGAAAATATCTAGGTGGGGGGCAGAGGAATGAAAATATATCCATGACTCATAGAGGATTCTCTCCTGAATTTCAAGTCTCCACATCCCACAGAAGATTTTCTCACAGGTTTTGTAATAATTATTTTATTAATTGAAAATCTATATAGGAAAAGCAATTCATGATTCTTGATTTTGTTTCTGGAAAGAGGAACGCTTATTGCTTCAGGCAAATACTAAAGAAGGAAAATTCCAGATCCAGTACCTAAAATCTGGAAAAATTAATGAGCAAGTAATGTAAAGTTATATGGCTTAGTGAATAGACCACTGGGCTGAATCTCTGTAGATAAGAGTTACCAGGTGATTGTGGGCAGACCATTTAAACATCACTCAACAAGAACCATGGTGTTCAGTCAAGCAACTAGTGTCATCTGGCTAGAGGGCTGTGAAGCCCAAATACCCCACTAACTCTGTAATTAGTTCACTGCAATAAAAGAAAAAGGTCAGCTCACTTGAAATATGAAATACGAATTCACTTTCAAGAAATATAAGCATTTGAAAGGTATTTTATGAGCCAGATTTATAATGGGAACAAGTATTGAATCGGGGCAATTGTTGACACCACTGTGCTCTCTGGAGACCCTGAGCCTGACCAAATCCCAGACAGTTCAGCCCTACTCTGACAGCAGCTTCTGGGGGAAGCTCAATGTGCAAGGGGTGCAGGTCACCAGAGCTGGACCTGGCATGAGCCATGCTACTACAAATTCTTCAAGTATGCTCCACACTGAATTAAGGGAACACAGGAACTCAACATACCCAAAGAAACTTTTTTTTTTTTCCAATGAGTGATTTAACAGTGCCAAAGGAACTAGATATGTGGCCCAAATAAACTTCTCTAGAAACACATACGTCCATTTGAACTTTGACTTCAACAGAGTGTCCAGGAGCAACTTCTACTTTTCTGAGCTTTGTTGGCCTTGACTGCAGGAGAAAATCAGCACTGCACAGCAGCTTTGCTGCTGTTTTCTGGAGAATGCAGTAGGAATAAAAAGTGTGTAATACTGAATATTTCACTTGCACTGAAAATGAGTGTGAAGGCTAATGAAAAAAAAAAAGAAAAATCTCTAATGAATCCTTCCTTATAACGCTTCTTAGTTTAATTTGGGGAGCTGTTCTTCAGATTGGCATGTTTACCCAGATGACTTCACTCACCTCTCTTTAAAACCGTTTACTTTCTTAAGCTGTAATTAAAACCCAAACATTTTACATACTAACTGTGTTAATATAAACAACATTCTGAAATAGGACTACAGCAGATACCTGGATTATTGCCATTTATTTTGATTTCTCTGTTAATGAGCCAGAGTAGAATTTCATTTGGTCAGTAAGGCTCAAGAAAAAGTATTCCCTCTGAGACATGCTAAATCCATAGCACATTCCAGCTGTAAAATAAACTAAAAAAGAATTTTTAATACATGTGAACGTATTTTTTTCCCTGGATTCATTTCTTATACTAAAGGAAACTTAAGGAATCGTGAGGTCTTGCATATTGAAATTTGGACTAGAAAACTCCCTTAAGTTCCTTACAACTTGAATTATCTGATCATCTTACGGTTTCAAAGCATATGGGTTCCTGAGGTTCATCAATGTCATTCCTTGAATCACTGGATCAATGCAATTCTGTTATTTGCAAGACCACATGAAGTTCCTCAGATCTACAGAACAGGAAGCGGCAGATTTAGAAGAATCTTAACTTAATTTTGTTTTGAGAGCAGCTTCACAGAGGAGGGGACCAGACAAACAGAAAGGAAGATGCATCAAAAATAGAGGGACAATTATTTCAAGAACTGTATCAGAATGATTGAGCAGCAATCGTGTCAAACACTACCAAAGACTGTGCCAGTGGGTCAACCCACAGGCTTATATCCTCTAAGTTTATGTGATAAAATCCCTAGTAGCATTAAAGATTTTGTAACCAGTAGGGATCCCTCTTCTTGGTAGCTGTACAGTTATGATGCAGAATTTACTTGGTTTAGTTATTCATCTGTATTATCATTTTTTCCTTCAAAACATAAATGATCAGACAGAAATGGAGGAAAAAGCAAGTCCTTCTCCTCAAGATCAACAGAAGTGGCCAGGTGGTCCAAGTGGGAACCTTTTAATATATCCAACATATCCTCCTTGGAATAAACATTTCAGATGCTGATGGACTGTCCTTGCATACACAGCTCAGCTCTTAAAAAACCAGCAGAACTGAAATGAGAATAAAGGGACTCACACTGTTCTAAATGCAACAACCACGGTGTGAGCTGAGCCTGAATAAAGAAATGGACCTGTCTGAAATCAAAGGAGCAATTCGATAGCTGAGCTACTAGTTTATTTGAGCCCAGTAGATAAGAAAGAGGTAATATGGAGAACAAATTTTTATTCCTAATGCTAACATTAGAAAAGCATGGAAATAAATTAATTTTCCTAAACAGGTCACATGCCTCAAGACATGTCATTCTTGAACAGAAAGGAACAAAGTGAATAGCTTACATTAAATTATTTTTCCATGAAAAATTCACATGAACAGTATTTTTTAATGCTAACAATGCAAATTAAAACACCAGCTTTTGAGAAAAATAGTTTCAGGTGTAACTGCTTGCACAGAGAAACTGATGCAGAAAGCTCATTACCAATTAAAGATTTCACAGCACATTATTTGCTCATTCTACATGCAAGAGCATTCCCCAAAAGTATAAATCAAAAGGTTAAAAGCAGACATCAATGATTATAATTATTCACTCTTACAACAAGAAATGCCATCTTTTGCCAAGTTACCTACTTTAAGAAAAAACACAACGAAGACTTCACTGCCAGAATGCCTGGACTTTTTATCCAAAATTCCTTCAGAACACAGGATTATCCTTAGTCAGGACAGAAGTTTGGCAAACTGCTTATTTTACTCCCTTCTGTTGTTTCAGGCAGACTTTCCCTCCATACACCTCTCTCACAAAGAAATGCTACATCCATGATTAAAAATGAAGACATTTGGTTTTGGCAGCACTCCAATGAAATGAGAAAATTTGGTGCCTGTGAAGCTTTTATTAAGGTATTCAGTGATGCTCTTCTGACAGCTTGCTTTAGATACGCAGCGTTAAACAACTGGTGAACTTCCATCAGGAATGCTGGTCAAACAATACCTTTTTTCACAGTCAAATGTATGGACATTGATGTCCAGCAGGTTATTTCTATTTTCCATTACAGTGGACTGGGTTATATCAAAGTCAGCATTGCCATATTCTGCCAACTACGGTTTATCTGAATTCTGATGAGCAAAAGTAGAAATAGGCTCCATCTGGCAGAAAGACCAATGTGCACTGAGCCAAATTAGATTTGGACAGTCGGCAGTTACTCTTTAGCAATCCCAACAAGATAGGCTGCACAAGATAGCAGCATGAGAAAACTGGAATATGTTGCACCTCATTAACCATGCCTCTTATCAAGACTCTACTGTGCCTTCTCCTAAACAGACACTCCTTCATTTTTGGGTGAAATCCAAAAAGCACGTATTTCGATTGAAACCAAAATAATTTAAATAACTTTGATCTTAGCCTTATTATTTATATAGCACCCAAACCATTGCAACATGTTTATATACTAAACAAAACCTGCTTCATGTAAAGCTGACAAACTAAAGCTTACAAGTAAATAAGATGCAGTAGCCTTGCATATAGCCCTGAAGTCAACAGGAATAGCCAAAGATTGAACACTTCAGAATTTAAGCCTTAATAAGAACACCAACTACAGGGGAAAAAATAAATGCTATAATCAACCTTACTTTATAATTATTTTTTTCTTAAACAGTATCTTAATAGTGTAAAACTCCCTTGCTTTCTCTTTAACTCTTCATAATAAATTATTTTATATGTGCTGTTCCAGGAATACCCAGTAATTCACCTCTGCTAAAAGCATCTCTCTAAGCAGCAGGAGATTCCTCTAAATCTCATTACATTCAATGGACAGACTCTCATCAATTAGTTGGAAACATCAACCAAACCATGACAATAAGGGTTCTAGATCTGTTATACAGTCATTATTTATTGAGCAGTGTGGACAATTTTATATTCATATTGTCACACATCCTAACCAAGTTTTATTCTTAGTAATATCACAAAACTAAATGAAAAACACTACAAAATTCAAGGTTCCATGTACTGCGTGCAATACATTTAGTGCAGCACCTACACAATCAGGTATTTCCAAACTAAGTTAGTTCCATACCATAATTTCTGCCAAAGTATACTTTTTCTAATGCCTAATCCAGACTGAGAGAAATAATTTCAGTTTTCACTAAAAATAAGGGAATTACATTACATTCCTCTTTTACTATGAAGAATCTGCTCCACAGTCTTATATAGAAGTATATAATGCAAAACAGATTAAATTGATTACTCACCCACATTGAGTGTGGTTATACAAAAAGCAATGAATTTAAGTACCAATGAAAGAAGATACTCAGATGAAACATTAGAAAACACTTCCATAATAATGACAATAGGACACTGGAACAAATTGGTTCAGGAAATGTCACCATCTCCATCACTTTTCTTTTAAAACCAGTTAGACAAATGTTTGTCAAGACTGGTTTAGCTACAGTTTGGTCCTGTCTTGCAGCCCAAGGAAAGTACTAGCTAACCTCTCCAAGTCCTTTGCTCTACAATCTTTAATTTCTGCCACTCAGAGAAGTATTCTGGACATAACACAGTGTTTACCTTATGGTATCCAATGTTCCTTATGAATTTCAAATGCTAATAAAGGAAATAATAACAAACAACAGGGAATGAGTACATCAGCCAACACATATATATCTTGAGTTTGTTCAGGCACTCATATTCATTCCTGAACACTTGAACAGAGTGTAGTTACTGGCTTATAAATATATGCTGCACCACATCATATTATAATATCCTAGAATTAATTTACCTCAGAAAAATGTCTCCCTGTGGGCTTTGTGCATATGTATTTGTTTCCAAGTAATGGATATCTCAAACACAACAAAAGTTGCAAACCAAGAGTAATTATTTTTAAAAGCTGTTTATGTCCATTTTTCTCCTTCTTTTAAAAAAATAAGTAAAAGGGGTGATTTGAAAACCTCTTTTGGATAAATGCTTGGCAGCTACATACTCTCCATAGCTACTGTCTTCATCTAAAATGCTAATCAGCTAATCAGTTATCTATGGAAAAAACCCTCACATGCAGGTTAGGCCCCTCATGCAGCATTTTAAAGAGATGTCAGGGCAAAGTCACTTGTGATTGCCTAGGGATTATTTCTATTGTCCTGTCAGCTTTACAGACTAAAACCAGGAACACACTGTGCTATTTGATAACCATTGTAAATTTGGTACCTTACAAGGCTGATTCACAGATTGACTTTAAACACCAATGAAATAAGAAAAAAAGAGTGGCAGACATTATCAGAAAGACAATTCCTTATGTCAAACAATCAAGCATGTAAGAGAAAGTCCAATGCATTCTGAAACTTGTAGAAGTTCAAATTAAAAAATGGAAATTAATTGAAATAGTTTGACATAGGAACTGTTAAAAACAAATTTAAAAACCCAAACCCAAGTTAACAGGCCTCTCACAGTGGATCAAGATCAACTTTCCTCAGGGTTGACTTGTAGCAGTTACTGGTATCAGGAAAAAAAAACTTGTAAGGACTCAAATATAAAATTGAGCACACATTCAGTATTGAACATTTGAATGTTTAATAATGCACTGATCTTGAACAGAATAGTATCACTGAGTAAAATTTCATGCATGAAAATATGAAAGCCTTGTACCTCATTTCTTTTTTGGTAATTTTAGTAGCTTTTAATAGCTATTTATGATGGTCTCTCCTGCTGCAGAAGATTGAGGTACAAGCATAAAAGTTTTGAAAGAGGCACAAACATAAGATGGGAGGAACAAAACAGGAATGTTGTTAACTGTTTCTTTTTCAGAAACAAAAACTGATTTGGAAAGCAAATACTTGGTTTGAGAAGTACAAAAATCAACACAGGAAATTAGTAAAAATTGCTACTAACTGAATGCAATTTGTAAAAATCAAGGAGACAACACTTGGGAAATGAGGTAAATATTCTTACATGAAACAAGTTGTAACATAACCACAGCACAATACATAAAGCTCTGGAGGTACTGTGCTGTTCAGTGAGCAAAATCAATCCAGAATTACGGTTAATTTGAAAGGACTATTCAAAAAATCCACTGGGAAATGGGTCTTGGGAATCTACTCTCAATGACCTTGTTTTGAGCAGGAGGGTCAGATCAGCTGACCTAGAGAGGTCCCTTTCAACCTCACCCACCCTGTGATTCTGAATTATGACTAAAGCTGCATTTTCAATTTTATTTCGCTAATTACCTTCTGGTTATGTTGTACCAAAGCTCCTCAAACCTAATTCTGAAATGCAGTAACACCAAAGTACTACAAGTTCAGTTGTAGCAGCCTACATAGTTCTGACTTCTTGTGGCTCAAGACAGAAAGTATCTTTAGCCTTTTAGCATTAATAACATGCCTATTTTTGCACTGAAAACTGCAGCTCATAAAACAAAAATTGTCAAAGTCCCTCACTCTCTCTGTCTCTCAACTCTGCAGGGATATGACAGGTAAAACCACAAAATTGTCTTGATTGTATCTTGAACATTTAATAACAGTCGGGCATACAATATTTCTTAAAATTAAAAGCTTCCTTTCCCTGATCTAGAATCTGACTAACAGAAAGCCCCTATTTATCCCAAAATGCTCAGCAATCAAGGTTAGTCTCTAACATTGCTTTCACTGTTAGGATTATCAGTGCTGGCAAGACTGGCCTGAAGCCATCAGACACCACTCCATGAGCAGCCCTCCACATCACTGCTGTCACACAAACTTTCTCAGTGTAAAAAGTCTTGTCTATCAAAGACTCATCTCCTCATAAGAATGGCTACAGCACACACATACGTGTGCATAAACATATTTAAAATAGCCAGCAGCAAAGCAAGGTTCATAGGAAGACTTTTGGGTGGCAAAATACATAAGAAATTTGCTGAGGATGCAAACTAGGCACTATCTTGGCCCAGACTACTTATTCCAGTGCATGGATTACTTCTCTCACCATGCTTTCATGAGCTAAATTGTTTTGTAAATTTGCAGTAACTATACGCATGCTTTTTTATTATTATGAAAGACTATTCTCAGGAATACACAATCCCTAGAACAGAGCACTTCAACACATGCAGAAGAAAATTATTTATATTAGGGCTGTTCACTTAACATAGAATTCTTCAGAACCCAACTACTTGCAGGTAGAAAGATTCGAAAGAGGTGTTTAAATTATATCCTTATGTGACTAACTAACTGTGCCTACACTGAAAATACTGAAGCAACCTGAAATGAAGGAGCCCCTGGGAAAAATGGGATGACAGAGAGTGGATTGCTCACCTAGCAAGGAGCCCTAAAGTAAAAGAACACAAAAATAGGCCATGAACCAGAAGTTGTGCCACGGCAGGCTATGTACTACTTGTGAAGGAAGAGTTGGGTACCTTGAATTTACACAGCACTTAGAAAACAAAACAAAAAACTGGAGTTCATGTTTCTATCTCCATCTGGTGTTCTCCTACTTTTCTAATAAGCTACAAATACATGCAGCAGAGGACCTGGCTGAGGGCACTCTCTATTTTCGCCTCTCTAACCTGCCCAGCTGTCACAATGCTTTTTTTGGACCTGATCACTCTGCTTATAGTTTCACATTCCTCAACAGAAACTCCACACCAACAACATTCATCAGGGAAAACTGCCATTTGAGTCAACATTGGAAAGAATAATGGCCTTCAAGCCCAAAGTTGCATGAATATTGAGAAATAACACCAAGTACATGACAAACAAGTAACTATCACAGAAGTGCATTCAAACATCTTGAGCACAGTTTGCTCTTTTTTTGAGGTACCCTATTAGATGATGCTTTGAAATACTAAAAATCAAAGTAATTTAAGCTGATGGTGGTAGAAACAAGTTTAATTGAGCAGCCAACTTCAAATATTAGATTTATTCCCTTCAGATTTCAATGTATTTACAACAGAATACCAAGCAAATTGCCTGAACTCTGCGAACTTCAGCTGACAGAGCTGTTTCTGGGTTGTCAAACTGTACTCTTTTGTATCATTCTATATTTTTCCTCCAGAAGATAAGAAAAAAAGTATTATCATGACAATTTAAAAAGCAATAAAATTACAGTATATTTGCCATGTTTTTCCATGTCAACTTTATTGGAATTCCATTTTGGCTTCTAAGAACTTAAGTAAACAGATTAAGAACTCCACAAGCACTACTACCCTGCACAGCATATTCTAAAGATTAAAAAATTAAAGTCTGCTAAGTAAGGCTAATTCATGTCAAAGCTTTTAGATTTCTAATAGTATCATGAGTTACTGGTGGGTAAGGGAGTAGAAAGAGTAAGCTCCTTAAGAATGTTATGTCCATCTGTGAGTGCCATCTGTCAAAGAAATCCTGAAAGAAGAGGCTAACAAGGAATCCAGAATATGCCCAGCTGTTAACACTGTAAATTACTACCTATGCTAAAAAACCTTAACACGTATTTCTAGGCAGATAAATGTTTTCTTTCCTTTTGATTCTCATTTTAGATATGCAGTCTCTGCCCTTTGCTTTTCAGTACAACCACACACAGACCCTGAAACAGCTCACGGCATTGAAAAATTCTGAGAGTAAAAGAGAGAACATAAACTGAGGACTCGCACTGATTTTGAGAACAGTCAAAAAACATTTTACATATTCATTTTTTTTAAATTCACTGATGATACAAAGAAAGCAATTCACAGAAGAGTGTTCACTCAGAAGCTGTCTGGAAAATCTAACAAATTATTAATATATGTTCTTACATATGTCTTTGTATGTATATCTGTATCAGGCACACCTACATATATTTTAATTATCAGGGATATTTGTAAGTGCCCTGAGCTTAAGCAAGCTATTAGTTGCAAATCACTAGAAAATTTCTGGGACTGATCAAGAAACAAACTAACCTGCTGAGTCCATACTGCACCCCACAGCAACTCTTCCTTAGTCTTTTTCTCTCGTCCTCCAGGAATAAATACAGAGATATAAATACACTGAGAATTACAGGAGGTGAGGGAAAAGGAGGTCTGTACAGAAATGAGTTCTGAGATCACTTAATGCTTTTCGTTTTTCCAAAAGAAGGATATATGGTCTTAATATGAGGTTGATCTTATCTCTCCCCCATCCATTGATTTGATCAGCAATAAAAAAACATTAAAAATGTATTAAAGGGAGGGGGAGAAACACAGAAGAAAGCAGAACATATTTTAAAGACACATAAAATATTCAGGAATAGGGAAAACATTACAAAAATTTAAATGAATTGTTTGTTTTTCCTGAGTTATGTGGGAAACAGAACAAAGATAAGATGCAAAGCTGCAAGTAAACCCTGGAGACTAAAAAAAAATAGTTTACAAGGAGAAGAAAACCAATGCCATCCCAAGCGAACAAATATATACATCAAATACTTGCCATAGCTCTTGCAATATGTGAAGAAACACTGATACATCCTATATGTTTTACTGCTCCTCTCCCAGGCTAGAAGAGCTTTAGATTTCATATATTTTTTGAAAGACTGCCCAGCAGAAGAAGAATGTTTCTGAAAACAACACTACTGTACAGCCATTTTAATGTGCTGCACGGAACTTTTGCTTTCTTCATCCTTCACCCAATAAAGCAGTTATGCATGGGATAACGTGGGATTCCTCTTTTCTTTCATGGAAGTCAGTGTTGTTAAGAATATCTACCTCTCTCCAAGAAAAAAAGGGGAGGTGGGGTAAAAGAACAAAAACAACAGAAAAAAGCATAGCTTTTCCAAATCTGCTTTCTACTTAACTGTGCCCTATATTAACAGTATAGAGGTTAAATGCTAATAGGAAAGAAGATTCCTTCCTAGTGAGTAAGTAAAAAGTAGAACAGTGAAATACTCCTGAAATAATAAAACTAAATTTAGGATCATCTCTCTTGCTTCCCCTCAGCTTGAACATGTTCTTTACTGTATTGCAAATACAGCACCATATTTATTACCTCTTGGTTATAAAAAAACAAAAAAAAAACCAAAAAAACCCAAAAAAACCCAGAAAACAAAACTGTGTTGAAGGAATTCTATTCACAAGTTGTTAAATACAGCAGAAGATACTGCTATTGAACTCAAGAAATGCAAAGTGACTGTTTTTAGGGACAGAGAAAAGGAGAGTAAAAGCACCTATATAAGTGCAATGGAAGGAAGAAAATTTGTATTTCACTGGGCATTTAGATTATTTCATGTTATTATTCATTCCATGTCAACCACCAATCTGACCAATGCTGGTACAGCCTGAATCAAAGCCTTGCTGGAGGCAGCAAGAAAAAGAGTGAGCTCTTTACAGAAGTGTACACAGGCAAGGCTGTACACTGACAAGAAACAAGCAACTGCATCATTTCCTGTGTGCTATTCCACAGCCAGGTGAGAAATCACATCACAACCCTCTCATGAAATCCTCAACCAAGTCCTCCAGAGGGAGGACAGCCCACAGGGTGGAAGAACCCAGCAGTGGAAGGAGCAGAAGAGGGACATAAATGGCTCTGAATCCACGAGGAAAGCAGAAATGAAGAAACATAAAAATCCTCTCACTTCTGTCATGATGTGATTTTTTTATTTGCTGTATCACTCAGGGCTCCAAAATACTTTTTTGAAGAGTGAAAAGTAAACGTCGTGCCTTGTTGCTCAGTTCGGAGTCGTGGTGGGAAGGCGGCCCCAAAGCACTGCACCGCAGTGGCCACGCTGGGCACATCAAAACACAACTGGCCTTCCCAAAACCTCAAAACAGAGGAGCAGGGCAAAGAGTCATTTCTGTCAGAAACCCTACCATGACTGCTAAAAGAAAATACATTGTACACTATTATTTGGCATTAGCTTTTCATTTGTGTTAAGCTAATTCCTTGTGGAATTGTAGAGGTTTGTTTCCGACCATGTCCAGTGGGACTGCAAGGTGAATTAGGAGACGCTCTGGAAGTCTCCTGTGCCCAATACTTCTTAAAAGAGGTTTTTTTCCTTTATTTTGCTGTTTTGGGACAGGAAAGGGTGCTTTTCTTTTTGACACTAAAGTTACATTCAAAATAACAGATTTCTGGCCTATGTAATGAGAGATTAGATTTTCATTTTATCACCCTATCGTCAGAGGTTCTTCTACCCTGTTTTTCCAACTGACAGAATTTGAGTGAGAATTCTGTAAGAGACTGAGGTTCTGATCCTTCATCTGACCATGGGATATCAAGCAAGATGTTACACAGTCTGGGAATGTTTTGTCCTCACAAAGACCAGCTTCTTGACCCTTCTTTGCTGTAGAGTATAAACACAAACAGAAGTAGAATGGAAAGGATGGAAAACAGTGAACAGCAGGATGTGAAGATGTGCTTCAAATTCCTATCCTGCCTGTTGATTATTTAGTAACAACCTATTATTTTTTTTCTATTTTTCTATTTTTTTTCACATTTGATGTTCATACAAAAGCCATTAACTGCAGAAAGGAGGAAAGGAGGAGTTTGTCAGAGAGAGAAGTTTTGAGTCTTGAAAATGCTGAAAAGCAGCACCTTGTGCAGACAGCAGAAGGTGGGGCTGGTAAGACTCAGCTGGTGCTCAGGCAGGAGTCAAGTTTGCTGAAGCAGCCAGGTGAACCACAAGCCTGCATCTCAGAGAAAACTGTGGAAAGTGATTCCAGCTTTTTCAATTTTAGTCCCATCACTGAATGCAACAACAGAGTTTATATCAAAAAGTTACAGTGAGAGATCATATAGCAGGAAACTATACATTTCACAGCACTGCTGATTTTTTAATTAGATATTAAGGATATGACTGATGGATCTCAATTACATGTGTTGTATTAAAGAGATTCAAATGGAGAACTGCAGCTACTGAGTGAAAGCTGAGGCTGGCTGAATTCACAATTTTAAAAGAAAGTCAGAGAATACTATTCTAGAACAAATAATTATTTAGGAATATTCAAAAGTGCAAAATACACACCATCCCTCAAGCTCTCAGAAGTCACTCTTATCTTCCTCTTCTTTGTTTCCCTCACCCCCATGCTTATTTTCTGTCTGGCCTCACCATTTAAATTGCTGGTCACTTGGAGGATCAAAGCTGCTATTTTGAGTCACTTAACCTACAGTTAATCTCATTGTTGCTTGCCTGTTCAAGTAGAATTAGTTGGCTCTGGTGCACCTAATGGTTAACAAGGAAGCTGACAGTAAGTCTTTGGCTATATGTAATGTTACAGAAGGTGCACTTCGGAACTTGCATAATGACCAGTTTTAGCTAGTTTTGACATTAATTCTTAGAGAATTGAGGGATATGTGACTTGATGAATGATGAATTAATCAATCTTGTCCGACAGAGACTCAAGCATTGCTTTTCGTTCTGGAAACCAAATGGAAAGCAAAATTTTTAAAGCAGGGAACAGCAATTTCTGACTTAAACTAGCAAATAGACCTGTTGCATCTATAAATGATTTATTAACTTGATACACAGGCAGAGTTAATAAAAAACTTCCTTTGGACATGTGTTATAGTTGATCTGCATCAGGAAAAGTCTGAATTAAACCCCCCCCTAGTTTTACTTGTTTGAAATTTATTCAGAAGTGTGAAATGAAAGATCTTGGTGCCTGTGCCTCATCTCCAACCAGGCGACACTTTTCTGAACTCACCACCAGCCAAATGGCTTTCAGCAGAGTGTTTATTTTGAAAAATGGAGACTTTTTTCCCACCATTCTTGACATTATCAACACCATTACCAAAGCATTATGAGAAAGCTGCTTCCCAAGTAATTAAAGTTACCCACATGCCTAACACTATTCTTTTTCACAGATTCAAAGACAGGTTCCTATTCCGTGTTCAAACATCAGAAAGCAATGGCCGGTACTTAAATATCACATTTTTAGTACTCAATTTGAAATGAGCTGTTCTAAACAGATCATAGAATACCAGGTTGGAAAGGACCACAAGGATCATCTGCTCCAACCTTCCTTGGCAAAAGCACAGTGAAGATAAGACCACCCAACACCCTGCAAAACAGATAGCCAACTCAATGCTGGTTCTTTTAATAAACATAACACTGCTTAAAATGTCTATGTAAATTATCTTCTTTCTTCTCATGGATCAGGAACCAAGAGGCATATAAAATTATATAACAGTGGTTAAGTACTGCCTGCCCAGAGCTGAGATCTGAATGTCATAAATGTTCACTGAAATAAAACCATGGTTCAGAAAGATCTATTAGACTAGAAATGTACCAAAAATTAACACTCAGAAGATAAGGCACTCAGAGTTCTTCTAAATATATTATGCTAATGTAATTACCAATTTCAGTAAGATTATTACTGGTGCTATTTCAATGTTGTACAAACTAGTATCTCACCACCAGATACTTTCAGCCAAGAACTCTCATTACCATAAAACACAAATTAAGTCTAAACCTGTAGTCTGAATCCCACACTAGCCTGTATCTCAACCATTTCACACATGAGCTGCATTTTTACCTTAAATGTACATTTTCTTTTCAGTAACAGCTGCAATGTGTTCAAGCAGACCACTTACAGAGAATTTCAATCATAACAGAACTCAAGAACTACATCAGAATTGTGTCAAAATTTTTAACAGGATACCAGAAACTACTTCAATCCAGTTCAAGATGCTCTGTTTTCATGTGGGAACAGGAATTTCCTGATACTCTCAGAACAATTCTATTATTTCATCACTTTAGAACAGAAGGATTAGAAGATTCTTTTGATGCTGCCAGTAATATTCCATACACATGTTAAACGGCACTGATCTGGTATTAGGGAACTGAGAGGTAATAACAGAGACAAAACAAGTTTCTGAAATGCTTATTGATCTGAATCACACAAGCACAGCCAAAACATCACAGATTTCCTAACCCACAGAAATCAGCACGTGCAACGTGAAGACACACACGATCTAAAGTGAAAATACAGATTTTTTTTTTCTACATGATATCCTCAAAAAAGCTCCAGCGTGTTAGAGGTTTCATGTTAGTTTTGTCAAGACAAAATAGATAGATTTTAAGATACATACATTCCTTCCTAAGTGGAAGGAAGACAAAAACATAGAGACAGGCAGAGTTTTGGCAGGCACAAACACAGAAAGGTTCAGGCAACACGCTCATAAGGTAAGTAGGGAAACCAGCAATCTGTTTTGCATTCATGTAGTGTAGTTACTGGCAGAGTACAGAAGTTACTAAACCATTTTAAAAATTATGGGACAGAATTTTTTAAATATTGGTATATTCACAGGAAAATGATGGAACAAGCAGAATGGCATAACAGAATGATCTCACCAGGGAAGCTGCACTGAGCAGCTTCTGTGTTTGTGTTTCTAATGAAGCTGGCATAATTCTCGATTACAGACTTTTTTTTTTTAATTTATCATAGACTGTTAAGATCAAACATCATCATTTATTAGAAACCAATTTTTTAATTGGAATTAAATCTGTGAGAAGGCATGCAAAGGTCTGGTTTCGAATCAGATACCACAACACAAAAATATTGCATTACTTTCCATGACATCCTTAGAACTCAGATTCTGATTTTTTTGGCAAGAGACAAGTTAATCTCTCTTAGAATATTCAACTGGCAATCATGATCTTTTACATTTCAGCATTCACAACTCTCCTAAGCATTTGACTGTCAAAAGCAACCATGACATTAGTAATACAGACTCTCAGACAAATATTTTCCAGAAACTATGGTTTTAAAGAAACAAGGTAAGCAAAGGTTGACTCAATGTTTATGTTGTGACTTGACAGTAATTTCTTTTTGAGTCTATTGACAAGTGCTGTCACTGTAAATCATACTTTTCTTAAATTTTCTACTGTTTTTTGGATTTTACATTCTTGAAAGAAATACTGGCTTTGTAACACAGATGAGTAGGAAGAGAATGTTATTTGGAGATGTTGCAATTAATCAGGCAGAAAACATGTGGACTATACTGACACTAAACAACTTTCACTTCCTTAAACATAACGTGTAATACTTAGAATGATTACAAGGAATACCACATTATGCCATGCAAACACTGGGAGCAAAATCTGAATTCCTTTGTGTGCACAATTCACCAGGATCAGGTCATTTTTGGCACAATATTTGGGATTACGACACAATTCTCTATTAAAATATTTTTAATTTTTCTCACATGAAAGTGTCACTGAAAGAACAAATGACAGTATTAGGAAAGGTATTGATAATAAACTGGCTAAAGGAGAGATGACTGCATAGTGCTAAAAGAGGTAATAAAATCAGAGGGAGATTATTACTGCTGATCCTCTGGGATCAGTTTTGAAACTGATTTAACATTTTAGCTTTAAAACCTGGCACAAAAATAAATGCACACTCATAAAATGTGTAGATACCACAAAGCTGAAAAGCAGCAGTAACAGCAGGGAAGACTGGAATATCCCACATACAAAAATGACTAAACTGAAGACTATAATAAAAGAAATCAGATTACACTTAACAGTGTAAAATGTAAATACCTTCCTGGTGAGTGTAAAAGCAGAAACTTCTCTTCTTCACCAAGAGCTTATCAATTGTAAGTGACAGAGAAGGAACTGAGTACACAAATCATTATGTTACATCTGTACCTTCACAGCGTGATGGAATCATTGCTCTTGGTTTCACTGGGAGAAATATTCTAGCAAAGTGAGAAATACTGCAGCTAGAACACAAGTTCTTTCCAAAACGTCATCTCATACAATATTTACAATCCTTGATATTAAAATTTTATCAAGTTGTCTGACAACTCTAAATTAAACAACTTGAAGAATGACCGTACTCAACATTGTCATGAAACACTATTTCAAAAGTTCCTATCTGTAAAAGAAATCCCTACAATTTTGACTTACATATAAAGAAACTCCAATCAGGCTACCAAATATGCCAAAATGTAACTGTTGCTCCAATAGTATGGAACAAACCAAAACCAAGTAGTCATGGTGGTACAGAAATTTAGCTCTTTTTCATCACTACTAAACTCTTTAAAGTAAGATGCACACATAAAGAAACGTTCTATTCTCCAAGTCTTCTTTTTATTTTGCAACACTGTTCCCTGATGAAAACCAGTCTTTGAAAAACAGCACATGTGGATTTCTTATTTTACCTTATTTATTGTAGTTCCCAAACCTACTTGCCTTTCTGGAACTATTCATAATCTTATAGTTCCACTTACTCTCAACTGTAGCTTGGCTGTTACTACACCTACAATGTCAAGAGACAAAATTAACCTGAACTCAAACTCCACAGCTCTACTGCTCTGCCATAAAATTGAAAATATGCCCACCACATAAAATTGCATGCTGTGTTTATTTTTCACTATGCCTGTGCTCCACTTTCTTCATATATTAAATGAAGATATGATAAGCTATCTTCTAATTCCCAGAGTGTGTAAAACTCCAATATACCTAAATGGAACCCAGCTGACCCTATTCACCACCTCATTGTCAAGAATTACTGTGAGACAACTTTCAGCTCTTGCTTGTTTGGTTTTGCAAAGCTTTGTAATGCTCTCATGGTTTCTGCTTATCACTGTGTCCGTGTGGCCCTCTGTAAAGTCACCTCTTTTCAGTCACTGAGCCAGCCCTGCAAATGCAGCTGTACAAAGATTTTGGTGTACCAGATTAATCACTATGGAAGTACTTCTGGTAACAATTTATCTTTGGTCAATTAAAAATACTGCAGCATATAGACAAAGAAGAATATTAAAAATGAAGCATGCATGTATAAATACAACATAAAATATTTATATGCAAGATTATCTTTAAATCAGCCTGTGATATCTCTGGCACTGGAGGAGGATTGTGAGCATATGCTTTTTTCAGAAGATCATTCCCCTAAAATCAAAACTGCAATTTCATTCTTTAACACAGGAATATTTTGATTTTTTTTAAAGCAAATCTAACAAGAAAACAATTGCTCAATTAATAGATAAGCCCCTATCATGTTTAAATCACAACAGAAGTATTATAATTTGAGGGAAATAATATGAAAACAATACGTTAATTCTTACAAAACAGAAATGAAGGAAAAGAATGGAAATATATCCTAAAATCTCTCATTCCATAAGGCATGCAGAAAGTGTTTGGGCAGGTTCCACTAGTAATATAATCTTTATTCCAACCAAAAGGCAAGGAAACATGAGGGTAATAAGCCAGACCAGGCTTGAAGCATGTCTACAGTTTCTCTACCATGTCATACAGCAACAGACATATGACATAAATAGTTCAGTATGTGTTTTTTGCTTTTGTTGTTGTTAGAAAACAAACAAACCATATTGACAGGCATGATCCAAATACAATAAGCTCTGTGACATTGGCATAAAACTCTTGAGAGCAAGAGACTAAGGAAAGAAGAACTGTAGCCAGAGGCTACAAAGGAAGAAATGCATTTGGTCTAAATGTATCCCAGGATATCCAGTACTTGCAGTAGCTTGGCAGAAAAACATCTCAGAAGTTTAAAAATAATTAGAAAAATAAAGATTGTATACTGTTTGCTCAAACACACTAAAATTACACTTATTAAGAATAAAGTGTTATTGGAAAAGCCTTTGTATTCAAACTGCATATGTAAAAAATAATTTCTTTTTGACATAAAGCACAAGGCACAATGCTTGCTTAAAAAAAAGCAAATATATCTTTTAAAAAGTATCTTGGAAAGGAACTTAAGGACTGAATTTTCAGTTCTTAAGCTTAAGTAGAACTCTAAAGGAACTTACATAAAAGTAAATTCCTCTCTGTGCTAGTTTAATTTCCTATATGAAGACATAACTTTGCTACTATTATATCAGATTTTAGCCCCTCCTCCCTTTTTCCCCCTTCTCCTCTAAGTCACTGTTTTTGTACCTTTCTAATGCCCTTTTCCAGGACTTCACACACTGTATCTGATTAAGAATTACTGAGTTACAGTGGCAGTAATATCACTGCTTCCTGCTGCACGAGGAAATGCTAAAGGCTGCCCCCCAATAGCTAATAAAGAAAAACTGAAAGCACAAACATCGTGGCACCTGAGTCAATAAAGATTTTAATACAACTTTTCAGATAAAGCTCCACAAGGTCTTGCTTCCCTGACCCCAACCACGGAACCTTCCACAACTGAACCAAGCCTGACCTCATGCAAGCATCTGCTTGGTAAGCAGTATTCTAATTTACAGGATGTTAAGTGACCCATTTTTTTCCCATTTAAGAAGTTAAAAGCCAGCAGTATTTTGCTGTTATTAAAAAGGAACACAAGCTAGGCTCCTCTGTCAATGCAACAACAGCTTTTCTGGAAATTCAAGAGGGAAATGCTTACTGAAGAACAGCTTCAATGCAGACAAGGTTATTTGGACTAACTGTCCTTCCAGCAATCAGATTCTTGCCCTGATACCTTATTACAATAAGATTATCTTGCAAGGTTATCTTAATTTACTATGAAAAAAAGGAAGTACTACATTTAGTTGTTGAGGCAACAGCCATTCAACTCAGAAGTTCAAACATCAAATTTCTACGTATCAGATCTGAAAGTTCAGATACTTAAGATATTTTCACTCCAAATCCACCAAATATTCACTGGGAAGAAGGCTCTAACAAGAAACCAGGTTTCAAAACACTTCTTAAAATATATTCAAGCATCTCAATGTTACAGTTTTATATGAACACTGCAGGAGTATCTGACTCTAAAGCCAAGTTATTATTGCTTATTTATGCAATGATAAATCTACATGACATTCAAAGTCAGATAATGATAATGAATTTGTTCAGTGAAGCTTCTAATCTTATGTAATCTAATAATATAAACTCAATTGCATTTCAAATACTAAAAAGGAAGCAAAGGGCACATAAAATAAAGGTATTTCAAGAAGGAGCTTGAGGAACACACACGGTATTGATAAATAAAAATTGGAGACACTGTGAAAGGAGGTAGTTAAGAAATAAATACTGTGTTCACAAAGAGATAATGAAATGGAAGGTCTGTAGAAGACAAAACACAAGACAGAGAGTTCCTTTCCATACAACAAAAAACTTGAGAATAATGAAGACTCTATCACACAACTGCCATACTAATTTCTGCCTGCATCATTCTGAACTTAATAAACAACAATAAAATCACTGAAAGTTAATTACCAACTCTATCTTGGTCACCAAACAAACAGCAAATTACACCCTCAGAACCACAGTCACTGAGACAAAAAATTCAGAAATAAGCAAAATGTTTTTGTCCTACTTTCATGATGTTGATTTTGGATATCAAAAAAAGTAGTAGGAAAAAGTACTTCCAGGTCTGAAATGATCAGGGAAGAATGAGTGTAAAATTATACCTTAACTTACATAAAAACAGCTTGCAAATTGGAATGTTTTGTCCTCAAAAGAAGTTATTAAATTCTGTGAACACCTTCATTAAACATGGAAACAGATCTCATGTCAGAGCTATGACTGTTCGAACGTGGACCTTTCTTCTGCTAACATCAAAGAAGTCAAATCAATCTTTATGCCAGAGGCAGCAGGAGCTCTTGGAAAGTTCCATCACATTTAGCATCCTCTGAGTGTTGCTTTAAACATTATTACTTGGAAGGGAAGACCACATGTTTTTCTATAGAAAACTTCAGGCATTAATAATTTTACCCTTAAGAGTTAAAAAGGACCCTTTCCAATCAAACTCTGTTTCTTGTCTCTTTCTTTCATTTTCACTTTTAGGAGGGTTTAAACACTTCTGCTTTATGACAACCACAACCAATTCCTACCTAAGGGGGATTACACACCATCTGGCAGAGTGCTCACATCCATCTGCCTTTCAAGCAATCGCTCCCAGAAGGTGCACAAATCAACATGAAAAAGTAGAAACTCTTTATCTATGCACTCTTCCTTTTCCTGAGTCTCCTTTGTAGTAAAGGAAAACTAGTATCAGCTAAAGGACAGGTAGGGACTCAGAAAGGAGGGGAGCAGTCCTTGTGTTGCCAGCCTTCCTCAGTTGACAATAATCAACAACCTCCTTTGTTAGGAGGTCAAACATTAAAGGGGAAGGTTTTACTGTAAGCTGAGGATACCATACATTTATGATACTCCAACTGTTTCTCATGCCCCTTCTTTAAAGTCACATCACTTGATATCCCAAGTACCACTCAAGGGGTGTAGGGGAGGAAGAGACACATTGTAATGAACAGTGTTTTTATTGGAAAGACTGGTTTAAAGCAACTTCCTACTATTCTCTGTAAGATTGAAAAATTGACCCAGGTGAGTTAAAATGTAAAGTTACTTCTCACTTGGCCTAGTGTCCCTGTTCAGTTCCCTGCATAGTGCCACAAGCCTTTGTTTCAGCAGAGAAGAAGGAATGCCTGGAGCTTGGGGAGAGAGGAACAATGGGAGAACAAAGGTCCAAAGATACATTTGTAAAGGCACCTCTGCTGAAAGGACTACTCAAGGCTACTGTTGCTTAAGGGGCTAGATTTGGGTTTTTAAACTCCTTCTGCTCGAATAACACAGAATATACATATAGGTCTATACCAGCTCAGTCACCCACCACAAAGCTTTCACTCAAATTACCACTCCCATGAGACACTCTAAGAAACCATTTGCCTTCTCCGTGATGTACAGGCCATGTGATCCACTAGCTCTTGGCACTCCAAGCATCTGTGGGCCTTTTATTTCAAAATACTTCTAGGTCATGGCAGGCTCCTTTGGAAATCCTACTGATGAATTGTAGTCAAACAGCATTAACCTCATCCAGCCCTCAGTGCAGGTCAGGTGCCACCCCGAGGGCACACTTTGAGAGCAGCTGCCAGCTTTTGGACCAAATGAGGTCACAGGGCAGGATGAAGACCCAGATAACCTTTGTATCCAGCCCCTCCTCAGTGGAAAAATGGAGCAGAAACAACTCACAGAGCTCTCCTACCTTTGTCACAGGCTATCTTGTAAGGAAGCACTGGCTTACCAAACACACACTAAAATAACTTTCTGTCCTGAAGTTTTCCATGTAAAACTAAACCATGCCACATTTCAAAGCAATACATTTCCAGTAACTATCAAAATAATCCAATGTTATTTTTTCCTTATTTTTCTAGCCCTGTTTCCTTCACTCTCAGCACTTTGTAAGGACATCTTCATGTGTGTATTCCACATTATGTCTGTTGCAAAGTTTGGTAAACACTTAAAATACGACGTTGCTTTCTTTCAAACCCACAATGAGGGCTCACTTTATGAAAGGCCAGAGTACTTGGCTCATCCTTGTGCCAGCTCAACACAGACACACTGTGCAATGCAGCTAACTCCCAAGATGGGCCTCCCACCCCTAAATTTTCCACTTAAGCAAATTAATGATCAGTAAAGATGGGATACACCCAGAAGAAATAAAACTGCTTATTCAGCAAGTCAAAAATGGATACGCTGGCACTGAAACTTATAGTTGAAAGTGAAATGCATCCTACAAAGGATACCAGATTTCAGCTGCCTGCTGACAGTAAATATTTCAGGGATGTCCCTAAGATGATTTCTACTGAGGACAAATAGCACCTTCTTGTTAAAAGCAAAGAGTCTGGCTTGATAGGGAATAGACAGTTCTTTTATGCCTCTAATGGATTTATTCCCTCACGTTCAGTATTTCTCAGAAAGGATGTCACTTCCTCAGAGAATTCTGCTGCTCTACATTTTAAGAACTCAAATGTTCCAGTGAAGCTCAGCTTAAATTTTAGAAGCTGATAGAGAAAATCGAAAGAGAAGAATAAGAAAAGGTATCTGGTGGTTTAGAATGCTAAAATCCTTCCAACTAGAAGACAGCAGCAACCAGAAATGCAGAAACACCCTGATGGAGCTAACTGTAATCTCACATACTTTCTGGAAGTGGGTGTGTTTATGCTTTGCATGCCTATCTTTTCACATGCAAAAGACAACACCTGACATGTATGTAACTTAGAGAGTTTGCCCTGTAGTCTTTACTATCCTCCCATAAACTTAACCAACAAAAATAGTAATTAACACAGCTGTTTCATAATCTTCCCAAAATATTTTCTTAGTAAGAAGGTAACTAAGGATTGTTTTACCATTCAACAGAAAGAGATGGCTGTTTACTGTGGGTGTGTGCCAATATATGAAAACTATTTTAAATGAATATTTTTGCAGTGGTCTGGAGGATCATGAGCCTAAATGTTGAACACTCCCTAGCTGCAAACTGGCTCTGCCCTGAATCACTGTGCAGCCCTGCACAGAATAAATAGGTGGAGGAAAAAAGTCAAGATAAAAATTATTTAAGCATATTAACACTTATAATTCTGTACTATTAAAGAAGCTGTAATGTCCCAAATTAAATTTAGGGCAGAGATAGACTTAGATGCACCCTTATTAAGGGGCTACCTCAGAAGACAGCACAAAAGGTAGCAGCACAGACAGTGCAGGGGTCTGCAAAGCCACCAGTGGCACACCCAGTGTGCCCAGGACGAGCTCCTGTCCAGAGGGCATCTTCTGCAATTCTCAGGAAAAATTTCCTCCCATGGCAGCCAGGCCTTCTCCAGTCTTTTTTTACTCTAAAGAATTTAGACAAAAACCAAAAATTTCTACTTTACATATAACAGAGAAAACCTGGTTCACCAATAAAATCATAAAGGTGTTGCAGGAAAAACAATTTTTATGTGTTTGAGGTAACACAACATTAATAAAGAAAGTGTAGGTACCTTGCTTAAACTGAGAAGAGTTTTACTGCTGTCCACAACTGGGTATTTGACAATACATGCAAATATAAGCTTTTAACATATGCCATGAGGAATTAAGTAACAACACAACCTTGAAACTAAAATTAATATTAATGCATGTAGAGACTTTTTTCAGAGGGGAAAAAAAAAGAAAAACAAAAGAAAGGCAGTAAAAATATATAAAAATAGAAGACAAGCTGATGTTGAGTCCTAATAAATGGGAAATCTTACCCTGTATGATACTACAAATTGCAGAAAACTGGCACAAGACAATATTTAACCTTGGCCTAAAAGCAAGCATCACTTCCTTGGTACAAATTGTAATTGAAGATACCAGGGTCAGGTGTAAGCTTCCCAGCGAAGTCATGCATTTGTGAGAGATACAAATATAATTTCTCATTTTGAACAGCTGCATATATATTTAACTTAGATGAAGTTTCCTTTCACATCACTTGGTAGTGCCAGTGCTAGTGAATTCATACCAATGGCAAAAGCTAAGATACTAAAGGAAAGGCCATTTTGTTTACATTCTGAGCCATCATTTCGCTACCAGGTAAAATACCACAAGATTTGTTCACAGAAATTAATTAGTCAGAAATGAAAAATCATCCACGGTTTCTGTTCTGATTGATGTTATCTCAAAAATATTGGATCACATATTTGTTGAAACTAAAAATAGCATACAACCTGAGAAAACATTAAGAATACCCTAAAAAATGGTAGTGCTGATGTTATTTTAAGCTAGCAACTTTTCTTTTTCTTAATTTCATTAGGTATCAGGAGATAGCTTCAAAAACACCATGCCATTTATCTGCACAATTTTATTAATACCTAGATTTTGATCTCCTTCCCACTACAAATTCATCCTGCAATCCCACAATGCTAGTGCAGAAATAGCATTCAAATTTGGAACTCAAAACCTGAAATACAGCAATTTAAATAATGCTGAGGTTGTTTGTATTTGACATTTCAGAATCTTGGCCAATGTACTTTAGGAAAGGAAAGTGTCTTGCATTTGATATCAGGGTGGTTGGCACACAAACAGCCACTGCAATCAGCATCACTCCCAAACAAAACTAATTGACAACTAAAAAGTGATTGATGCTAGAAAGGCACAAGAGGAGTGACACACTTAGAAGAAAAACAGAGACACCATTTTTACAAAGTACAAAAACATTCACAGAAAACCAAAAAATTATCATCAAAGTGTACCACTGTGAATGGTTAATGTGAAAATCTATCCTGAAAGAACTGGGGCACTAAAAGGAAACAAAACAAAGCAATCTGCTGTCTTACTGTGGAACAGAACCTTGACCAAAACACGCCTAAAGCATGGTTTCTACTTCAGTAGCAACAACCCAGATGAAATCCTGATGCACACTGGCTATTCATCTGAAATACCACTACTGCAGCTGCTGCATTAATCCAGCTTTTAGCTCTATTTCCTCCTTCTTCTCCTACATCCTTTGCTGTGTGCAAGGCACTCCCAAAAAAGGATGTGGCCACCGTGGTTAAGCCTTCAGGAAAAGAGCATTAATGGCATTTAGATGATGTGTTTTCTTTTCCTTTCTTTTGCTTTACCAGTTGCAAATATCTTAATAAAACTAACAGTGTAACAGGTGTCATTTCAAAGGCTGCTCATTTAACATATACTCAAGTGCTCTGACATTTTTAATCTTGCCAAAATGCCTTTGCAAACAGGCATTGTGTTACAACAGGACCAATGACAAAATGCCAAAGTGGCATTTAAGACTTTATGAATGTGAAGCTCACTGGCAATGCCACAAATCAAACAACAAAGGACCGAGAATGCATAGGGGCCCTTTTTTTTTGGTAAAAAATTATATGTATAAATAGGCAAGCATAATAATTAGCATATTGTTTTCAACTGCAATGCTACTATTTTCATCCCAAATTTTACACCAGCACCTATTTCATCTTGGAGACACTACTGTTTGAGGGTGGAAACATCACATCTGTTGCACATTACATACTAACAGCACTGAATTACAAAGATTTTGATCTGTTTGGAGGAAAAGGTAGGAGGAAGCTATTCTTCTGGAAAGAGTTACTACTCCATATGCAGATTGACTGGATACAAGACCATGCAAGAGTAGATAGTGTCTCACCAATTTACCCACAAACACATTTTAAGAATTAGATCCAAATTAAACTGAATGCAAAAACCTTTCACATCAGGTCCTAAGCAAAAAACAAAACAAAAAAAGGCAGAAATTACACAGTTCAGATCGTCAATACTCAAGGAAAGTACTCTGGGTTTTTCCATGAGACATTATCACACAAAGCTGTCTTTAGCAGGTAGACAGCTCTTCAGCAAAACTAGCAGACTTTAAACTATTCCAGAAGAGTGATTTGCAGTTTAGCACCACCCCACCTACTCTCATGAGAAGTCAGAATTCCACAGGAAATAAAACACAATCCAGTAACGCACCAAACCAACCACAATACACCTTTTGGACAAAAACCCACCCTAACACCACCCCCACTACCTCCACACACCTTTTTTGCAGTGCAGCAGCCAAGTGGGAAGAGTAAAAGAAGGCATGGTTAGTACAGACTCTAATTAAGGGCAGTAGATGGATGTATCAAATGAGCTCATTCTGCCAACTTAATGATTCAGCTTAAGGAACTGGGAGTTTTCCTCCTGACTTCTGTCAGAGTCAAGTACATCTGTTGAGTGCATTTGAAGATTCTGCCTCTTGTAAGATAACCTTTTCCTCTACACACAAGAATTACCATGCAGTTCAGCAGAGATTGATACATCAAAGAAAAGACGATGCTAGTTTTGTGGAAAAATCAATGATGGTCTCCAAAAAAACTAGACACAAATGACTTAATATTTTCCTGTGAACACAGTATTTTTTTATATTTATACACCAAGGTAAAGATAAGTACCACAAATTAAGTACTTCCATTCATTTAGTTGCCCTCACTTTATGTTAAAGATGATATCCCTAAGTCCAAAAGAAAATGCTGAAAAAAAATTCAAAGCAGTCAGTGGTGTGTTTTCAGCTTCAATCTAAATCAAATAGATTAATGAAGAAACAGAATTTGACCTTTCAATAAACCTGTTCAAAACTGATCACATTTCACAAACAGGTTTCCAGTTTTGCTTTTATAAATTATGGATCATTAACTCTTAAACACACCAGTGTGCAAGGTTCATGAGATGCATTTGGAGGTTCATTCAAGCCTCTGACCATATGTGCAAGTTTAGCAACAGCTCTAATAACCACAACATACAGAGAGATTGGTTCTATCATGCTCACTATCACAGCAAGCACTTGCTACCAACTTAAAATCTTCTAACAGGAACTAGTCTCACTCTATCAAGTAACTCTCCAGAACTCCAACAGGAATTTGGAGCTCTAATTACTTACCTGTGAACATAATGCAATTGATGAACTGAATCAATGGCTATCACCATTTCAGCCAAATAAAAACGAGCCATATCTTCAGGGAGTCTGTCCTCAAACTTGCTGAGCAATGTAAGCAGGTCTCCTCCAACATAGTAATCCATAACCAGATACTATGGAGTGGGAACAATAGGAGAACAGAGTGAGGGGGGGAAAAAAAAAATCACAATTTATTGAGTGAATAAAAGACTAAATATTAATTGAAGCATAAAAATTAATTCACTCCAAAAATTATTATGGACATAAAAAAGCTAACCAAGATGCTTAGGTGCTCTGAAAACAGTAGTCAGTTCAGCTGAACTCTAACATTCAGCTTACTTGAATATTTTTCATATTTATACCTCCCCAAATACAGTAAGCCTCATGACAAAATAGTATCAACTTCATTCCATCAACAGTCCCATCACCAAACATGAAATATTTAGATCCTCTGGATTCCCTTATGAAAACAGTGCCCTTTGTTAGAATGCTAAAGGAGTAAAGGATTAAAGTACAGACCTATAAAAATGAAACAAGTGGGTAAATTTGTAATCTCATTTACATTGCCCTAGTTTGAAAGGCCTTCCCTTCCCTTTCTTCCTAGCACCTTCTTTGCCTATTAAATGAATTACTTTGGAGAGTAAAGTTTTTAGACTATTCAGATTAAGGCAAAGTCTCAGAGACTTCCAGTGACCCACAGCATAATTCCAGAGACTGTTGACATTACACATGATACAGGACCTGGCAACATAAAATACAACATGTCACCTTCTCTAATTGAAAGGATGGAGAAAAATATTGATTTCTTATATATTAATGAAACATAAAACTTGCCAGCCATAAAAGTGGATGCAAAGACTAAAGAAATCAGAGCCTTTCTGCATTTTACTGTATTTACAGAATAAAATGCCACTTCTTTTAGTAACATAGTTAAAATGACTGGAAAAAGTGAAACTTAAGTATGAAATTCAGGATTAATATATTTCAGCTTAGTTTAGTTTGGTTTTAATAATGAAACAGTGCCTGAAAGAGCAAATGGGGGAAAGCAAAAAAAAAAAAACTTATTACAGCTAACAAACTAATTATTAATATTCTAATTTAACGTGCACTGCTAAGACATTTCTTTCAAACATCATTGTGGACAGGTTAATTAGAATCACAGAATATCCTGAGCTGGAAGGGACCCACAAGGATCACCAAAGTCCAGCTCCTGGCCCTTCACAGGACAGCCCCAAGAACCAAATCACATCCCTGAGAATAAATTTCCACTAGACTATCTCAAAGATTTTGCTTAGAGCTCCAGTCTGTTTCCAGGAAGGCAGCCTATCTGCATTTGAAGCAGTGACTCTTAAGAAGACCATAAATAATAAAAAATTTTGAAAATGCAATAATGTATACCCCAATTTGTTTCATTAAAATTCTGAAAATGCAACTTAAAAGGACTATTTATATTAGTTCCCCTAACATGTTTGCCTTTCCCATTTTCAGAAAAAGACACTAAAATATGAAGAAAAAGATCTGCAAAATTATGCCAGCTCTAGGGAAGATGAAGGGCTGGCAGAAATCTTACACCTGTTTCTTTTCCCTCATATTTTCCATAACAATAAAGGTGATGAACAAAGATTTTATCAGCTTGATACAGAATAACGTGGGCATCCTCATTGATTCCAAGTGCATAAGAAAGCACAAAAGGCATTTCCACAAGATTTTATATGTGTTGATAGTCAAATTTTCATCTGTTGCTTTGTGACAGGAATAATAAACTTCTTAAATTATGCTCACAATCTTTATAGAAGATAAGCATCTTCTATTCAGTGGTGCTCCTACACTCCTTCTGGAACAAGACTGATTGTATAAGTTTCTTGTGTTTTACAGTTTTAGAAAATGCATTAAGCCTTTGGAACTTCAGATATTGATTATTAAGTGATGCATTGTACAGACATCTCCAAGAGCTGAACTTATTGCTTTGAAAGTATATTGAACAAAAACCTCTTCAGATTCTCCTAACTGATGTGGGATCTCTGCATTCATTCTTCAGCACTTTTAAAACCTCTGCTACTCAGCTACTGGATATAGCAAAATAATGGAATTTTGGCTCTTAAAACATAGGATTCTGCACCTCCTCCTATGTTTGCAAGATCAACATTGTAGCCTAACAACACAGAAACCTTCAACTCATTGAATAAGCCAACACTTAAACTGTAAGTCAGGGTATTAAGCTATGCAAATGAAGTTAAATACATGTGTAGGAATGACAGTTAAATCTAAAACCAAAATTTTACGTTAAAAAATTCCATCAAATATCCAATGTCAAATATCCATGTCCTTATAAAAAATAGGGGTTTTTTAAAGCTTTAAAAATACTTTCTAAATATATACAATCATCCAGATCTACCCAAGTCTCAAATACTTCTGAAAATACTATGACAGCACCATCTTTCCAAGAGAAAGAAAAAGCATAGATTTAAGAACTCTAAATTCTAGTAGCTAGTGGAAGCTTAACACAGGCATTTAATCCCAAATCACAGATTCATTTCATGGAAGGGACCTCTTCAGACCTTATCTGCTCAAGTATGGTCAGCTAGAAAAGGCTGATGATGACTGTCTCCAGCTGGGGTTTGAGTATCCCCCAATAAAGAAGGGTTTTCTTGTGTTCTGATGAAACTCCATGTATTTCAGGTTGTGTCCACTGGCTCCTGTCCTCTCACCAGGTACCACTGAGAAGAATCCAGCTCCCTTGTCTTGATTCCCTCCATTGGGTGTTTATACACACTGATGATAACCCCCCTCTCCATCCTACACTTATTTGGGCTGAAGAATCCCAGCTCTCTGTACAGGAAGGATGTCCCACTGTCTCAGTCATCTTTCTGGCCTCACAACGGACTTGCTGCAGTAGTTCCATCTCTCTTTTGCCCTGGGGAGCTCAGACCTGGACACAGCACTTCAGGTGCAGCTAGGGCAGGGCTGAGCAGAGAGGAAGGACCTCCCCTGACCTGCTGCCAACACTTTTCCTAGAGCCCAGAATACTCCTGGCCTATTTTACTGCAAGAGTGCATTGCTGGCTCATGGTTAAGCTTGTTATCCACCAGGACCTCAAGTAAAGCTGCTTTCCAATCACCTGGCCCCCAGCATGTACTTGGTTTCTCTTATTACACCCCAGATGCAGGGCATTGCCTTTCCCTTTGTTGAAATTCATGAGATTTCACTCTCTCCAGTTTGTTGAGGTCCATTTCAAGGCAAGCAACAGTCACTGCACAACCACATCTACTACTCAATCTACACAGATTTTTTAAAAGGCCACTTGTGTTACACGTGATTCTAGTAAAAAGCATATGGAGAACTAGTGATGATACAAACTCCCAGTATCACTGATATTTTTCCCAGCAGGCTGAAGAACTAGCTCCTGTCAGCAGACTATCAAAGATGAAGAACAGAACCTGCTCTGTGCTTAGTGAAAACGAGGAAGCTGGCAACAGTAAAACAAATTCTAGCAGGCTATTCTGGAATATATAATATTTTCCTTTAAATGCTGTTAATGATAAAATCAGAAGTACACAATATATGAGATTATTTTTACTGTCCACATTAACAAAGCAGGAAGCTGGCTGGGAAGTATTTATGCCAACATTTAGACTTAAAAATGCAGAGCCCCATTTGTATACAAATCTACCAAAATCCATGGATCCCCAGGCATACAACAGAAGAAAGTGCAATACAATGGCAAAAAACACTGCAAGTCTGCAAGAGTTCCCTGTATAGCACTTTTTGTACTGGACAGAGTGGAAGGAAAAAATGACTGTGGCTGTATAGTAGATTTAAAAAAATTATTAGAATTGCTAATGATAGAGAATCCAAAGCACATGGCAATAAAACCCAAATAATCAAAAGCCATCAATGCATAGTTGTTTACCTTTTCAGGCATAAATATTACTGAAATCAAATCGATTATCACAATCAAAACATTTTTTAAGTGGGAAAGATTTTATAGAAAATTTTCCACTTCTCCTCATATTAGTTTCTTTTTGTGAGTCATTCAAAATACTCAAAAATTAAATAACATAAAAGAGACATTTTAATCTACAAATTACAGCTTCCAATTCTTATTTATGAGCATTTAGTGGCATTCTTCCATGCTGCAAAAACATTTTATTGTTTTGTGACAGCTTACTGAGTTTAAGTCCTCAAAATAGTAAGTTGTTTCAAAACAGGGCTACTCCCAATTTCTCTCTGTAAAACAGTAATCAGCATGGTTAATCATAAAAAAATTAAAGTAAAATAGATAATCTATGTTAATAAGTGCACTTTAAATTCTGTGAATCCAATTAAACTGGAATGACAAATTATAAGAAAGAATATGCAGATAGACCAAGGTTTATCAACAAATGCAAAGTGATTTAGAAAACAAACCTGCCTTCCTGTGGTATTTATAGCAAAAATTTCAAAGTTTCTGACCAGTCTTCACCCTTCAGAATTTTACAGAAAAATCACAGATCCTCACACGATCTGTATGGTCCAGAACACAAAATTAACAAATAAACTACTTTTCTGTCTCAAACCACAACCAAGACTCTGCATTTCCACTCAGACAGATATATAGATAGATATATATATACACAAATACATAAAAGCAACACTCACTAAATAGTTTTCATCCTGGAATGCATAATGTAATGTTGTGATCCACTGGTTATCTCCATTCACTAATACATCTCTCTCTTCTCGAAAACAGGCTGTCTGAAGGGGAGAAAAATAATTATAGGCTTTAGATAAAATATCTAAAGAAAAACATTTAGCAAGTTGACTGTGTTTTGACATTATATTTGGGGAAAAAAAATCAAAACTGTCTCTCAGTTAAAAAGTCATTTATTACACTATCCAAACATGACAAAATCTAAAAAAAAGATAGATATGAGAAGAGCCCACCTTCTTCAAATTTAAGCAGTTGTACTTCTCTGTACTGTTAAGTGAGGCAAAGGGATAAATAAGTTGCTGCTTCCCATCGTCTAAAATGTCAAAATCTTGATGTATCAATAATGACAGAATAGCAATGTATGATTAAGAAAAACAATCGATAATGGCATTAGATAATTGTAACTGCACTAGGAGTCAGAGCTGGAATCTGGAGTCTTGTGTTGTTGTTTTATCTCATCATGCTGTTAGCCTAGTTTTACACTTGAGTTTTCACATAAGGTTCTTTTCATTTGAAAGTAGCTGCCAATAACTCCATGTAGTCATCACTTGATAATCATTAACCACTTTCTCCACGCCCCTTGCTCAGGAAAAGCAGGGAGAAGTGAATATTGCTCTTGCCAAATATAAGCTGTTGATCAGACATCCCAAGAGGTTTCCCCTCAATACACTGGAAAGAAAAACAGGAGGCAGGAGGTGCCTTCATATCAAGTGGAACATAGGAGGAACAAGAACTGCCAACAAACGTTTTAATTGTGGAACACAGGTTTGTATGAATCAAAAGAAGATAAAATGTGAAGAAAATAACCAAGTGCAAAGCAGCAAGGCATTTAATCCAATGAAGGTCTTGCAACATGCCCTGAGTAGTGAAAAAAATACCTCAGCAGAAAGAACTCTGCAGAGTAACAGACAAAAATGACCAAACAGATGAAAAGCCAAATAGAAATTATAGCAAAGAAATCCCATAAACATTTTGAAGGGAGTGAGTTCTGAAGCGAGTATCGCAAGAAAACAAAAAGTACCAAGTAACAAAGCCAATACACAATTTTTTTCATAAAAAAAAGATCTAAAAGATAGTGCAAAGGAAAGAATAACATTGTACGGGCTCTATTTAGAAGGCAGATGGAGAGTTTGAGAAAAACACAGACCATATTTTATTCCAGCACACTCTGCTCTTCACAAAGATGTTTCATCATTTTGAACCCTGCTCTGTCTCTTCCATCTTCGAGACAGCTAAGTTTAAAGGAAATTCAAGCCTTTGCTTTTTATTTTTTCAGTTTGATTTCCAAATCCAATAGGAAAATAGCAGACCTCTGGCATGGCTTTTGCTGGCTGTGAGATTTGGAAAGTGAAGAATGAAAAGTGAAATATCATTTGAAATTGAGATATGCACAAGAACACATGCAGCAAAAACAGAGCAGCAAGTAACTCCCTCCTCCAAGCACATAAACCATCACAAGTCCTTTTTTTGGTGAATACAGTGAGTAAGAACTATGCAGACCAGGAAAAATTGACATACTTAAATCATTGCACAATGCAGGAGGTAAATCAGTGAAATTTGAGAAAACAGCAATACATACTTAAAACAAATACCTTCAAAGGTTATTGAATGCAAAATAGACTTGGGGTAGGAGAATGAGCACGGATCATCTTCAGAAGGAAGAAAAGCTGTTTGATGCTTCAGCTTGATTTTTTTCCTTCCTTGTTTGTAAACTCTTGACATATTTCAGAGAGAAATAACTATGAACTCCTGTTTTCACAAGGACAAATAACAAGTAGTTTCTCTACTTGCTATGACACAATTCACAGGATTAGCTACTACAGACTTGATATAATTCCACTTGTTTTTGCCATGATTTGACAAAAGACCAGGCATTCCTCGAGCACTCCAGACACCCACCTCTGGGCAGCATGCCTAGAGCTGAAGCAACAGCTACTATCACAGTAGATCACAGCTGAGACAGCAACAGCAAGAGTTGAAGTGGTAAAAAAAAAAAAAATCCAACAACAACAAAAAGAGACAGTAGCAGTGGTTCTTTTAATTACTGTAACATCGCTCAATCAGGCTTTTTTAAAATGAAGCCTTTTTTGTGCCTTCCATTATTCCAGCATTACATTTCATCTTCCCTAGGCAGTCTCCTTGAACTGTTGGCAGAGACCTCCAGAGGTCATCTAAATCAACTCTCTGTCACAGCAAAGCCAACTCAGTGCTGTGGTTGTATCTCTCCTGTTATCATGGCCTTCAAGCAGTAAAGAATTTGACCTGCTCTGCTGTTGGGTGCTCTTGTCCTCACAGCTCAGAGTCAGCACCTCCTGGGGATGCTGACTGCTTCCATGCTGTCTAACATTTGTCCTGGTCTCCCCTGAGCCTCATCTGGCACCAGCGCAGCACACGTGTAACTCTAAGTGACTGTCAACACTCAGGGTAACAGGTCTGGGAGTGTAACAGCAAGATGTCACACACTTCCAGGTACTCCTTGTATCAGTAACATTCCCAGTTCTACATCCCATCTCAACAGTGGCAAGTATTTGGAAAATTTATCCTCTGTATTATACAAAAAAGAACACTGACTTTGCAACCTGTGTAATTTTATCGTAACAAGGTTTTTGCACTCAGAGCTTGGAGTCCTCAACCTTAATCTGGCATTCTCAAGTCTCTTTTGAGTACATACTCCCTTTTTGCTTTTACAAATGACTCCCACTTCCCACACCGTTGATACAGAGGTATACGAACATATAGATCTATCTATATGCTTGTGTTTTTGGACTGCACAATTTTCCTGTCTATCTCAGTGTTAGTGCAGCACACTGCTAATGGAGCCAAAATGGGTCATTTTCCCCATCAGTAGTAAGAAGTGCATTTATGAATGTTTAAAAATGAGAGGTTACAGTTGCTAAAGGTCATGCTGTATAATACATTTTCACTCCAGATGGTTCTCTTTTCACTATATACCCATGGGTTACAAATACATGGAAAAACATAGCTGTAATTCTTTTTAGGCTAACGGTTCAGACTTTCAGAAATTCAGCTGGACCCATGGGACGAGTATTTTTAATACCTTGCATAGAGAAAAATTTTTGAAACCTATTTATAACTATATGTTAATGAAAAAAAAACAGTTTTCAAACTCATTTTAAAAGGGTACAATTAAAAATAGAGTGGAGCTTTATCCCTGGTCTTTTCTTTTTCAGTGAAGTAATAAAACTTACAGTAATGACATTTGTCTTGGAGAGAAATACCTCTCTGCATCAAGACTACTGCCAGATTGCTCAGTATCTGAATAATTTTTGGATAAAAAGGAAACACATTGTACACCTCTAACCACAATCTGCAAGCCATTTATACTTCTTAATGTGATAACATTTTCATTAAAAGAGACAGGATGTGCACAAATCAGAAATTAGCTTTAATTTGTCTGAACACATTTTTTTTAAAGTGTGATGGTTTCCCATTGATCTCACTTCCTACCAAGATGTAATTAAAACATAAATGTGGAAATCAGAATAAACTTGGAAGCAGTTGAACAGCAAGGCAGCCTGAGAGAAGCAAAGTTGAGGTCTCAAAAACTATATTTATGAGTGTATTTTTAGTATGCATAGATGAAGAATTTCAAAGCAAATTAGAGAGTTAGACACATGTTCCATCTAAAATTAATACACAAGTATTCAGGTGCAGGCTGCATTTTATAAGCTTCCTTTCAAAGGAATCCAGAGGAAATATATCAAGGACTTTATGAAGAGCAGAGTTGTATAAAGAAAGTAGGTAGCTAAGGCAAAAGCAAGGCTGGTAAAGGAGCTGTTCCACCTTTTTCAGACACAAAATGGACTCCAGCTATAATGAGGAACTTTTTATCACATATTTTTGCAGATGAACATTTTTAGGAAACATGCACTCTAATTAATTTTAAACTTTTATCTTTCTGATTTTTCAGTCCACTCATTGGGCCTTTACTAAGTTCCAGCTACTGATTAACTATGAGGCTCGATGAGCTATAGCTCAGCAATTACCTTCTTACAGCTCAGTAACTACCTTCCACCATGGAAAATACTTGCTAAAGACTACATTCCCAACTGGAACAAATGCATTAAAAGATCACTTGTGTAGCTGGTAATTCTTGGGCAATTACAGAAAAGGCCTAATGTCAAAAACATTCAGCCCCACAGAAGTCAAGATTCCAGGCCATTTAAACCCTTCTGGTTACTTACTTTAAGCTTATTTAGTATTAATCTTTATACTGTCAGGAAATAGTGAAGCACTTCCTCCATCCCTCTAATAAACATGGAGACTTGTGGACAGAGAAATGACAATTCATGAGAGTAAGAGGGGACACAACCATGGAATACATTACTGTAATCTTACTTCAGCTCTCTTCAGCATCTCCCACTTATTAAGTATCTTCATGGCAAAAACTTTATCTGCATTTTTCAGTTTTACTACTGCAACCTGGAAAAGAGGAATTAAAGATAAATAAGTTACAACAAGAAAATGCATATTGTTGTCGTTTTTATATAACCTTGTAGTTTTGGAGGTTTTTTCCTGAGTGTTCTGGACACATTTTTACTATGCACACAATATCAAACTATCAAGACAGAAACACCTCAATGGTACAGGAAAATTCCAAGTTTATTGTGAGCTTTTGTTATGTATCACACTTTCCCTATGTGTAATTTTTCTAGGTGACTGTCAATGAAAACTGGCATTTCTGACCATCACACTTCTTGCTCTATCATACTGTCATGAAGCTCTCTCTGGCTCTATGCTTCATATTCCTGGACTTCAGCCCTACACGCTAATTTAAACTTTAGAGCCCTCAAAGAAAAGGTAATGGCACAGCAGCTTCTAAATCAAGATAAACAATGTGGTTTTAGTTTTAGACACAAATAAAACTGTAGATTTGCCATAAAGCAACTTCCACTCTCGTTTCAAATAATGCACTAGATTTTCTTCAAAGATACCATGACTTCACATTTTTCCACCTGAAGTTCAATGAGCTCTTTATCACGTCTGTTGTAAGCAGCAGGGAAACAGTGAAATGCACAATTTCTAGGGAAGCAAAACTTAACAAAACAAGGCTGCCCAGCTGCCCCTTCTCTCCTCATAGCTTCTGAAACATTAGATGCCATAGGCCTCTGTAATAATAAATTAACGAAGTTCACTGACACCATCCTTTTCTGAGAATATTAGTTTTGTTTAGCTATAATATAAGCTAACATAGAATATTTTTAGGAAAGAGGGAGGGAAGAAGTTTACACAAACTTGTTTTCACAGTTCAGACTTCTCTGGGTATAGAAAGCTCAGTGTCTTAACCAAAATGGGTATGAAACTGCCACAAACTCAAAGCTGCTGATCAGAACTAGATCAGCGTTATCGTCCCAACTATTGGAAAGTTCAACAATCACTACATTTTAACAATCATTCTCCAACTGTCCTGCTCTGCCTCTTTCCTTTCAAAGGAATCTTAAAACTAAAGCAGATAAAGGTTTATTTCTGTGTGCATCTGGTTACAAACCAACATGCTGTCACACACATCATCATCATCTCCATCCTGCAGGCCAGTGACAAAAAAAGTAAGAAGGTTGAATCCTGCATCCTTTCATGTCTTTCATAATCAGTAAACCAGCAATGTGTGAAGACAGTGATAACAAAAGAGAAAATACAGGATCAGACAGTTTGAAGAAAGTGTCATGCAAACCTCTTTCAACCATCTCCAAATGTGTCGTCAGCTGCAACAGCTTCACGAACGAGGCAAAAGCACAGGTTGAAGGATTGCAATACTCTGATGTCTAAACCAGTGTGTATCTCACAGTGTAGCTCTTGCCTAGCTGTGGATTCACAGACCAAGCAGCTGTCACTTCCCATATGTACATTATCAGCCCTGCTCCTGACACTGCTGCCTACTGGGGTTGGAGGGGGAGGGAGCGGCAGAGAGATAAAAGAGGAGAGAAGACAGAAAGGTACTACATTTATTTGTTTAAACTAGTTTATGGACTGAAATTTTTAAAGGTTACCTCACATGAGGTTCAAGTTCAGATTTAGAATCCATCAAGGAACTTTCAGATTTGAAACACAAAAATGGATTATTACCTTAGCCTATAATATAATAATTTTAATTCATGAAGAATGTTTGCTGTGCTGTGCATGGTAACCCAAGACTGAGAATCACAATTGGTTTTTTGAGAGAAAGAATAATCCTCTGTGGTGGTACATAGCCCAGAGTGTGGATTTGATCTTGACTATCCTTTTGCTTTACTAGCTAAATCTTAGTTAGAAGCTCTGGTAAGCCATTATCTGTATAAATTTCTAATGAGATATGGCAGGAGGAGAAAGCCTTAACAGTGCACCCAGTCAGTATTCAAACTGTATCCTACACAGCTTGGATGACAGGGACACCCCTGGTGATACAGCCTGTGGCATGAAGCTACAGTGTAGTTGTGCCCCAATGACCTTTAAGGGCTTTGGGACTCTTGCAGGGAAAAATTAAAAGGCTGCTGCTCCTAAAGCTGAGTAGCTCCCTCTGCCCAGCATGGAAAATAAGTATTTCCCAAACATTAACCATTGGACTAGAGGCAGACAGAGGCATAAGACAATACAAGTATTTCAAGGCAAATTTCAGGATTTCATTTCTTCCTGTAGCATTCTCAGTGCAAGGCTGGGTTATTCTGCAAAGGACTTGCTTATTGAAAGACACACAGAAAGACTGCACAGCTGCCTAAATTTCCAGTCTCCTATTCAGCAATCACTTGGACACAACTGCAGGAGCTACAGCACTGCCTTTGGTGCAGATTTGGAACACAGGCCTTCTGTGGCATGAACAAGGGCTTGGTACCTTTGTGCAAATGTGTAGCAGCATTGAAGAGTGACTAAAGAACAAAAACAGACTCTTGTTTACCAGCTGTGTTTACAATCAGTCTGAAGCTTTTAGGCAGTGAAAGCCAATAGAGTTATTACATATCAATAACCACCACACACAAAAGATCACAGACATCATCATCATCATCTTTCTGCAATCACAGCATGTTTTTGGGGGTGTCTCAGTGCTTTATGAAAGTGAATTCTAAAATGCTTATTTCCAAGACTGTGAAAGTAAAACCTGACACTTCAGCAATAAGCAGACTGATGTAGTTTCTAATTGTAACAAAAAAAAATTCTGAATCATGATTATAAACCCAGGCAGTGTTTACATATACACAGAATATTTACTACCTACACAAAGGCACAAATAAACACAGAGTTTTGTTTTGATCTTTTCCTTCCCTAGTGAAGCTGTCAAGATCATTCCTGTCCTAGTGATCCTGAAGTGTCTTGCTACTGGAACTTCTTAAAATTAGACTTTTTAAAGGTTGGGGGTTTTTGTAAATTTTATTTTCCTGTGATCAGCCCAAAAAAAACAGAAAAAAAAGAAAAAAAAAGAAGACTGGTATGTGCTGATGTAAACATCTTGGGTTTAGCCAGATATGAAGTTTTTTTCCCAGTCTTCCAACCATTTTCCATATTTCCCACAAACAGCAGTCTAGTTTGGCATGCTGTCAGACACCTTCTGCACCCCAAGCTTGGCTATTTGTCTGCACTTTCCCTTTGCTTAAAAAGCAATAGCCTTATAGAGAAAAAAAACTAGAACAGAAGCTATTAAAGTTGAAATAAAAAGAAAAAAAATAAGAACAATAAAAGCAGAAAAGAATATTCAGCATTGGTTTTCTTGTCCAGCAAGAACAAGCAGACAAGAAAGAATGTTACTGTTCATAAGTGTATGACAAAAATTAGGAGTAACTAGCTCATTCTCAAGCTACAACATCCATGGTCTTCAAAATATCAACAGCATAACCTAATATTTGCTAACATAAGCATGCACTGAATTTTTTTTTTCAAAGCCAGAATAGAATCAACTGAAAATTTTGGTACTGGAAAGAACTTTCACTAAGCTGCACTTTTATGTGGTGCCAAGGGACACCACTAAGAGCTGTTGCCCAGTTGCTTCACCTTTCCTAGCAGCATTTTTCAGCTCCCAAATTTAAAGTCTTTTTGGTTTGAGTTAGGTTTTTCAAACCCTGCTGCTCAAAGCCAGCACAATGAAACACTTGAAGCCCACATTATTAATTTTACCGTGATAATCCTGCTCCTCCCCCAAGCAAAACATCTGTGTTTTCTAAAGACAGCACACTTACATATAATTGTAAACAAGTAAATGTATGCATGCAGAGGGAAGGGGCATGTGGATAATTTGAACAAAAGGAAGCCTTCTCAGAAGGCAGAGAAAAGGGTAAGGGGAAAAACAAAACTGGGAACAATGAACTCTTACAGTTAAAAGCAGTAACTAGTTTAAACTACTTTTTGTCTGCATTAAACTTGTAAAAACAAAAAGGGAAATATTTCTTGACTATGCAAATTGAAGAAATTGAGTAGCGTAAAATCAAAATAAGAACAAGTCTGAGACTGTGCCAAAGAAAACTTGCATTAACTTTGTAGTCTACAGAATTTCAGAATTATGTTGATTCAGGAGACAAAAATTACCCCTCCCAGTAACCTGGAGAAACCTTGGTCTCATTTATAGTTTGCTGGAAAGAAAATACATTCTTTCAGATTTCTTAATCTGTCTCAGGAAATACAAGTATTGTGCAATTTAATATTAATATTGTTTAAGTAGCAGTAAAATTTGGTGGTCCTTTTTTCAATCTTGCTCAGATATTTACTGGTTATTTTACAGGAAAATTAGCAATTCCATATAGAACTACTTTTCTTAGACAAATGTCTGTGTAGAACTTGTCTTTGCTAACCTAGTAAGACACATATCCTTACAAATATTTAGTAAGTCCTACTTTAAGAACATAAAAGCCCAAACATCTTCACTGAAAGAACTCTAGTTTTCCCCTTAGTGAAGATTTTGACAATTAATAGAGTCATGCTATCTTCTTCAGATAAGGAATTAGAAAGAAACACTGTTCCTAGAAGAGAAGAACTAACCAATTACACAGACTGTCCCCAGAAGAGGACGGGGAAAGTTACATTCTCACTGCTCATGGGATGATTCACCACAAAGAACTTCCTGAGAAAGAACTGCGGTTTCTTTGCGGTTTAGCTGCTGTAGAGTTTGATGCTGATTTAGCAGACAAAAATGACTTCTCTCAAAAACACAGTATAAGGCAGGTTTCATGCATGACCCTTCTGATAAGAAGGCATCAACATCAGTGATTTTTCTTGTATTTAACACAATCTGTACATTAACTCAGCTGCAACTCCTATGGTAGCACTGAGCAAAGCTAATCTTTTAAGCAGAAGTGTTTACATCAAAATGGAGATTGCAACATTCTCTGTGGCAGAGGTTTAGACTAAAGATAAATTATCCATGAGTAACTTCAGCCATCAGTCTCCTTTATAAAGAAGCTTTACTCCAGACGGAGCAAAACCAAGAGTGATAAAGCAGCTAAATAAATACTACCTTTTTTGTTATTTTTACAGCTGCCCAAAATGATTATATTTGCACATGGGGATCAGAGTATGTAGTGGCACACACTACAGTAAAAATTCCTCTTCCTTACACACTACCTACAGACTCCTCCAGGAGTCTGCTCTTCCATAATCACAGACTAGCAAAGACTGATTTTTCACTCAAGATGCAAACATATAAGTGAACCTGAGAACAACTCTTCTCTGTCACATGCCAGAGCCTCCAGAAATCCTCTCCTATCAAAGAGAACTTCCATTTCCAAAGGCAATGAACACCTTCATCAGAAAATCTTATTCTTATTCTTTAAGTTCACGTGTATTTTCAGGTAGTATGGAGTACCTCCTGCAGAAGCTTTACACACTACCCACATCAGCAGTATATTTGGCTATGAAAAACTCAAGGCACGGTTGTACATTAGAGTGCTCTTCCTACAGTGTACTGCATAAAAAAGGAAGCTCATGCACCCAAAAGAATTAAGAAAAATGGGCAGAAAGCTAACATTTTAAAGTTTCCTCGACCTAGTGACCAACAGACTTGTCTGGTAACTTCAAGTAAGAGATAGCTTAATCAGAAGCAGCAAAAAATTGTATGGTTTGACAGCAGTAGGTGACTACTGAAAAAGAAAATAACATCTGCTGAAGTCTTTAAAAGAAATACAGGAAAAATATTCAAACATTCATTAAAACAGGAAACTAAATGACAGGAAAAGAGTGATTTCTCTATGTTGTTGGAATGTCAGTGTCAATATTTGGCTCTTTAAGCTGATGAAAACGACTTTCAGACTATATAGTTATTAGGAAAATTAGTAATTATTAGATCTCTATACCATCAGTTACACTCTGGTCTCTACCTCCTGACTGGAAAGAACTAGTCAAGCAAATAATTTATCCTCAGACAGTTGAAACATGGTCTCTTCATCCATGTGAGCCTGCCTGCTCTCAAAATTCACAAGACATAAAAAGAGCTGTCAAAGACTGTATAAAACAAGATGTACTTGCATCAAACCTAATGTGCGCCTATAATATCCATTATGGCTAAATAATTTAAAAACGTGTATATCAGTGTATTGTTATCAACTGTCTCTCCTCAGTGCTGCAGGTTTGCAAGAGAATTATCCAAGCCCTTCCACCTCTTTCTCACACGTACCTCCCCAAAGGCTCCTCGACCAATCACCTTCAGAATCTCAAAATCTTCTTTATGTAGTCGCATCTGTTTCACTTTAGATGTAAAAGGTTTGGCTGAAACAAAGGAAAAAAAAAGAATAATTAAAAAAAACACAAAAAACCAACCCACACAAAAATAAAAAAACAAGGTAACAGTAACACAAAATTGATACAATCAGAGGACTTAAAACAAGGGATCATTTTGCATATATACATGTATATCCTAAATGAATATAAAGAAATTTAAAGCTAGAAATAATGAAGTAAGAACTAAGTCAAAACTGCTGTGAGAAAAAGGCTTACAAAGTAAGCTTGCTTTTGCCTTCTTTTAATTTCAAAAAAATGGAGTCAAGCTGACTGTATTTTTCCACAGAATTTTGAATTCACAGACATCCACAGCATCTGTGCTATATAACTCTGGTTGCAAAAGCCCAGTATAATATAATGAGTTCACTTAGGACAATATTAATTTATTTGCCAATCAGCCACACAATACTGTATTCAATGAGAAATTAAAATGGTGGTGAACGGTAAGTGGAAGGGCAATATTGGCCTACACAATGTATTATGCAATGTTTTCTGAAAAATACTTCTTCAAGGGAACACTGAATAGTCAATTCTTGGCTTTTGGAAGGAAGAACAGTTGCACTCAAGACATTATTAACACATTCAGTGAAAAAACTGAAAGCATTTTCAAGTTAAGCTTCATTTCCCTCTTCTTTTCTCCCTCTTTTATGATATATTTGAAAGCAGTAAGCAAAATAATGTATTGTATTTCAGACAGGTAAAACCCCAGCACTGCTTGCAGTAAAACAGTCTCAGGAGCACTCTTCCTCTCTTTCAGTCCCATTTAGCACTACAATTAACCAGCCCTGGTTCACTAATACATGCTCTCTGCATGCATGCAAAACATCCAAGTTACTGATAACTCTACATCAAAACATGCATAGCACAACCCCTGGTAAAAAAAGAAAAAAAAAAAAAAAAAACCTTGAAGTAATTTAGCAGGAAAAGGAGTTCCTTATAAAATTATTGTTTTAAAGGCATGTTCAATACTTTACACAAATGAAATCCTACTACTAAAACAGATACTTCAGTAAATATGGTTCATACAAGAAGGTTGTATAATCAGGACTGGGATGGGTCTCCAAAACATGAATTCAATTTCTGGCTCAAAGGCAGTTGAGCTCCATGATCACAAACAAGCAACTTGAGATACTTCACCCAGTTTCACATCTATGAAAAGGGGACATATTTTTGTAACAGACAAGGCACTGACAATCACATTCCTGAATCACAAAAACCCCAAAAAAGCACATTGTAAAGACACCATTTTACAAGGCCCATAAAAACCTTATTAGCTTATGCTTTCAGAGTACAGGGGCCCATCTATGTCCATTTCTCTCTCTACAGAGGCTGATGGAATCAGTGCAGCTTTATTTGAAGGGAAGAGTTGTGACAGGCATCACATTGCAGCACAATTGGTTCAGAATAACATTTCTAAACAGAAATGGGGAACCATTTTCAAAACCTGCAAAAGCAAATGACCCTAAGTAACAACCAAGTTAAATAGACCTAGACACATTTAAGAAACCGAATTTGGATTCTCCTAGAATTCAGTATTTTCTCTTTCTAATGTTATTAAATAATCCTGCTAAAACCCTATAATTCAATTTTGAACTTTAATATTAATCATGGAGCCCTTCAAGGCACTACAGCATCCTTGTCCAAAAGCCTCCTGTGTTCTACTCAGCAAAGCAATCTTATAAACTGAGTCAAGACACAAGCTACCTGTAGTTTTGATACCTAAAACCCCCCAGAAAATGTTTCCATCCTAGTCCTTAAAGTAGCTTTCTAAACCACATCTGAACAACAACACAAAAATGCAGGGATTTATGTTTACAGCACAGCTCTAGTAACATTCATGGTACAATAGATGACACCCTTTAAAAATCTCAGTGGTTCCAAAGTATGAACCTGGTCTCTTTTTTCTGAAATTTCTCAGATACCAGGAATCAATTCTTTCCCAGGAATTACATGTGTTCCAATAACAGGAACATCAGCTTATTATTACAAAAGCCCAGCGTTAGGTCCAAATAGTAAAGATGCAGCCATATAATGCTGAGATTTTCACTGTAGTACTACTTTTGCTTTACATTTATAATAACTTCATTCAAAATACTGAATTACAAAATTAAAATACAGGTTTAATATTACATTTTAAATACTGCTAAAAAGCAATTTAAACAGAAGTATATTACTCAAATTCTCAGATATTCCCCAAACTTTCAGTAATCTTTTATTCCTTAAAAGAAAGGTCTTACAGTAAAAAAAGTAGTAAGAAAATGTACTGCCTTACTTGGACTGCCTGAGCTGTGCTACACTAAGTGACTGAATACAAATATTAATTCTACTGACGAATACTACTGAACAAATTAAAACAAGCCATTAGAGCATTTTAACTTGAAAAACAACTGATTGAAAACAAACATGTCGTTCTCAACTTCAATATTTTTTTGACCATTATAGGCCTGGCTAGAGTTCAAGGCAAGATTTCTTGCTAACAAGCAACAGCCTAGCTGTTTAAACCACAAAGCTCTTCCTCACTTTATATTGCAAGGAAAGGCCTGTCATTCTTTAATTATTGCATTCTGAAATCTTCCAGGGTTCCCATAGGGACTCTGGAAAAATAAACATCACTATAACTACTTCAGTAAAATAAAGACGGCAAAAATAGGTTTGGAGTAGGTTAAATGATTTGTAGTATCAGCATTAGTGGAAAAGTTTGTAAAATCTCCCTGCTCTGTTAACTTTTTTATCACCTCTAGCAGAGCTGTCCATGTAAAGCCAAGCAGCTTTTGGAAGAAAGATAGAGCCTCAGGAAANAAAAAAAGAATAATTGCCCTAGGAATGTGCTTCAAATAGCTTGTTCCAAAAAAGGTCAATTTGCTTTATCATCAACGTTGTTTGTCTACTGTGCAAACATCTGCTGCTCTTGAGGCAACAGCAATGTTAAGTATAGAAAACTTGGCCTGGCCTGGGGTCTTGGAAGGCCTCTCTTCAGACAGCGTTCCATCCATGCAGCTTTCCAGACGAGGAGGTCAACAGGCAGACCTTTTGCAACCAGTCTGGCACTGGCCCACAAGCCTTATAGAGAGACCATCGGTCAGGCCAGGGAATGCTTTGCAAAATAGTGTGCTCTAAGGGGTCCCTGAAAAGCAGATTTGCAGGAACACAGCCATCATTTACACCCCCGTCTCCCTAAACAGAATCAGAACAAAGTTAACACCAAACAACACCCTCTTTTTCCACAGGAGCTGTGGTTTCCTTCATGGTTGATATGAGAGTGACACACTTCGCAGATTTTTGAGAGCAAGAGGCAGTGTGGGCATTTCCTTTGGTCCTTCATTCAGCCTACAGAAATACACAGGGGCATAGCTGATTCTTTCCACACACACATGCCTTTTCAAAGTTCCTAACCATGTGTGATACAGATTAGGGAGCAGCAGTTTGCTATGCCAAAGAGAACTCTTCCTCCTCCAAACAAGGGGCAAGTGTGGGCAGCCTGGCCGCTGCCTCCTCCTGCTGGTTTTCAACTCAGCAAGAACTGCAAGTTCATTATATAAAACTTTCCAGTATGTTCTCTATGGCCACATGTTGACAAGCCATACCCAGTGTTCACGGAGGAGGTTGCTGTGAAAAATATTCTATGTTATCAATCTCCGTGGAGGAGATGGAGAGATAAGACTTGACCTATAAAATCTGTTCTGTGAAAACACTTGGCCACTCCACCTGGCCAGTACTTCCGATCTCGCCCTGCCTGGGAAAACTGCACCACCACCCTCTTGGCAAGATTCCTTGCATTTATTCAATCAATTACACGTGGCAAGGAAAAATATCTCCCAATTCACCCTCAGGGTGACCAGTGTACTGATGCATTAAGCTAAGCTGCGCTTTCAAACAAGGTGAACCTGCCATGACTATTCTTTCGATTTATTTAAGTTTCTATGGGTCTTTCCCCACATTTCATGCTCTAGCCATTCATTCTATTTATGACTATAATGCATACAAACAACAAAATTCAATAAAAGGAGAATACTTCAAGTGTTAGAAATTTAGTTTTTTTTCCGGTTGAAATTTAACCAGAACTCCATCAGAAGTAACATGTTAAACACATAGAGAAACACTCAGGAGGAGTCTAGTTGCCAAGCCAGGCATGCAGAGGAACATATGTTCTACCCCTGGGCCCTGGAAAGGCAGGATTTTATTATAATTACAACAACCATCCAGCAGAAGGGAGGCAAAACAATGGGCTCTGCAGTAGTGACATTGAGCTTCAACAGTCTGTTTATCATATTTACAGTGGGGAAGCAATTATTAGCATTACTTACAGCCTATTTAATACTAAGGGGGTTATCTTTTAAACTCTTGGAGATAGAAGTCCACACCTTCCAAAGAGCTGACACAGGGATGGCGGTGACACGGTTCATAGCCCAATGCAGGTTAGTACTAGGATTATACCAAATGGCATCAAAATAGTAAAACAGCTGTATTGGATGCTTTATTAGCAAAGTTAGTCTCACGCTCCTGCCTTGCTCACTCCCCCTCCAGCTCCAAGTTTCTGTCTGCAGAAACTAGCCCAGGAATTCAGATTTTCCCAGGCCAACCTGCTGGCAGGTTCCTGCTTCTCCCTCACCTGCCCCTGCCCCTCCCCTCCCCAGCACAGCACTGAAGGGAACCAGGGGTGCTGCAGGCACGGGTTGAAATTGAACCCAAGTGAGATGAAGATCATGTTGACTGTTAAAGGAAGTGCAGCAGACCTGGAGCAGCAGTTGGCAATGTGTCCCCACAGCTGATTTAAATAGAAAATAAAACGTAACAGGACAGTGTTCGGGAATTCCTCTTGGTGTTTGCCTGATGCTGTATTTGCTTTTGGATAAACAAGCTGGCTAACTCTGCTAAGACTGAAGACTGTCCCCCTGACTGACAGGTTGCAGTAAGATACCCATATCTTACTTCCCAAATTACAAAACATGCTTCCTTAGTGATCCAGGCATCCCACAGCAAACCCAGCCTTCTACCCACTGCACTGTTCAATGTAAAATGCCATGTCAAGCCAAAGGCATAGAAATTAAAAACGGTATCCACCAGAATTGTCAACAACAATGGTGAAAGTTCATTCTGAAGGAAATAGACTGGGAAAGTAAACAACCACCACAGGAAACTAGTCGTTTGCCATTTCAAGACAAAACCTCCTTTGCTTCACTAGCTAAAGTATTTATTAAAATACATACAGAGCTTTCCCATGCAAATGAGAAAAAACACAATCTAAGAGATTGTCATTTAACTGAATACCAGAAGGCTGTCTAATTCTTCCTAGTGCAGTCCTTGGGGAAAAAAAACCCCAAAATTCAACCACCCCAACAAAAAAACCCCACCACAAACCCAAAGCAGAATAATATACTGACAGCTCTGTTTTTTAAAAGCATTCTGCAGTTTTGAAATTTCGGCTAAATTCCTGAAAGGAACTTAACAAGTGTTTCTACTTTACAGGCTTGGTCCAAACCTAAAGTATTTATTTTCCACTGGCTTCTATCAGCTGTGATTATGAAATGTGTAAATAGCATTTTTGAGTTAAGACAGACCATAACCAAAGCTTCCAAAAAACTCCAGAAAGGAGGTGTGAGAGAAAACCACTCCCAAAATAAATAGTGTTTCTTGAAACAAAGGGGAAGTAGTTGACAATCAGGAAGGCAGAGCTGCTTAAAAGCATAATTTGAGAGGAGATGGAAAAGAAATATCTCCTCTCCACCCACCTAAGGTTGGCAGAACAGCCAAGAAGGCTTTGTTGCAGTTTCTGCCAACTCTCTGGAGGAAACTGGGGGGAAACACTGTAGTCAACAGTGATAGCAGCTGAACCACAGAACATTAGTCAGGACAACGTAAAAAATAAAAGCCACAAATACCCTTCTCAGTTTTAACAGTTAAGATTCAGTTTTCACTCCCTCAGAACATTTTTAACATGTTTTCCCTGATGAACAGTTAAGTGCCAGCATCTCTAAGTACAAGTTAAGAATCTGGCATTTTCCAGGAATGAGAAGCATGTCCACAAATTCCTCTACTATGGTATAGACAGACACAATATTCTGGATCCTACTGTGTTTGCATCAAGGTCAAGTAGAGACCATCCAGACATCTTCGGCTACAGCTACCACAGAATATTCTTCAACGGGAACTTCAAAATCAGGGAGAAAAATAAAATACCTTTCCCAAACATACTAGAGTAGTTCTGGTTTTTCCTTCCCTAGACTCAGACGTAAAATAATCCCTGTGTTCACAAAACACTCACTGCAGATCTGGACAACACTTCCATACCACATCAAGATACAGCCATTATTTCTTTATATTACCATTCTTTCTCATCCCAAGAATTTCAGTAAACCACCCTATGTTTAAATATTATTACACTAGCAGCAAAGTGAAATATTGAACTTTAATTCATCCTGCTGTGGACTGGAATTCTAGAACAGGATTTAACTGGTTGTGCTACAAGACTCCTGTTCCACCTATTAAAGAGGGTGGAAACTCTGGGAGCAAATCAAGAGCAGACAGGAAGAAAGTTTTGTGATATTTAAAAATCCTGAAAGGCTAAAACAAAGGAGAAGGAAGAAGGTGGCCTTACACTTCATAAAGCAGAACACTGCTTCGACTCTGTCCCTCATGCTGTCCCAGAGCTGGAAACAAGTCAATTAAAATCACACTTCCAACAGTCAAGCTTAAACTTCACACTTCCCAATGTGTGACAAATAACTCAGTATGCTGGTATTCGACTGCCAAAAAATGCTGGACATTTCAGCTGTAAGTAAAATCAGTCGGACCTGTGTTTAGAATTACTAAATGATCTGAAAAATCAAAATAAATCAGGCATCAAAAGTTAATACTTTAAGGAGAACTCTTAGTTCTTCAATGCATTACTTTTTATTATGTAAAGCAGATATAACACCTTCTAGTCTGACTAGACTATGGAAAAAGAGCTGTTTGTGGAACACTGTATGCTGATAAATATCAGAGGAAAAAATCAAACATTGCGCAATAAACAGAGCATGCAACCACACTTCAGTGAGGGAGGGGGAAAAAAAGAAAAGAAAAGGGGAGGAAGAATGTGTTAAGTTACAGCACTCTTCTCTGAAGACCAGCTACTGTTATAACCATAACTAAGGCCTGAAATATGTACTCTCTCAAAGCAGTTGTGGAAGTATCAATAATTCCATCGTTACCTTTGTTCTGCAGTTATGTTTTTGCACCCCTCATTAAAAAATTGTTCAATACGTATTTCATTTATAATTCAAATAATCCTCTCAATTAAAATATAGAAATGAACTCTCCCTAGAAATTCTGGTGTATAAAAATGTTTTACCAGAAGAAAGCCAGCAACTTCAGTCCACTGAGTCCCCTGCTCAGCTTCCCAGGTATTTCACAGCACTGCAGAAGTCTCCATTTCTGAAGCTACAGAAAGAAGGATTTTAAGGGATACTGCCTTACACTCCCTTCTCTTGCCTCCCTTTCACCTCAGAATTTTAATTAAAAGAAAATATCTATATAAAGCAAATATTCTGAGGTCAGACATCTGATATTCCTTTGCTGATACTGAGAGTCTCATTACATCTTACATGAGCAACTAACATAACAAATTTTTGCTTTTGAGGAGAAAAAAAAAGCTGTAAAAGCTCTAATACTTAAAGCACTTTTAATCTTTTTAAATTAGTTAAGCGATATGCTCTAATCCTTGTGAGAAGGGGAGTGAGCAGACGCTCCATAAACTTTCCTTCTCTAAAGTGACTCATTTCTGTAGCCATATATTCTTAGCCAACACTTACACTTGGAACTTGTCAAAATGCACACCTGTCAAGTCTCACGCAGCACACAAATCATTTGAGTCCTGTTTCTCACTCCTCCACTACGGTACTTTTCCCCCCAAATTCTCTGCACATCCCTGCAGACACTTCCCACCAAGCTGCAAGGGCCTCAAAGGAAGGACAGTAATGCAGCCAAACCCAAAACAGCAGGCAAATTCCTCTTCAGGATGTCACTGGCAGGTGCCCACAGTATGAACATGAACATGTACCAACATACCTGTTTCCTCTTTAAGAGCATGGCACAAGCCTGCTCATAAAGCACTTCATATACTACAGGTTTCACTGACACTTGCTTGTTTTTGCATTGCAACACAGCTCAAAAGCCCCAAGCAGGGCTAGAGAACTTGTACAAATGCACCCAATTATACTCCTATTTTGGCCCTTATAGACAATATTTGAAATGAAAATGTTATATGAAGTCCTGCATTCGTAACATTAAACTGAATTTCAAATATTAAAATAAAGTTAAAATTCAGAAAAGCAAAACTAACTTCAATATAATGTATGTCAAACAGAAATTAAAAACTATACTGAGTAGGAACTTGGTGGTGTGAGAAGGAATTTTGCCTACATTAAAATAAGATTCATCTCCACAACTGCTTTTTATTGAAATTTTGGGCTCCCAGTCACAAAAGAAGAAGAAATACCTTCCCTGTGTCCACAGAAATTGTTCCACCTGGACAATTTAAGCTCCTTGTCCACTCATACCTCACACCATTTTAAATACCATCACCCTATACTACTTGTATTGTAAGGACAGCAAACTACTCATGTGCTTGCTCCTTGTATTTCAAGCTGGGTAATCCAATTGAACAGGTACATTATTGTCTGATTCTTTTGCATTGACACAAGGATAAAACTACTGTAATTCAAAATTAAGTCACGTTTCAAGAACTGTTCTTAGTTTTGTGACATTTCAGGGAGTTATGATGTCAACAGAAGCCCTTTCTTAAAGATACCACGCTCCTTGAAGGTCTCCAAAGATCCTAGCACTTCAGCACTCTTCCAGAGTTACCTTAAAACTAATGCAATCAAAATAAAAAAATAATTAATCATTTGAAAGTTCAGTACCATTAGGATGTAAATTGCCTGCAATAAACTTGATTTGGCCCACTTGAGAATAAAGACCATATATCATAGAGCTTAAGTACCTAACTGTGCACCAGATCCGGCACTCTATTTCTCAACTACAATCATCTTCACTTTCTTCCTGATTAAGTGATCACTGTAAAATAATGCTGATTAAGATATTTTTATTTTGACCGCACTTCACCTTATGGCAATTTTAATAATTTTATCTTCAATGCAGCTGACTCACTAAAACCTGTTGCTACTGCAAACCATCCCCATTAACATAACTTCCAAGAGAATTTTCATTTTGAAGAAGACAACTATGTTTCCCAACACCTGTAACCAACCTATAATAAGCATTTTCTGTAAGCAGGAAGTTCCTACATAAACCACATTTATCTGTGAGCACACATGCAGGTGTCAAGTGATTCTTTTTTGCTTTGATCCACACCTTCTTTGTATCACCAAGGTTGCAGTAAAGAGTAATTCTGGAACCCAGAGGATGGATTTAATTATTTATGAAACCAAAGAGAAACTTGCACTTATTTTTAGTAAGTATCTTGGTTCTGGTTTTAAGCACCCTGAATGCTTATATTACCTATACATAAAATGTTTTCAAACCACCCTTTCAGGGCATATTGTTTCAAACTGTCCCTTTAGAATTCCTAATGAATTAAGTGAAGGGCTTCACTAATGGTGCACCTGAACTGACTTTTGTGCTACTGAGCACATCACTTATTTCAGTATCCCTGTCAATGACAAATCAGAAATAAGAGAGACCTCAAATCCATGAACTCTTACATGCACATATTTGCAAGGCTGAGCCTGAATGAAGTAATCTCTGAAGAATTTTATAAGAAGATACAATTATTTGGTTTTATTTATCAACTTAAGATCAAAAGAGTAGGCCACAAGTGAAATTAACAATCTTTCTGTAAAAGATTGTTTGGTTCCATTTCAAACTATAAACTAACCAAAAAGAACAATTAGGCTCAGTACAAACTGTTCTTCATCTTCAAATTCTAGACATATTTTCAAAATTTTGTTAGCTTTTTTCCCTAAATACAGACAGGAAAGATGGTCTTATATGAATCTGATATACTGAAGAAGAAATGTCTTGCAAGCTGTGATCCTAAACACATAAAATATTCACTGAGTTCTGAAAATTCTTTGAATGCTTTTGCCCATGTTTTATCTCAAAAGTCTTGTTTACTAGAAACTTAAAAGGAAAAGTCATGGCAAGACATAGCACACACAACCAAGTTTGAGGTAAGTAATGGGATAATACAGAAGTTGAATACATTTTCAGAAGAGTGCAGAACACAAATTTTTCATTTCTAAAAATAGCAGCAGTTTTAAGGAGAGAGTCATTTAGTTACCTCAACAAATCAACTTCAGAAGAAGGCAACATTCAAAAATTTTAGTTAGTACTTATAATTTTTAAAAGTTATCAATCTGGATACTTCCTAAAAATACTCAAATGGAAACTGCACTCTAATAAAAATAGATTCCTAGGAATAAGACATTTTGCAAATATAAATCATAATTAAGTCATAAACAAAATGAATGCTAGAAATTCATTACTCTTCACTCTGAAATTAGTTAATAAAATATTTGGTCTATGAAAAAAAGGACTTGCAGGGACGTGAATTTGTAGCTCACACTTTTACAAATGTCTTGTTCCATAGACCACAAAGGAGCAAGTTAAGAAGTAGTTCACAGTAAAATGTAAGACAGCAAATGTTTATTTTTGGTATGGATAATTTATGTTCCACATGATTCGACACAACCCATTTCGCTAATTATTTCATCATCTTTCCCTTTTCAGCAAGAGTCCTCAGTTCAAACACCTGGTCATGACATCTCTTCTTCCTCTAGACTCAAGCAACGTATTAAAGTAGTGAAAGCTTAACAACGTGAAAGATGGTCAAAACTTTCTCCAAATTCTGTGAATTTTTACTTCTTTTCCATATGAAAACAGTACTTTTAAACCCTTTTTGGCAATTGGGTCTAGTCCCAGGTCAAAACTAGATTACTTGCATTATAACCCAGTACACTCCCTACCTATTACAAAGAACATGAGAAGTGTAACATTTCCCTTCCCACAGTCTGAACACTGGGGTCTTTTTCTGATCTCAAATCCCAGGAGTGTGGCAACTCCTGCCCTCATTAACACCTATTTTTAGATTGTTAGTCTGTATTTACTCAGAATTTAGCACAAAACTTTCCTGTTAGTTTTAGCTTGGTTCCAAAACATCACTCATAAAAAGAAAAAAGTTAAGTTGCTCTTTTTGAAATTCTCTAGTTATATGTTAGTAAATAAAACTGATTTCTGAAACTAATGTCAAACATAAGTGGAAAATAAGCATTCAAATGCAATACATGCAAGAATTCCAAATGCATCTCCCCCCAACAGCTCTGACTAAATTAATCCACAATTGATACCTTTTCATTCCTATCTATACATTGCCAAGTTTCTACTCTATATTAATATTTCTTTCCACCCAAATCTTTCTCCATTTATCATAAAAATGTAATATGCAACTGATTGTTTGAATATTCTTAGTTTATCTCAAAGTGCATTTAAAAACCATCTGTAGAGTAAAAAACACACACCTGGAAAACCTGAATTCAGGCCGGATATGGTAACTACTGTAAACTACTTTAGCAATATTCATTTAGAGGAAATGGGCTGCTTATCTATCTGTCGAAATGGAAAGGACTCTTTCAGACAATAAGGTATTTTGGGATTATTTTCTTGTTATTTTTCAAATAATGATGGCATAGAAATTAGAAATGTTATATCCAGCAGCAAATGGAAGGCTGGTGTTCACAATAGCCATTGTGTACACAGTCCATAAAAAGCAAACAAACCAGAAGAGCAGAATGCAGCCCTTAAAAAGGCCTATAACAGAGGTGGTATTTAGAAACATTTGGGTTTCATCCTCTAGATTTACAGCTGCTCTCAGACAGATGTGGGTATATAATTAAATTAATAATTTTGACTAAGCATCACCACCACCACCCAAACCTGTTACACATAAATATACATGACTTGCTGTCAGGAAGGTGACACAGACTGGGAAGAAGCACCACTCCGGCAGTCACAGCACGTGTGTCTGCATCCAGGTGTCCTTTCACCTGACTTGAATCAGATGTGACTCAGCAGAAGATGTTTTAAAGACAATTCACTTTTCTGCATGCTCTACAAAGGTAGGTGGGTGGCAGGAGAGACTCCTAAACCCACACAGCCTACAGCAGCACCCCACCCCTTACTCCCTAACCCCAAGAGAACACCCTGGGAACCAGCCGCAGGGGTGGGAGCAGACATCTGCCCTCAGAGGTGCTGTAATTGTGACAAAACCTTTAACTCGGGGACTCCAGTCAAGCACAAGGCACCTTCAACAAAAAAATCAAGTTTTATTACTCACTTCTGCTCATAGAATTACTTCTGAGGGTTTGTTCTTTTCCTGTTTTCTGGTTTTTTTTTAATCAAGAGTCTGTGCCCTGACTCTCAGTGGAACCAGCAGATACAACTGCATGAATACTGAGTATTCCCTCCACATCTTTTAGCAAACAGATAAATACACAAATATTTTGCATAAAGTTTGGGCAACTCCAAGGGTCACAATTTTTCTGATTTACTATTTCTTCTGACATACATATATAAGAAAGATGATTCACTGTAAAGTGAGATCTCACTCTATAAAAGCTGAGAAATCTTTTTCTAGAAACCTGACATCCACAGAGTATTTCTGGAAATAAGAAAAAAATTTAATACACATTAATTTTAGAAATGACTGCAATGGGTTTTCAACATGTCTTGGGCCCAAATCCTCAGAAGAATGCAAACATTTAACTTCTATTGAAATCAACTGGCTACCTGTGACTGCGTAACTGTGAACTCCCATGCAAACTGCCAACTTCAGACACGAGAGAATTACAGAGTTGTGAAATTTACTTGTGTACACAAGGGCTCATTAGAAAAGAAAAGAAAAGAAAGGACACTTCAGAGAGTAAGAATCAAGTATTCCCCTGTATACTAGAAAGATGTCCAAGTCCTTAAAAAGGGAGTAATGAATATACATAACACCCTCAACCTGCTCACTTCTCTTGTTGTTAGTACTTCTTTTTATTTTTTACTTAATTTGCAAAGAATTTGCATCAGATGTGATGGGGATAGACAAAACTATGATGACAGGGAGCATCTTAATATGATATATCATAAGAAATGTTCAATATATTAATTTTCTTGCTTTTAATTGTGATTCTTTCCTGATTTAATAAAATATGTATTTATATACATTTAACTACAAAGGTCTCACCTTCCAATGATAACATAATTTGAACTTTATATATAAAAAGATTACACATTAGAGTGAGTTTAGTTGTGTATGTTAACAATCACTACTTCTTCATGTCTTGTTTCTGTAAAGTTATCTGGAGCTAAGTTTAAAATGAAATTACCTTCCTGTAGTTTCTGAGTATTCCCAAGTACATCTCTCATACCTTTTCATCACCCACCTAACTTATAATGAAGTTGTTGAGATCTCCAATATCAAAACTCATCCAAAGTCAAGCTTTCTCGATGACTTCTAAAAGCCTTACAAAAGTTCTTTCTACTGGAGTCAGGTACTGCATGTTCTAGTCATTATGAGTTTTCCCCAGCTGGGATTTTTTGTCCCCTCCCTGTGTTTTCTGCATCAGCCATGGTACGGTGTTTCCCCTCAACGTGTCAATCTATCTCCAACCAGGATTCACCGCAGAGATAAATCTTACTGCTTGCTCCCTTATAAATTTCAAATAATGAACCTCTCAGTACTATTTCAAATGTCAAAATCTCTGGCTCAACCCAACAGCTAATTTAAATCAACTACTTCTGTGTGAGAAAGAATGGAAAACGTATTTGTTTTAACCCAATACCAGCATGTGATTTAATTCATGCTCAAAGATGGTAGCACCAATACAACCATAGTAAGTATAAAACCTGCAGAGATTAATTTTTCATCTACACTGCGTTAAAGTAGTTCTTTACAAACCTCAGGATAAATGGATGACTTTTCCTTAAAATTCTTCTGGATCTCAAGAAGAATCCAGCTTGAGCTGGAGAAACTGTGACTGTCAGTAATTTGGGCTGCTAGTCATTGAAACAGACAACACTTGCTTTTGATTCTCCTCACTCTTACCAGTTGGCAGTACAACTTGCCCAGGCTCCATCTGTTAAGATAAGAGCTACTCATGCTGCAGTGTTTTCCCCAGCTACAATTATTTAAGTACATTTTAGAACAAATGTGAATTCAATATTTGAGAAAGTTAGTGGACTGACAAGTACTTGCTGTCTGAAATAAGGGCAGAGCAGTTTTCCCAAAATGCACTAACAAACGTGCCTGAGCTGAGTGACATTCCTACAGATAAAGGCATTTCAGTTTTTTGGACTCAACTAAATCACACATATCTCTGCTGATGGTAATAAAAAGATTAAATAAACAAGAAAATGCATTAGATACACTTCAGTCAGCAAGGCCTAATGAAATTTACTCCCAAGGGCTTGAGGAAGTAAGGAAAGTAATTTCTGACTCATTAGATATCCTAGTTAAGAACACACAGAGAATGAACACAGCTTCAGAAGATCTAAAATCAACCAAAAAGAAAAAAAAGGACTTTTCATTTTTGTAAAATCTAAATTCCCCATCCAAATCCACCTCCTGAATATATTTGTCCTGCTGCCTGAAAGCACAGTGGCAGAACTCAAGCCTGACAGATGAGTGCCACTGCAGGATGTCAACAGGTTACTGAAATTAGCAGTCTAATCACCAGGGGACTAAAAAATGTAAAAACTGTACACTCTCCAGCTGAAAGTCAGCCTATTAACTTCCAACCATGTACAGTGAAGAATAGTGGGTGGGCTGAAATTTGCTTACAGTGAGCTGAATCCCAGTAAGCAAACAGACTCATGCACACAAAAGGAAGGAACAGAGACAAGGAAATTATTATATAGGTAAGTAAAGGAGTTACAAGCAAGCCTGCTCCTCCATCTATCCCCTTTCATGTCTCTCCATAGATAATAGGGAACAGTCTGTGTTAACTGAGCTATCAAAAAACTTGTTTTTATACATACATAGATACATGTATATATACATATATATATCTCCATATGAGAGTGTGTACCCACACATACATATATAAATAAATACATTCCATCCAAATATGTATATCCTGCTAAATGGAAATTTCCACAGGAAGGGCACGCATGTAGGTAACATCAAGTCTCTTAGACCAATTCCTTACCTCCAAACAAATCTCAACAAAAAGGATCACAAAGGGAGTAAAAAAATATTCCAATTTAGATGCTTTCTTGAGTGGCACCATCTGTTTTCTATGGGAGATGAAGGGAATAGCTTGAAACCACCCTGATATCTGTTGGAGGGACAACAGAGCAGAGCATAAACAATCCAGGAGGATGCCGGAATGAGCTGATAATAACTTCCTTCTCCAAGTGATAGAGGAGCCAAGAAATGCTATTAATGGTGTTGTGGCTTAATCCCAGCCAGCAACCAAGACCTTTTTCTCCCCAAGAAGGAGGGGCTGGTGGAGAATGTGAAATTCAAGGGCACCCTAAGCTGCAGGGACCATGAAATGGTGGTGTTTGAGATCCTTTAAACAGTATATAGATATTTTTTAAAATAAGAAAAAGCTCTAAAGCCTTCTTCCAAAATGTTTCCTTTCTCTCATAGAAGTACCTAAATTTCTATGAATCTATACCATTACATAGCCAGATGAAGATATTTATATGTAAGTTACAGGATCCTCTGCTTGAAAAGTAGTACGGAAATAAAAAAAAACCACAACAAAACAACAGATGTCTCAGCAGGCCTAAGGATGAGGGCAGCAGTCAAGGAAGTCCTCAGCTTTTTAAGGCTCCAGCTGAACTGAAGCACATTGAAGGCAATTTTGAAGCACTCTAAATAGATTTCACCCCCTCAGCCTCTACTGTGGTCTGTGGAGTGAAGGAAGTGTGAGTTTATCCCAGACACATCCAAATTCTTGTGGCCCAGCCTCTGCAGATATGAGAGTGCCATCAGAAGAAATCAAAGAAAACCAACACCCAACCAATGTATTTCAACACCTGGCCCCAAACCCAGCAGACAACAGCAGCCCTGATGTGCTGACAAAACAAGAAAAAAATTCTTCTGTGCCCAGTGTTAAAACTGCTTGTTCTCTTCAGCAGACACCTTCCCTGTGTTTCCACACCAGGTGGGAAATATGCCTCACCTGCTGCAGAGCTACAGCAGAGATGAACTGAAAGGAAAATATCAGATTTTAGGATTTGGAGGGGTTTCTCTAGATACAGGTTTAGCTGGAAGTTGGAAGTGTAAGCAGAAGGTAACAAAGACAACAGGATCACAACTAACAGCCAAGATCCCAAGTTTTCAACCAAATTCTGAAGGAAGCAGGAAATGGAGGTAAAACAAGGCATCTTTTCCTGTAATGAAACATGCTGTATTTTTTCTGGACACCACAACTACAATTCAATGTCACCACTGGTGATTTGCATTTGTTCTTAGAGGACCTGAAGTGCTGCAAGAGAATGTGGTGGTCAGGAAACACACCATCAGTGGAGAACCTAAGAAGATATGTTAACGGGGACACAAAAGAGCATTGTAACGCCATTACGCTGACCAGCATCAAACAAAACTCTACATTATATTAGATGTATAACAATGTTTACAGGGAAATCCAAAATTGAGGCCTTTATGATACGTCCAACTTTTAGAAGAATATAAGACAAATAACTCAAGACTACACTCTTTGGGCTGTAAAACAATAATGGACATTGCCAAGTTTGAATGTCTGTACAACTGCAAACAAGCTTACTGTAAGAAATATTTTTAGTATCGACTTAGTATTATCTTTTTTAGATTTAGACCAGGTCTGTAAGTTATATATTTTCTTGAAAGATCATGAACTATTTCTGAAAAAATGACTGATTTAAATACCAAAGATTACAGATTTAAAGAAAATGTAAATATAACTGCCCAGACATCACATACAAGAATTTCCTAATTACTAGGAGTAAGTTTTATTTCATTCAAAAACTGACCAGTACATTAGAGAATACTAACTAGTAAATTAACCTGAACAAACTTAGAGGGATATTTTCTTTTTGCACACTATGTGATGGCTAGAATCTATGAAGCTGTGTACATAAAAGCCGTCAAAGGAAAAAGCACCACCTTCGCCATACCTGAATTATCATATACTGTATTCACTGTCTGCACTTCAAGAAAAAGTACATCATGGAAGGAACACTGTGAACATAAACTTATGCACAGTTTATTCTCAGAGACCGTAAAATGTCTTCTCAGTTTGTTTTATTTGGGGGTCTTCTGTTGTTTTTTTAAATTTTATTTTAAGGAACTAAACTCTAACTTCCCTCTGAAACACTGTGGTCATTGGATCTTTGATAAAAGTGCGAAAGAGATTTAAGGAAGCACTCATAACTGATGCCACCAGGATGCCTTTGAGGGCATTTCCACATCTAATCTGCATGATCTGCCATTTTTCCCACTACTTAAAGTTGGGGAGAGAGAAGGAAGCATTACCATGACTTACTGGAGTTATGCAGGTCTACATGGTGATTTTTTTCCCCAATTCTTTCCTTATCTAATATAGGTAGTAGATAAAAATCTCCCCTGAATCCTGCTTCTGTGCCTCCAGGAAAAGGAAGTGTTGCTTTGTCCTGAAGTACATGTGACAGAGAAAACAAATTTTTGCCACATGACTAGTAATTTCTCTCACTGACCCAAGAAACAAACATTTTGTGCTTACTCAAAACTGCAAACAGCCATTTATCAATTTGCACATGGGTAAAAAAAATACTTCCTGGCCAATTTTATTTGAGAAATACTTCAAAGGCCATATATACACATGTACCAGCACACAAATTTGTTGTGAAGATAACAGGCCTGAATTTTTCAGAAGCTGAGAGCAGGGCAGCAGCCAAAATTCAGTTCTCACCTGATATTCTCAACAGAACCCCATGCACATAGTTAAGCACAGCCTGTACACAAATTTTGAACTGTCATTTCAAGATCACATTTTGACTTATGAAAATAACATACTGGAATACATGGATGGTTAAAAACATTTAAGTAAATAGATAATGGAGCAATTTTAATAGAAAAAATCAAGATGTTTTGCATTTTAAAATGACCTCATGACACCAAACAGCAAACCTATGTTGTAAGGGAAATCTTACATATTTCTGCCTCATTTGGGGGAGAGATTTTAACATCTATATGTGTTTTGAGTAACAATGTAGTTATATTATTTTCCTGAAATCAAGAGTATATTCCCCGAACTGAATCATTCATTGGCACAAAATCATAAGATAAAACACAATAAATGGGAAGAAAAAGCTTTTGCCATTGCAAAAATGATCCATGTCTGACAAGATGCATGAGGTCTTGTTGAGTTCATTGTGTAAAAAAATGGGATTTTTTCTTAAATTTTCTCATGTAACACATACACCAGTATAACCATGTCCTTTCATCCATGAGACAAGAACATTTCACTCTATTTTTGAAAGCTAAATAGCTAAAGACACCATAGAAACAAGCCAGCTATTATTTAATCAATAATAATAGGGGACTGTTATTGACCAGATTGGCCATATTTCCTTCCAGAGGAAACAGGAAAGCCATCTAAAAGAAGATTCAATTTCTTCATTTGCTTGCCACCTTCTTCCCTTTTAGGCAGTGGCTTCTGCTACTCTCCCCTTTTCAAAGTCACCTTATTTTCTATTTAGAAGTGCAAAAGGACCTGACAGCAAACATAACTAGGCTGGATAGCAACCAAGGTGGCAAATCTGTGACCGCCCTGCTCTCCTGCCCTCCAGCCCCACAGTGGGCTGCTGCTGCTATTTATATCATTGTGTGCACACACAGTAAACACAGCTTTCAAATTCTGTTATGTTTAAAAAGGTGATAACCATTTCCTTGCTTCCAGCTCAATTTCTAAAATAGCAGTATCTTCTTCACAACATAAAGAATTAAAAATAGCTACTTGTCACATCACCATTTACTCCAATGATACGTATTTAAAAAGCCACTAGTCTAAAATCAGTCTCAGATTAAACATATACTATGTTTTATGGCTCTCTAAGCATATTACCAAACATTAAGGATAGTCAATCCATCAATAAGGATTTTATTTACTTAAATCTTGATTAATTTTTTTCATGTTTTAATCCATAACTCATTGCAGAGACCATACAAGATAGAATCAAAAGAAATAATCAAGTATTAATTTAGCCATTAAAGAGATAGGAGAATTAGATATCCATTTATTTTTATTGTATGTTGTCATGAAGAGATATCATATGCAAAGCTATGTACAAATATAAATAAAGTGCTAGCACTCCTGTTCGTACACTAGAGCAATATAAATGCTTTTAGTACTGATTATAAACAAAAGTTACAAAAAAGTGAAGATGAAACACTGTATTTTCAATTGCCTTTTTAAAATTAATCTCCTCTAATCTCAAACAAATACATAGCTAAAATAACCAAATTCACATACTGTACACCTTTTTACCTCAAAAAAATTTCTCCCAGGGTGCTCTGCCCAGCTACAACCTTGTTACTATGGAGCTCCTCTGCTACAAAGGGTGAAATAAAGCAAGTGTCACCTCCAGTGTAAAATACTCTGAAAAAAATTGCCTTCACAGCAGTAGCTTCCCCTTTCTCTTTCAAAGTTTCAAACCAAACTTGACAACAGTGAGATTGCCCCTGAAAGAACACTTAGACATAATCTAAACCATCTTTTCCCAATACTGCCTGCAAGCAACACTCCAGAACTTGGGTCCAGAAAAAAAAAAACAGAAAGAAGCCTCCACTAAGGGGTCAACCATTCTTCTACAGGAATGTGAAAAACTGTAGCTTTTTCTGTCTATTAAATTCTGCTATTCTGTCCTAGGAAAAGCTTACATATGGTATAAATAATATACTTCTCTTGATCTGGAGGCAGCAAAAAGACCATCAGATTTTATGCCCAGTGTCACTCTTAAATAAAGATGGCAGAATTTCATATCTCTTCAGAAGAAGCTCATACCCCCTTTTTTTTTTTTTACTTCCTTTTATACAATTAGCTGCCATCAAGTGAAATTTTATTTGAAAGAAACGTTGCCTAGTCTACACTTCTCTAGAATAACCTCTTTCGGGCTAAGGGAAGTTAATGACAGCAAATCCACACTTCAGAACAGTTGCAATACCCACACAAAATAATGATTTGTGAGCATATTAAGTATTACACGAGACAACAACTGAAAAAAACTCTTTAGCTAAGAAGTTATTTTGCCTCTGAGATAGCTTACAACTCATACCTGCAGGAACACAACTACTTATGGGAGAGTTGCTCAGAACTCTACACATTCAAATAACCAAAAGAGAACACATCACTGATACACGTGGAGACACCATCAGGTTTGGTAAATAAATAAAGTTATTATTTAATGAAAAGCATCAAAATCAGCTGGCTATTAAGATAGAGCTATACTGATGAGCTAGAACATCTATTTTTGCCCCATGTAAATTTGGAAGATACCTGCCATGAAATCACTACAGCACTGTACAAATGAGAGCTCTCTGTATTTGGATTTCTGACCTACAGCATCAGACCAGCCCTAGCCATGAAGGCACACAATCATGTAAGAAAATCCAGGAGCTGCTAGAAATTCAACCTGATAGTCTACATTCAGCTATGTGTATACACCAGGTATTCGAGCCAGCATATAAATAAAAGAGAATTTAGCTTTCTAGGTCTGTGGGTCTAAACTCAGGGCCTGTATACACTGCACACAATGATGCAGTAATATTCACATAAATGCAGTAGCAGAAGCCATCAAGCCACCACAGCACAGAGCTTATAATAACATTCCCCCAACTAACAGCAGTGAAGATGCTCTGCTAGGATGAATCTCATAGCACAGGACCCTCTGCATTATATTGCAGCACAATTTTCCTCTTTCCAATGTTTTCTCCTGACACTCAGGTTGGATGGGGCTCTGAGCAACCTGGTCTAGTCAAAGGCAGTTTCCATGCCGGGGCTTTGGAATAAGGTGATCTTTAAGGTCCCTGACAACCCAAACTATTGTAAGATTCTGTGGTCAGTTCTGTCTTTGTAGCCATTTTCAAAAATAGGTAGGTCTTACATACATCTCCGCATACTTCTCACTTACTTAATATACACGATTGATCAGTATGCAAATATAGCTTCATTTTGTGCCACTTCTACCCTCACAATATTTTCATTTGACAATCATATTAGCTAGACTTGAGCAAACTAATTTCAACACCCATTTGTTAAAACAGGCTGATTCAATCAGGAGAAATAGCTACTTACTGCTGGCAACAACAGGTCAACCTGAGGCAAACAAAAAGTTTAGTTAAACAGTTAATGTTTGCAATGTAAACAGCAAAAATTTGATTTAGTGCTCTCCCTGAAAACAGCAACTTGACCTTCCTTTAGTGATCAGAAGTACATATTCAGAACTGAGCAACATTTAAAAGAAATATGGGAAAACTCCTGTTATACCTCAAGACCACAGAAAACTCATTTTAAATACAGATACATCAAGGACTTAAACGGCTCAAAAAGTTGCTTTAACTACTTGTTTCCTGGGGTTTCTTAATTATAATATGAATGACCCCATGAAAGAACACTTCCAATAGGATGTTATTCCTTGGTTATTGTGAGGACTTCTCAGCTTCCTTCCTGCACTCTACAAGATCTCATGATTAAAGTTGGGTGGTTGACCTGGAAAATTCTGCCTCATGTGATAAGACATTAAATTTCAAAAAAGACACAATAGCTAAGCACACAAGCCTTCTTTCAAAAAAACACAAAGAGCACAGAACTCTTTTTGAATAGGCTTTATTGCTGTATTAATAGTTGAAATGCAGAACAGTCGAGGGAGCAAAGCTCTCTTTTCCTCATTTGAACTCATTCAACTGGCACAGGATTTCTTTCCCACTCTCCCAATCCCTTGGGTCCCTACAAATCAAGACCAAAACAGGACCCAGCTGTCTCAGCTTGTTGTTCAAGCCCATTCAATTACAGCTGGAAGGCGGAATATTTCCTGGCACAACTTTCCTCTGGGATACTTATGCATGTGAACAAAACCTACAGACTGATCAGGTACATTCACCCACTGCTGGCTACTGGGCTTGTTAAATGTGCTTCCTACCCTCTGAAGAAAGTGCTTAAGTAGTTACTGCTTTAATTAAGCACTAGCAAATGAATTAACATAAAAAACATGAACAACAAAGAAACCACAATGATGTAGTTGTCCTGACCACCAATGAGCATGAGAGGATGCCACTCAAAGTCCTGCAATCAGATCCTATAATCAAGAGACAGATATTCCATTTGACTATGCCAAACTGATGCTAAGCATGTATAACATGAGCTGCTATCAGAGAATATACACAAAGCAGTTGAGTTAAATTTGGGGATTCAGTGGGGAATATTTCTTCAAAAATGTTGTAACTTCTATGTTTGCTAGCCTTCTGTCAAAGGATTTAAAATATACAAATAAAAAATACCCAGTCACACATGCTCCAGAGTAGTCGTAAGAATGTCATCCCTGTCTGTGAAAATACAAGAGAATACTAGCCAAGACCTCAAGCTAAGCAACAGTAATATGTGAAAAATATTTCCAAATACAGAGTAATTCCAGTTGAGTCAAAATAGAGGACAAAAATTCAATTCTTAGCACTTTACTCCTATTTAGACTGCTTTGATTACTCACAAACAGAGTTGGGGATTGCTCTTACAAACACTCTTCTATTTATTTTTATTTTAGTCATGAACAAAAATTCTTGAAGGAGAGAAAAGATACACAAATTCTCTTCTTGCTTCCATCACCTGGACAGACAAGTCTTTTAAGGCACTACTCTTTGGCCTCAGGATTGTGGGCACTGGAAAAGTTCATGAGTAACTGAAAGAAACTCATGGATATTACAAACTTAAATGTTCTGTGCTAAAGTCCATAACTTACTGTCATTACTTTAATATTCATTAAATGCAATGCCCTATTCAAATGCATGGCTTTGCAAAACACCACAGCTTTCCCCCACACTCATTCAATACTTTAACCTCACAATGCTTTGTTAATGCATACTGATAACAACAGTAGCACAGCAGAGAAACACTGCCACTCCTGACAACAGCTAAGCATTTGGTGCAATGTCTGCAGAGCTGATTCTCCTATGGAAGCTGGTAACAGACATTCCCCAACTATCTTTCTAAAGTGCTCAGAATCAAAACAAAAAAAAAAAAACCAAAAAAAACCTCAACAAAAACCAAACGGGTTAGGAAACGAAAATAATGAAGCCACAACATCGTTTAAACTGTCTACAGCCTATCCAACAGTAACTGATACCAGATAAATATAACTGTATTGTAATAAACTACTACATACAACATTTTTGTCCTAAAAATTAAAACAAACCAAGAACATTTGAAATAAGTATGTTCAGAAATGTCCTTTCCAGATACATGCTGACATTAATGCTCAATTACAGTTTAAACATCATCTGTACTAACCAAAATACCCCATGCTTTCTTTGTGTCTAGTATCCACTTTCCTCTACAATTTCCTTTTTGAATGCTGATTAGCTTCGTTAGCTTCTATGCTAATGAGGATATGTGAACAAATAAAAGCTGCACCACACCGGGAATCCAGCTCAGGAGATTCAGCTTTGCACTGATCTGTCAGTATCACTTTTTACAGGACTAGTAAAGCTCTACCTAAGAGCTGTTCCAGCTACCTCAGAAGATCACTGATACAGAATCCCATAACTCAGGATATAATTGATTCCCAAGCTGAAACCTCTCCTACTGCAGTTTGCTCTGTAACACAACTCCCACTGTTGCTGTTAAGATGCCTAAATGACCTTCAAGCAATACGAGTTGTGCACGGTGGCCATACCATTTGCTTGGTTTACAAATACGATTTTAACAAACCGAGACAAAATATGATTATTACTAAAGGAAATCACCATTAAGCACACTACATTTGGCATCTCATTTCAATTACACTTAGTACCTCAGCAACACATCCCTTTAAAAGGCCTCAAGTAATGTAACATTTGAAATTATAATTTATGTACGTATAGCATCCAGTAAGAAGCACAAATGATTCATTAGCTCTGCAACAGACAAAAAAATCAAATTAGCTACACAGCTCTGAGTAAGTAACAGCTGCAGTCTTTTAAGAAATGGTCAGCTGGTGCTAAAATTAGAGATGCATGCTGCTCCTGCAGACCATAATGGGCAGTACTCTTTAAAGACTCCAAACACCACTCATTGGATCAACAGTGAAATAGATCCTCAGTTCTCCAACAAGGACACCTAATGGTCACAAAAACTGTTCACTTTAGAAACTTGAATAACATCAGTACTGTATGGTCTCGACAAGAATGAAATTAAATTCAGCAACTAGATCATCTTGTCAGTATTGTATGCTCAGTGCACTCATTCTTCAGTCAGTGTAAAGTTCATATCCATGTTCCAAACATGCATCTGATTAGGAAATCCAGTAATCACTGAATGGGCTACAAAAGTTCACACAGTGCTGAAGATTTTATACCTATAGCAGAAGTCTGGAGATTTTACTTTTTTAAAAAATCCTATATGTTCTTAGTCATATATCAAAGAAGGCCTCACAAATTTAAATAAAATTTGAGATAAGGCTCAGAAAATCACGTTTTACCTGAACAGTGCTCTCTTGCAATTACTATGTATTACATAACTAAATAGCCCCAGTATCTGCAAACAACTGAATTTCTCATAGATAAAGCACAAATTAAGTAACACTAATATAGTACAAAACACTATTAATGTCAAACAAAAGGCCAAAGTACAAGAATGACAAGTTAATAGTTTCCCAAAATGCAGTACCTTTCCCACAAAGCAGAGGAACAAGGCAGGGGAGGAAAAAAACTAATAAAAAGTGGCACAAGGCTGTTAAACAGAAAGGAACCATTCCCTGGCTCAGTCACTGCCAGAGTGGCAGTGCTATGCAACACCCAAAAGAGAAACTTCTGCCTGCCTCTTTTCACTCTTCCCAAGGCTGATCTCCTGACCTCTAAATTTCCTACCTCAGCAATGCCAGTGGGACAAAAGACCTCCCAGGTGAGCAGAGTGACTTGCCCGTAGCTATCACAGTACTTTAATAGGAACCCACAGATCAGTGTAGTTGCACTGGCAGTGTCAAGGACTGAAACAGCACAAGATTGTATTTTCAGAAGTGCTGGGTAGCCATCACATTACTAGTAACTGCTACAGCCTACAGCTTCTTTCAGGAAACAAAAAATTTACAACCTCCAACCACCTTCACCCTGTGTTTTAAAACTGATTCAACTGATGACTGCAAACAATGAAAGACAATCCTTCCCTTCCTTTGCAAACATCAAACTCATCTCATCTTAGACTGGGACATCTATAAGGAGAGCTGACAAGGTCCATTAGAGCAAAACCAAGTATAAAGTCTGTGTGATAGCACATTTATTTCTGTAATAGACTGACATGAACAAACAAAACCAAGTATTTCTGGAGGAAAGAGGTTTGGTTTCCCAAGTATCTCCCTATACAATGACTTGGAAGTGAATTATTTTTATGGAATTAAAAATGTTCAAACATTTAACAGTTGAAAAGCCTCAAAATAGTGTTACTTCAAATAGACTTGAATACTTGAGACAAAAGAAGGGATCATTAGGTAGATTTGCCAACAGTTCATGAATAGTGCTCTTTTAACCTTCAAAGTAGTTAATATCTATGATAACTTGGTAGCAAAAAATGCCATACAGAATCCTGTACCTTAAAAATTTTAAATGGCCAAAAATTAAGTTACAAATATTCTAAAATAACACATTCTGAGCAGTGTAGGTATTTATATCAATATATTATTTCAGGCAGTGACACTTCTTTTAAATGAAAACTTTCTCAGTAAGAAAAAATTACGTGTACACAACATGTATGTTTCTCTCTAGCGCCTTCCCTTTCCCTCTGACAGCTTGTTCATCTTACTTGATGCACAGTGTTGAACATTAAAATACAAATTCTGTTTTATACTGGTATTAAAAAATTTTGATATCATTTCTGTCAAGCATGTGTATCTGTGTAAGACCTTCTTTAATATTCATCTATTTTTCTACTAAATACCTATTTTATGTTTCCATTTCTAGAATTCAGGCATTAGAATATGTATATGTTACAATATTGATGTTGTATACCAAAAAGGAAGTGATTTCACAGTTAAATTGCTTGATCAATTATTTTTATACGTATGCAAAAAGGTAGAAAACAAAATACCATAAGCACCTGGAAAATTACAGTTTGATCTGATAATAACATGTTTTTTCCACAAAATATTACTCTGAGTTTAGTAGCAGCCTTATCTTAAAAGCTTTCTGAAGCTTTTCCCGTGGCCTTTATATCAGACATCAAAAACATAACAATAAAATTTTAAAAATGTAACATGCACAACATATCCAGTGATAAATCACAGAGAGAATTATTGGATTTTTCCATGTAGTGAGCAGAGAAAAATCTTAATTCTTGCTGGGAACTAAGAGTTTCAAACATTTTTGGATGGTACCAGAAATTTGTGGAGCTTAATCTTAAAATTTTAACCAAGATCAAGTACTAAAGCATGTAGGTGGCTTTTTTAATATATAAATACAGATATGTATTTATCTGTGTGTCTATATACACACCCACACACATACATATATGTATGAATAGAGTACACCTATATTTACATAGAATTAGATGAATAATTGAATTCAATGAATTAAAATAAATACAACCTACAGATTCTGCAGGAGCTTAGTCATGTGATTTCATTAAGAGTTGTGTGTTGCATAATTAGCAACTTTCCTGCACAAGTCCTGGCAGTACCTACAGATTTACACCAGTTTGAAAGAATGTTTCCAACATGAACATGTCCTTCACCTAGTTGATTTTCAGTATTTACTTTCCAAGACACTTTATTTGGAAAAACTAAAAAAAAAGTTTAAAAAAAAAATCAAAACATTAACACCACTAAATATTGCTTAATATTGGAAACATGCTTGATTCTACGTAATTTCACATACTCTACTCCTTAAAGTAATATAAACAGAAAGTGTTTCCTTCTGGAAATTAAAAGCCTGAAGCCTTAGTTGATGCTGGTAAATCAGCTGAAGCCATGCTTTCAACCGAACAGATTCCATTTCCCTGAAGAAAGCAAGGAAAATTGCTTTCTCATTAACAAGAAATATACTAAGTTCCTTACTAATAACATACAGTTTACTATGTATCCTATATACTAGTGATTTACTAATTATTTGCACTGCTTCATCCCATACCACTATCAGGCTTACACTCACTGTTAAGCCTAGAAGGAAAATTAGCTGCTTGCTTAAAAAATACCTGTTCTTGCTGAATGTTTTAAAGCAAACTATCTCCATAAAATTACTGAATATTTTTGATCACCTTCTTATTTTTAGACTAATCACACTAAAAAAAAAAAAATCAGCTTCTTTGAACAGAATGCTAAGGGACACGTAGTATTTACAGCAGCTTAGAATAAATTTTTATTAAAAATCTTATACATTTAGAAATTGCCACTGTGCAAATTTGTTGTGAGGAAAACTATTCACACTGCTATAGTTTCATATTTTCTATAACATCACTTTTTCCATGTGTAAGCACTATGTAGAGGTACTTTCAAACCAGCATTATTTTCACACTGACATGCTTCTACTACTTCAACTTGATCAGGTGAGTTAAGGTTCTACAGTACGTGCATGAACAATCTAAGCCAAAGGCAATTTTTCAAATTGCTTTTGAAAAAGAAATTTTCTTTCATCTTTCACTACTGCACAAATGCAACACTCACTTCATTTGAGTTTAGGCTAAAATTTAGCTTAAAAACAAAGATGAAAAGCTTGCTTTAAAACTGCAGAGGTATTGCAGGTCTTCAGCCCACTTATGAAGATCACACTACGAACTGAAAAACAAAAAGGTACATTTAACAACTTTATTAATAGATGAAGTCAACATGACCTCAGTCTCTTGATCCAAAATATTCTGCTGTACTAAATAATCCCAAAATAGCTTATCCTGAAGACTGCTGAATAAAGTTTCTCATTATTTTAGGTACCTCCTCTTTATGCTCTTTTCCTCACAATTCCTCCCAATTCATAGCATATATGTGAATATTATTTTCAGATTGTTTGGATACAATCTTCAAAACACTCACTCATGTAGTATACTGGAGAAGATTAGTAAATCTGGTTTAGGAATTTAGCTCAAGTCTCATCCCATGTATAGTCAAGAACTGCTCACTGTTTGCTCTGCCTGCTCTGCACGCCCACATCTATGGTTTATGAACATCTTCTGCAGAATTGCTACAGACAGACACTCTGTCCTGCCAAGGAATGATTTCTCTTCCTTCCACCAGAGCTTTACTTCTACTCCTTTCATCCACTTCCACCCAACCTGCAACTGCTATGAGAAAAAAGGCGTTTCCTCTTTGAATATAAATTAACTGTTTAGACCTAATCCAGTTTTAGTAATATCTTTGTTTCTGATATACATGTGAGGAAAAGAATTGCACAACTTCATATTTTCTCATGCTGCTATGGGTTTTTAATGCTGTAAAATTTTGGGATGGGTCACAGCAATTAAAAGGCATGAGAAATAAAGTGTAGATATTAATTCTTGCTGTTCTAGGTGGCAAAACAGCTAATGAGGCCATTTCAAAAGGATGGTATAGATTGGAAGAAAGTGTTCTTATTCAACATTTTTTCTCACTAACTGAAAAATCCTTAAATAACCTTGAAGGAGAGGGGAAAGGAGGAGACTGGGAGAAGAGGTACTGTTCTGGAGTTTGGGTGTTTCCACCCTCCACACTTGTATGGTGTTACTGCTTCTATGTGCATTAGAAGAAACAGAACAATAAATTGCTTCAGTTTAAATACTGAGCCAGATCTCCAGCTGACATAAACCAGCTCAGTTTCATCCATTTCCAAGTCTCACAAGGTTTATGCTCAGTGATCTCCTTTAAAGGTCACTATGGTCAAGGTGGTTTTTGTTTGGTTTTTTTTTTTTTGCTGGGTTACATTTAACTCCTTGTATGACTACACAATATATTTTATAATTAAATTAGGATAGTCTTAAAACTTCTCTGAAGTACTTTACACAGTAAAGAGTATATAATTCTCGAAAGCTTTAAGCTATGCTGGATGACAGGAATTCATTTAGCTATTCTGTCACCTAGAACTGCACAGAATCAAACATAAGTGTTTGCACTTCTACCCTTCCAACATTTTGATTTTCCACAGAAAACTGCATAAAACACAGATGAAATACAAAGTCAACATATATCCCTATTCATTGCTGTGAAGCAAGTTCAAAGAAGAAATTTTCTCCAAAACCCCAAATCTAGACTACTCTTCTAGATAAACTTCATGAACACACTCTGATGACCTGAACAGATTTGCACAGCCACCCACATTCTCACCTCTGGCCCAGACTTCTGAACCAGATAATTGGTCATCATGAATCCCTTTGCAAACAGCAGGCTTCTTCCCCAAATTTATTACTAATGACAACAAAAATTATTACATCACAGAATGCTCTTGATGCTTCAAGCAGGGAAGGAAATGAAGCGAATTCAGTCCAGATTCTGCAAAGTCATTTTCAATCACCTTTCAACTACTACTTTTTTCAATTCTACTGCTACTCATTCCAAGAGACACTGTATGTACTGGCCTCTAAGAGAGAGAAAGAATTACAGGAACAGAATTGAAATAAAAAAGGAAACTGAAACTCCTATTAAATCAACTTCCCACAAACTTCCATACCTAGTATTGCTATACCAATTTGTCCCTGCTGGTGCTGCCTCCTTCCCCTCTTTTTTCCAAGTCTCCACACAACTTCCCAGGAGACACAGGTCCTGAGGGGGCTTTGGAGATAGATTCTAACAACCGATACTGAGGAACACTGCTGCAGCCATGCACATCTCACACAACAGCAAGGGACCAACACCTGCACCAGGTCCAGACCCAGGACCTGCACAAAAGCACAGGTTCCCAGGCAGGCTGTACCCATCCAGCGAGCACACAAACACAAGCTGCACTGGATGGATGGTTGCTGCCCAGAACACAGGAGTTAAGGACTTCAAGAACATCAATACTTTGGGGATGCTCACCTTGGCGTTTCCTGTCCCTCCTTCCTCATCCTGGCTGGTTTTCCAGCCACCCTTCCCTCCTGCCAGTCAGGCATGCCTCAGTCTGGAAATACCAACAGCTTGCCTCACGTTTGCCACAGCAATTCCCTGCCATAGAGCCTGTCAGGTCAGGATAACACAGTGCACACTCTCCACTAGCAGAGAAGAGATGTTTTTGAAACATTTTATCCTTCCTGTGACCTTTTATCTCATCTATACCTTTATTTCCCGTATTTATAAATTAACCAAGGCCGAACAGCAACTGCATGTGCCAGCAAGAAAGCAAATGCATTCTGATGAAATCTGCCTTTCCCTAGTTTTATTTAACATGCTAATAAAGTCCTTTGAACTACTTTCAAATGAAAAGGGAGATGAAGGGGGAAATCATCTGCATTGTATCTGAAGACCCACCTTCCCACTACTTCCAATATTTTTTTCCAAGAGACTGACATCCAACAATGTTATTCTTGTGCCTAAATGTCACATATGAGCAGGTCCCAACCAAAAATTAATGAGGAACTTACATATTGCTACATCTCGGAAGTAAGGGCTTGAAAACAAGGTATAAACTACTCTTAAACAAGAATGAAAGTGCATCAATTTAAATGTGCTGTGACACAGCCTTACTTCATACAAGCATGAGGGCTTGTGCAGCTGAACCAGCTCACTGCTCCAGCTCATGGAACACCAAGCAAGAAGTCCTACATGTCTTAATGCACGTCTTACCTTTTAAAGCCTCCAAATGTAGCATACACATCCTGTATTTCTTTTTCCTTGGCGTGTGTTTGCATTTGACACTTAACTTTCATTTTGTTTGAGGTGACCTACGCTGCCAAATTTTCACCAACAATATTATTTACTCATAATTTTTTTTTTCAAAAGATGCCTCAGCTTAAAAAAAGTTAGCCAGTTTTTTCATATGATGCAAAGAGCATCACCTTATTAAAGTCAAAGTCCAATGCAGTCCTAAATCAAAGACAAAGTTATTACCAAAAGCAAGCAGAGAACAAAACTGGTTTCAGCCACAGGATTTCCTGTGGTTGTATTGTTACTCTTCAGTCACATAATCAATTTAATGTGACTTCCTATGACAAAGAAGGAAGAAACCAAGAGGAACTTACTCATCTGTCAACCAGTACTAAAAAAATTCAGCAAGTCTCGGTGATATCATAGGCCACAAATAATCCACGAGTTTCTACAAAGAACGCTTAGGTTTAGTGAAAGCGGAAAACTGCAGAGATTAGAAGAACAATTGCAGATGAGCAATGACTATGTGTTAACACAGCAGCTGTGCTTTATTTCTGCCAAAAGTGACTTTTGCAGGCCATGAGGTGACATCAGGTGCCTTTCAGTTTACGTGATTTGATGAATACAATTAGAATAAACAGAAATTACGTAATCCGTACGCTTGCAACCTGAAGATCCGATCTGATCTGTAATACTAGCTGGTATCAAATTAGCATACATAAATCAGCCATAAAAATATTCCCTTTATGGGTTCACTCAATGATGAAAACTGAGATTTCAAACAAAAGACAAATCAAGACTGATACACTGCAGATATCTTTGCCCTGTTCTCATTTACCACATAAGGTATAATGCAAAAACACGAGAGCCAGGAGGGAGGAGAAAACAGAATATGGAAATATTTTCCAGTAATCCCATGTATTAGTATGCAACCTACACAGGGCTGTAAATCGGTATCTGAAAAGACCAAGTTGAAGACATTTTGAGTAGCTAGAAGTATCTAAAACACAGTATAAGAGTAGCATTTACACACTGGGATACAAAAACTGTTGTGTTACCAAAACCTAATTTTAACAAAAATCAATAAACAAACCTCTAGGAGAAATGTCCTTGGATTGACTCCTTCCACCTCTCTATAAAACACACTCTACTAGTCACTCAAATAAACACCAGCACTGTAATTTTTGCAACAATATTGAACTCATACTACTTACTGCCTTTCAGAAACAAGACCCCTGAAATAACCAGCAAATAAGCAATTTTGCTTACAGTAAATGAAGAGTTAAAAATAGTTCTGCCTCTGCAACTCACCCAGTAAATCAGCCTAAACAGTCCCATTCAATTTCACAGCTCATTACCTGGAATAGACAGTTAAAGCCCATACCAGATGCATTCGGTACAAGACAACACTTCCAAGTGTACTTAAAAATCCCCACTCAATTTCAACATGACATATGTCGTGTCTCTGCTCTTCCTTTTTTTTCTTAGTATGGAAACCACCTTTAGATTTGTTTACATTTTGTTGTATTAGTTATCACCCAGAGAAAACCCATTAGTACAGACAGGTGGCGTTTTCAAGTGACAGGTACTGACTACAGGTAAAGGGTTAAGCAAAGATAACATTCAAACATTACTTCTGGTCAGAAATTTATTTATGTTAACTATGTAGAGACAATATTTGCACTTAATCTCTAGCACTGCCTTCAACAACATTCTTTTGAAAGAACATGAGATGTCACAATGTATTTGTGTAAAATACACAATGTATTTTATCTAAATCCAGACTAGATGACATGGATCTGGTATGATGTTACAGTGCTCTGATTCACTAAAATTCCTCAACAGGCTCCAAAAGAAACCCTTATCCAGCTTCCCTTTGGCAATAGCCTTAATTAGGTTAGGATACAATAAGGAACTTCAGAAAACAAAAGGCAGAAAAAAACCCACTGAAAATCCGTCATTGGCAAGGAAATGCGCTGGATGACCTAATCCTAGTAGACTTCTGCCATTTTTAATTTCTACAATTCAAGGAAAATTAAAAGGATGAGCAAAATCCTCAGAACAATCAGAATTAAATATAATTTACCTACTGGTAAAGATTCTTTTGTATCATTTCAGTAACAAGCACATGCAAGACTTCACATCCTCTACTGGAGTATTCTGTAACTATCCTGCTAAACTCAAGTAAGTCCTTGAGAGCAGCCCATATACATATCTAAACTACTGTGTTCTCTTATCAACTCAGATCTCAGCAGGATGTCATCTAGCTACCATGAAAAATCAGTTTTGTACATTAAATTTTGCTAAATGGAATATAGACTTCAGTTTGGATAAGACTGCGTGTATGTAGAGAAAGACACGAAACAACTTCCCTTCCTGTTCCCCTTGAAACTCTCCCTGAATTCTCCACTACAGCTGTTTTCCTATTTCAATCAAACCTCCAATTTACCACTGTTTACCTTGTCCTTTTGGATCATTAAAAAGAGAAAGCATCTAAATTTCTTTATTTTTAATATACTTTCCGGGTAATAGCTATAAACTTTGCCATGATCCCAACTGAAGAGCTTATCTTAGCCCAAAATCAAAGAGCAGTAGGAGCCTTGACCCAGATTCAGGAAAGCATGTGGTTAAGTACACCCTTACATTCAGGAAAGCACTTCATGATGTGAATAAAGGCAGCCAACAATTGATGCTCATTTACACCTTACTTGAAACAATTGCTTTTAATTTATAACTTGGGACCTTTTCTTCCTCTTCCCTCTGACCACAAATCCAACCAACGCAGGAGAAAACAATCTCTTCATTTTCTATGTTAACAGGATACAAGAATATCTGAAGATGGCTCTGTGCCAGAAACTACACTTGACAGCTGTTTCAGACCACGGCATAGCTCTCACATTTTCGATGTCTGGTGTTGACAGGGATTACTTAAAAACAACTGTACCAGAAGAAATTGTTCTGCAGGCTATTCCTCAGCAGGGTTTTTGTGAACACAGTAGTTGTCAGAGCAAGTGCTAATTTGTATTTCAAAGCAATGATTCCAGTAAATACAGAAAACTCTTTTATAATTAACAATTCCAAAATACTTCTTTATCTCTTAAGACCAGTGGTGGAAAGGTAAGTTTGGCTTTCTGAGCATATAAATTTTGCATCCATCATAAAGTGAGGATCACTAAGTAGTGTACAACTCTAGAAGCTTTTCACATCCATTTTTAGCATTTCCTCATTTAAAATAGATAAAGTTTATAAGTCAATTATTGAGCAGAAGGCGGGAAAGAGGATTTTCTGGTTGTTGTTTTATAGTCTATGTACTTTGCTCCCAATGAAAAAAAGACTAACTTCTACCACAGCCGCTGCAAGCTAATTTTGACTAATTTGTGGGCAAACCAGTAACAGAGTTCACATGCCAAAAATTGTCCCTGAAGGGATTTAAATACAGCTGACATACTTCACAGAAAAACAGGAAATAGTCTGGTAGTTACTTAACACCTATCAGAGCTATTCTTTGGTCTCAAAATTAGTCACATGAAGAACTCCCTCACAGGCCTGAAAAATAGAAACCTAATGGAAAATCCACACATACCATCCTAAATTTTAAGTTATTTCTGTACCATAAATACCAGGTTAGAAAAACTATTTATGTCTGGGTAAAAGTCAGGAAAAAAGTATGACATACATGCAAATGGTCCTAGAGGTAATATGGTTGGCTTAATATTTCCTCTGCTGTTGCTGTTTATCAGCAGGACACCCGTAAAGGGACGCAGAGGATGAAAATGGCTCTGTACTTCATGACTGCTCAGATTCACAATCATCAGGTGCTGCTTGGGCCAGACAGAAGACAGCCTCTGAAGACTACCAGTTGTATTGCTTGACACAAATCCAGTGCAGAGCAAAGCAGCCCTCCAGACGCCGGCTCTGCCAGCAGCAGGGACCAGACAGGTGCATTTGAGAGCGTAACTGGATATAACAGACTGACCCAAGCTTCAGGAGCTGGGGAAGCCTCGTCTCCAGGACTGCAGGGATGGAGGTGACAGTGGCACATTGTTTGAACGTGCAGGTGGAGAAGGGACAGTGTTTGGTGACTACCAGCACTGGGTTATTCTCCCCTGTGGAAAGGCTGTTTACCTCCTCCGAGGAAAGGACAGCAAAGTGAACAGAAGGCCACCAGGGCCTGGACTCAACACGGAACCTTTGTACTGGACAGATTTCAGTGTGGCAAAGTAAAGCCCATTCATAGCCCCAAAAATTAACTTTCAAACTCTCACTCTGTCAGGCTGAAAGGAACTTCAATCTTAATATGTAATGACCTAAGACCTAAAGGTTCAAAGTTGATTTCACAACAGATAAACAATTTTCTACTAGAACTGCAAGGCATCACAAGGAGAGAAGGAGGGGGAAAAAAGTCTTTCAGTTGCTTGGATTAGTAAGATAAATTTTTGTTACAATTCTACATCCAATTACAATTCTAGTTTTGCTGCACTCTGGGCCAAGAAACAGGGCTGTGGGGAATGCAAATAATTTAACACCAGGTAATTTTAGTGCTAGTTGTCTGACCTACACTCTTCTACTTGCCTAATTATAAATTTACAAAGGGATCGTTAATCCAATGTAATAAAACCAACTTTACCCGGATTCTTGACCACTCCTTACCATCTTCACCTATTAAGGAGCATTGGGTGCCTGTGTGGAGGGGTCAGGAGTGGGGGCACAGCCCAGCCCCTCAGCCACAATGGTGGCAGCACCTGAGGGGAAGTGTGCAACAGAAGGGCGAAACACAAATTCAGAGACAAGTGAGGGAAAAAAAGAGAAACAGCCTTTCCAGCACCTGGGGCAGACCAGGAAGAAGGAAGGAGGTGATGGGAGTGCCCTGCAACCATGGGGAGCAGACCACCATGAGCCCTTTCTAATATACACAATAAATAGAATTGAAATAAAGGCTTTGCCATACTGCAGTGTAAAAACATGCATCCATTACAATATGCAAACAGGATTTGTGAAAGAAAGCGCAGCCATTTGTGTCTTTATTGACCTTACATTAGCATTAGCTTTGATTTAGAAAATAAGGTCAGTGGGCAGGCACTTCAGTTTCCTTTACATTAAGCTCATCAAACATCTCACCACGACCAAAAAACCCCACTCTTTTCTCTCTCTGGAAATAACCATTCATTCAATATTATCTATTGCTGCTGTGGGCCAGGCTTCCAAAACCAAAGACATCCATTAAAACAAACCCAAGTGAGTGAAACCTAAAACATTTAATTACTTCCTATCTGGACCCCTACCATCAAATTCCACTTGGCTGCAATCTGTTTATGGAAAGCTGTGCCTCCAGCATCCCATTTGCAATGCAAGAATAACTCCAGAAACCGAATTAAGCGTGGCCATGCCTTCCTGAAAAGGAAATTGATCAGGAACATGGAGCATTTGGAGTTAAATTTCACCACTATGGAATAGCTTTTCTGAACTAAAAATAATATATATATTTTAGCATTCCAACATCTTCCTCCAGTTTTTTTATCCACAATTCAATTTCCAATACCAAAATATATTCATAAATGATCCTGATTTTAATTCACAAAAATTCTTTACAGAATTTTTGATCACAATCTTTCACAAATAATGAAACAAGAAAACATATAAGAAGCGCCAGCTGATAGTCTGTCTTAAATGTACATCTGTATTTTAAAAGAGTGAAAAACCCATTTTACCTGAATGAACAGCAGATCAGCAGCCATTACTATATAAAGTCTTATTAAATAACATCCATTTTTCACATTTAAGCACTTTATTTTTATATCGGACCACGCTTTGTTCTCACACAACTATCCATCTATCTGTATGCCCAAAAGATTTCTAAATAAAAACTATTAAAAAATAAATTTCTTCAACTGTTTCATTAGAAAGTGGCTACACATAACAGAAAAGCCATCAGTCTTTTGTTAGAGCAGCTAGAAGACAGCAATTTATCTTAGAAACAATTAAAAAATATTCCATTTAGTTAACAAACTTTGTATGATACTGCAGTCATATCTGAGCATGCAGAAACACTTGTAAACATTATGGATTATGCAATGACTCAGTACTTGTTTAACCCTGAAGTTCTCTATAAGTCTAGTGAAGTAACTGCCTTTTGCATGTAGACAAGAGCTAGAATAAATTCCACCCAAAAAGCCACACATCACCTCTTCTCTACCACACATGGCAATTGACAGTTCCATTATTTTTCAAAAACTTTGTATCTTTAGCATTTGAAATAATCAAATTTCATAGGTTTTCCTTAAAACAGTATTTTGTTTATAAAATATCAACATGGACACAATTACTGCATCACATTGTTACAACTGCATGAGATCAACAGTGAAGACAGCACAGAAGAAAGGCTGCAATTTGCCCTTACTTCAGGAGAAGTCAAAAATGAGGTGAATACCTCAGACAGCTCTTTGATAACAGCAAGTATGATCAGGAAGATTTTGCTTTTGTTCTTAAGAACAGGATTTGTCAACTTGAAGGATTCTTTTCAGTACAAGCTTTACTGTTTCCCCACAAATAAAAATCCGTTAGGAAGTTCACAATAGTTACAAACATTGACTTCATCTGCGTACATACATCAGAACATGACACAGACCATCCTCTAAAAGATGGGCCAATACATTTAAATCATTTCAGGTTTCTTTTGGATTTTGTTCCTGTTCCACTTCTCATATATTCACCAGAAATCAGCTCATAGCCAGAAAAAACCACAAACCCCATAACCAAAATACAGATAGTCTAAATACCTTCACTCAGGGTGGTAAGCATGGGTGTATCTGTAGGTTAGATCCTTCTCACAGAACTAAGGAGGCAGCAACAATGCACAACATTTCTTATAAACCTGTGATTAAAAGGTGACTTTCATGCAGGTTAAAATAAATTAAACAGCTCTGATGCACAATACAGGCCTAGTCCTTCCATATGCATCTCTTTTAATTCCCCCATGGACATGGGGTACGGAGGCCATGACCTGGCCTCTCACTGTTTTTTCTCTGAGCATTACTCACTGATAACTCCAAAAAATTCACTGGTTCTAAAGATCTTTTGTGCCTCCAAGGCTATCAGCAGAGAAAGGTAAGAGAGATGCAGGTTAAATTCTTAAGTTTATGGCTTTCAATATTACACATTATATTTTACATAAATTCTCCAAAGCCCATCACATACTACAGTTCTGAGACTAAGGAAGTCTCAGAACTCCTGAGAAGCACTTACCAACTGCCACCCACATTCTGCAGCTAAAGAACAGAGAGAGACTATCAGGAATAGGATTAGAATCAAACATGGGCACTGATACTGCCACTAAACACTGCAGAAATAAAATACAAGGCTGTGCCAATTCCTTTCCATATCAGATAACCCTGATATGGAAAAAACTAGCCCCTCAAAATTCAAACATCACCATTACGAAGGTCCTGTAGACAATTTCCCTATTACCCTGCAAATATACTGTCTGACTGAACAGAAGTACTGCTTTTCCAGGTTCCAGACTACTGTTAAGAAAGTAGTCAGAAAACATGATCAGAAAAATCACATTCATTTGCCCATAAAACCTGTCTTGAGTTTCCCTACCTACATCTGGTACATGATTTGCATCATTCTGCACAAATTAGCAAAGCCCGGTCACCTTTTTGCCACCTCTATAATTACACCATAACCACCTGTATCTCCCCAGGGACAGCACTACCTCCACACTGAATTCAGACTGCCAGGAACTTTATGGATAGAGTATCCAACACTGGCATTAAGGCTCTATCTTTTTTTAATGTGCTTAAAAGGAAGTTTTTACCCATAATTTCTCAAATCTAGTGCAAGGTGTGGGATGTACAAGCTTCCAAGCTTAGGGTCTGAAAAAGACAACAGTAATGACTGATCAGGGGCAAAGAAAACTTCAAATAAGACACAGTGCTGATGAAGAGTGACATGGGAACACTGTTTAAAGCATAACTGGTATCCTGTTTGTTTCCTATCTTCAAAGAGCATGGAGATAAGGATTAAGGATTTGGACATTATTGAAGGTATTCTCTCTGTTACCTCTGTTGAAGGCTTTCTTTCTCTATTCTGCACTCTGTGAATCTGAGCAAGTGTGCCAGGGCTAGAAGTGCATCCACCAAGACAGAGAAAAAGGGCTCAAAATGCCCACATCTCTGTCTAAATGAAAGATTTTCCTATACCACATATGAAGCACAATGACAGTGGTGTACCTTTAAATATGATTAACTGAAAAGCAGCTTGCTTTGTTTTTGTTCTGTAGCAGTTAGATCTTAAAGGAGGAAAGAATAAAAAGCAAAACTTTGGATTTTGGAAAGACGGTTGGTGTTATGCTGCTTCTTAATTTAACATTTGGAAAAGTATGTTCCTACTACAAAGCCGACCACAGGAGAAAGAAAACATAGTGCTCTTTTCCCAAAAATGGTGAAGCAGAAGCAATACAGAATGTCCTTTATCTCGGAGCCTGGATGCTGTGGTCTAGCCACAAGTAACTGGAGCTGGAACTGAAACACTGCATTACTTCCCTACTGGCTGAGGTACATTTAAACACTGCAACATGGTGCAGCTGTAGCTTCCCTGCAATAACCCCTCCCTCACATGAACAAGAAAAAAATTACTTTGAACTATGGCTTTAGAGTCACCTTTGCGTGTTCAAGCTACAACAGCATCAACCCCAAACCTTAGATGAGGCAAACTGACAGGTGCACCACGTAAAAGCTGAACTGTGCTCCCCTAAAGGCTGAGAAAGCACATGCCAGAAAGCCTCTAATTCAGGCAGACAGGATCCCTCTCTGGATGCCTTTAAATACATTTCCACACTCTCACTGAATCTACAGGAATCCTGAACATGTGCTCTAAAGTGCTCTTACTTCTTTAACACACAGACGATCTTATTTTAAGCACAGCACGCCCCCTCCTTAGCTTTCTACAAACCATAGTGACACTGAGACGAAGCCAAATGCAACTTGTCACCACTTCTTTTATAGAGATTTTTCCCTTTCCACATCTACCAGTAGCTGCATCACACCTCATTTTAATTCAGAAAAATTCTACTCATCTCTTCCAAAACAGAAGTTGTCTTCCAAAACAGTATCAGCTATGTTCAGATCAACTACAGCTGCAACAATAAATGAAGTAAATATACATTAACAGAATATTATTAACAGAAACTTGTTAACAGAATATTCTGTTAAAAACAGAACTAAAAGACAATTCATTGGAATGAAACTGGCACTGGACAAGTACGTGTCAAAGAAAAAAACAACAACAAAACAACAAGAATGGGCTAACACATCAATACTGAAGGAGATTAAAGTTTGGGCTGGTGACAAACTGGAGGGCATAGACAGACAAATGATGACAGTCTGCAACACTTCCAATATTCAGATAAGATATATTCAGGTAGTTCCTGAAAACAGTCCATCTGATTTATTGTGCAACAAGACTTGTGACTTCTCACTGTTAAATGTATTCTATGGCAAAATCCTAAATACACTGCCTTTCAAAACAGCCCTTGAAAAGCAGTGATCTTATGGCCTTTATGAGAACAGGAATTGGTTCACATGATAAATTAAGGGAAAAGTAAGTCATCCAATATTAGCTGGTAATTTTAGAAATCCATATATGAAATTAATAGAGCACATACCATTATATAGAGCTTTAGAGTTTAAAACAGAGCTCCAAATGATTTCAGTGGCAGCTGAGAGTTCTCAGTATCTCTTCATATCAAACCACAGGAAGTCAACTAACTGATCCATATGGTGATGCATGCACAATACTGGCTACATACAAAATATGTGGTTAATATCCAGCATTACATGAAAAAAAAAATCTCTGTAGCAGCCAGCAAAAGAATAAAATTGTCCATAGCATCATTTAATTCCCTCGTAAAAAAACCCCAAACATTTTCCTTTCCAGAAAACCACAAATTCATCAACTAAGTAACTGCTTACTGTGACAGCTTAGTCCCCAACAAAATATGAATTAGTTTCCAGAGCCCTACTGTCCTATGAGATATGCAAAACAGGTCATGGGGGGAACAGGCAGGAAAAACATCACCATCATACAGCTACAGCTATTTTGGCTAGAACTATAAATGATACTCACATTTCTTTCAGACTAGGAGGAATTCTCTGAGTTTTCAAGCAAACCCAGAATCAGCTCAAATTACTTTATAGATATACAAAGAACACAGAATAAATTTCTTCATAACACCAACACTGCCATTCCTTGCTCCGTTCCTACACCATTAAAATCTGGTGTTGTATTCCTGGGAAAGAGATAAATAAAAATCTCCTGTCCACTCAACAAGGTACAGTTACACAATGCATCATCTTCACTTCTTAAGTCAGTTTTGCTGCAACTGCAGACATACTTCACCCAACAATCAGTTCACTCCCTGCAGGCGTGCAGATGTCAAACTCTGGAGCTGCACCATAAATCTTTATCACTGAAATAGCACAAAAAATGCTCCACATCCAGTGAGTGTGGAAGGATACGAAACCTCAGCAGATACAAAATAAAAAAGCAGAACATAGTCATTACTTAGGCCTTGCATTTCCAAATGACCAGTAGGACTGGCTACTGATCTTAACAGAGATGCCTGAGATCAAGACATTTGCTGGGAAGTGGGGATGCTTGCACGTATGACACAAACTCCTCAAATTCAGGAGAAACAGTATCCCAGGCTAAACAGCTCAAAGATAATCCTTGTACACTGCTGAACTCATATTGAATGTACAACACACTTGGAATAATTCTGAGAATTAGGTAAGCAAGATTTGGTCCCACCTGTCCTATCATCAAGTTGAAACCACTCAAAAGCAAGATATGTATCTCAAGGGAGCAGAGGCTTTAGGGTTCATGGTCAGTTCAGGATAAAATGCTATGTTTTAAGGATGAGTCAGAACTATCAGCAGACATGGGAAGGCACCTCTGAACCACCATTTATTTGTTCTGTGCTTGTGCAGGAACTAAGCAGAGGCCACTGCCCTCAACATGACCAGAAGGTCAGCGCTCCGCAGAACCACTGCAATGGCAACACATCAGCATCTCTTTTCATGGTAAAGCTTCCTTCCTGAAGCTACCAGGCTTGAAAGAAAAAGGAAAGAAAAATAATCACATTGACTTTTCTTGTATTTGTCTTTCTCTCAACACTGTAAGCAACACTAAAAAAAAAAAAAAAAAGCATTACTTCAAGTTTCAAATCCAAACTACTCTTCTCAGCTAATAAGCTCCAAAATTATGCACCCTATGCAGTTAATGAAATCACAAGAAAGAAATATGACTCTTCTTTTCCAGGGCAATTATCTGCAGTAACATTTTTGAGGAATTAAGCCAACCCACAGGAAAATTATTATCATGCTTGTTGCAGAAAAGTACCTTAAAACAAAGATGTTGACTGTGCTAACAAAGTCTTGAAGATTTTTATGTGTGACCATTCAGTCAGTCACCAGTTAAAGGCACAAGCAAGAGGGGAAAAGCATTCAAAGGGATGAGTAAAGGAATTACTCTCCATTTAATCTGCAGCTCACCTACTACAGTACTGAGCTCACAAAATGGAAGTGACTTACTATACTAACCTACATAAAATAAAGCTTCCTCTGTTACATGGAATTGAGAAGAGAAGAGGAAAAATACTCAAGAACCTCTAGGAGAACATTAAATTCTTCTTTGCAGTTTGGGATTTAACTCAAGAAATCACCAAGTAATTTGCTCTATATTCTTCCTTAATGTAGTTCAGAGAAGCAGAGACATTCATCAGCAGAATCATATAATGAATAAAAACATTCAGCAGGCGGTGGGTTAACTACATTATTTACAAGCAGGAAAACCACAAATGAGCTATTGCAGCTATCCAGAACAAATACTGATGTAGGATCTGGTTTTGCACTAGCGTGCACTTCATTCAGATGTCACTGTTCCATACAAATAAACAAAACAAAACACATTTCAAAACCCATTACTGTTCTGTCTTTGATGTTACACAGGTGTGGATGATGGTCCATTATTTCAGATGTCATGCAGTCAGGCTGAAGTCTAATATTTTGTTAATAATTTTTTTCAAGACAGCTCCCTTTAAACAATCAAAGAATTCATTAAAAGTTACTCTTTTCTATCCATGTGCTAATGAAGCTAAGACTGGACTAAAACCCCAAATTCCACTGCCCACACACTAGTAAGAAAACAAACTCATTTTAGTAATCCTACCACGTCAGAGCACCAATTCATTGGTGACCTTCCACACCTGTAAAAGAAAGGAGGCAAGTTTCTAAAGTCCTGCTGTACCACATCAAGAATAAGAACCCTAAATCATTGTCATTTTAGGAATATAAAATGTGCAACAGGAGAGCAGAGGAATAGTTATTCCTTCCCCTCGTCCAAAAGTATGCACAAGAGCTAGCTATGGCAGAAGGCCATGGAAGGCAAACTCCAACCCTTGCCATACTTTTTCTGAAGAACTCTGAGAGACTCAATGCCAACTCCAATTCCACTATTCCTGGTATATCATAAATAGCTACCTCGGGACACTTCAAGAACTTTTGCCATTTCAACCTGGCAGAGCAAAAAGACAAATTACAGCAATTTGTACAAAATGTTTCTGCTCAAATGATACACAAAGTAAATGCAAATTATAATGAGGCAGCAAAATCACTCAGAAATATCCTTATTAAGTAAACTGACCCATAAATAACTTCTGATGCAAAGTATTATGTACTACATAAATTATACTGTGCCTCGGAAATAGTTGCTATCTGCAAAGTAACAGCTCAGGAATAGTTCTTGGATTTTTCTTTTGCAGCACTACATAAAAAAGAAAAATTCCACATTTCTCCTCTGGTATGTCATGGCTAAGTTGCTGTAAAAACAGACTGACCACTAACCAACCTCTGGGCATCCTACACAATGTGCTCAGAAGTTCTTAAGCAGTAAACACCTAAACGAAGTTAACAAAAAATGCAGAGTATCCATTCTTGATGGAAAGCTGACTTTTACTTAGCACACTTGCTTTAAAAACAACTCCTCACAGGGCAGTTCAGAGTGCCAGTGGAAACAGGCAGGAAGCAGATACTCAGAAGCACCAGGCAGAAAAAAAAGGAGGGGTAGGAGGGGGGAATTTCCTGATCCACAGAAGTGACAATATTATGAAACTGCCTACCTATACTGTATTTTTCACCTTAATTGATGATTAAGTACAGGGTTTTAAGAGGACCTCCCTCAACCTTCAACTAAAACTTTTTTGAGCAATACCTATGCAGATACAGCTTTCCAGGAGGTAATTTCCAGAATTGGAGGTAATAATCAAAGGGTTTCTGGTTATCTCTGTTGACATCATATTTGACTTCCTGAAAGCATTCAAAGTTTTATGGGTAAAGTTTCTAGTGTAGCAATGATCTGAATTTTGCAGCCTGACAGTTACTTGCTCCAACACCACAACCATCAGTATTCCTCAGAGTCCACTCAGGCTAAACCCTAACATGCAGCAGGAGACAGGGCAAACCTATTCCATAACTAGGAACTATGAGGCAAGATTTAAATGTATGCATTTCAATTTCTGTAAGACATTAAGACAGTCCAGGAAAACGTCTCTGAAATGCCAGTGCCATGAGTATCATGGGGCTGCAGGAAAGACTTTGAAAAGGTGAGGTAAAAACAAACCACCATATGAGTTATAAGAAGATTAATTTTTATGGAGGTCCAAGTTCAACACACATAAACAGTTGCTCAAAACACAATTCTGGCAAGCATCCACCTGACCACTGCAGAAAAGAGCACTTCCCTTCTGAGAAATAAAACAATTGCCACTGCTTCAGGTTGTACAAGGCTGAACGTACAGGAGAGGGAGGAAAGAGGACATCACAGCAAAAAGATCACAGACACAAAATTAAAAAGGGTACTCAAACAGTATGCTGGAAATTTAAGCAAATAAATAAAGCCTTTAAACACATGGAAGTTACAAGCCGCCCACACCTTCAGGAATTTCCACAACAAACATTTCAAAAAAATTTGAGGAAAAAAAAACTAAATTGGAAGGAACACAAACATAAACCTGGACCCTAGAAACTGCTTTTCCACTGAATTTTTAAATCGCCTTCACAAATCACAGCTGTGCCTCCATTTCTTTACAAAGATATTTCATATGCTAATGACCACATACTTGTCTCAAATAGGTTTTCAAGGCAATATACGCAAGTACCCAATATTACTGTAAATTATTTTCTCACCAGGAAAGTAATTGAAAGGAAAAAAAGTATATTTACAACCCTCACAACCAAAATAAACACACATTTTAAAAGCATACTATAAAAAAGTGAAGCAAAGAAAAGGAAAATTTCTGTCTTGACATCTAGAAAAAGCTACAGTAATTGAAGAATAGTTTTAAATACTTAACCAGTTAATGCCCTCAAATAGTTTGGCTTTCTTTAGAAGCTCAGCAGCAAATATGAACTGCTTTAGTATCATGAGGGCATCAGTGACTTAACATCATGCTTATCTCCATTAAATGAGAGCAAAATTAGGCTTAGAAATGCCTTCTTCTTCCTCCCAGACAGGCATGACAATTTTAGCTCACAGCTATTAAAGTCAGTGTCTACCTCATGATGAATCCATCCCCATTCAGATGTCTAAACTTTCTCAAATCTTGACACACCACCTGGGAAATGGCCTTTCAGTGGAGAGGCTGTTTTTCTCTCAAAAAGAAAAAAGTAGCAGGGAAAATAACATCTAGGTCTTTAAGTGCCTGGCACAGAAAAATATTGTATGAGACAGACACTAAGGCAAAGAGAGAGAAGCAAATCTGGGCTTATTTGTCAAGGTTTATGTTTAAATTGTGAGTCGGAAAATGTCACCAAGCAGCACATTTATAGACTTCAAATATTCCTGTCTGATGGGAATACTCTGAAAGGGACATCAGGAAGTAGCAGTGCAGCTCTTATGCACTGTGTTTTACAAACACACACACAAAAGACCCCAAGCCCCTGTGATAAATTATTATGCTTAATTCAAACATGCAGTTTGACCCTGATTCTTTTGAAGGTAATGAAAATTCTGCCACAAGCTTTTAGGAGGGTAGTGGGGTAGGGTGGGGGGGATGTTATTAAAAACAATGATCAGCATACCAAGAAGAAATCCTTGTAGCTTTGCCCAAATTACTTAATTTACCATCTTCTATCTCCTGCAAATTTCCTCTGATGCTTCCCATTGGAAATGGATTTGTATCCCTGATGCTGGAACAGTGCTAAGAATGACCTTTGCACCCTGTCACTGTAAGAGTTTGTGACTTCATATGCCAGGGACAGGGAACACAGAGAGAGCTGGAGAAGGTGTGTCAGAGAGAAACTGAAAATCTCAAGTAAAAGCAGTAACAAATGATACCCTAATGTTAGCAAAAGTGCCATGCAAATCTAGCAGTCATAAAGAATCAGTGGGATAACATCAAAACCACTAAAGGAAATAGTTGCCCCAAACAAGTGAAATTAATTTGATCCAACCTCATCTGCCAATGACATTTTAGAGAAAATTGTTTCCTTAAACTGGAAAAGAAAAAAAAAAAGGAAATCCCCAAAAGATGGAAACCCTCTCTGAAGTGAAAGAAACAAGACAAGAAACTTTCGTTTAGAGACAGAATTATATATGCTTAATGCTTAGGTTTTAAAGTGTAAAATTTCATTTTGCTGATCATGACCTATCATCAGTAAGAATTATCTATAAGCATTCTACTTCCTAATTAAGGTAGATGGAGAAAAAAACAATGACAAGGTCACATGGAATAAAGTTATTCAAGTTTTGAATAATCATATGACACTTTGATGAGAACAAAAGATTTTAGTGCCACAAATTCAGCCTGGTTAAGAGCTGAATGCATTGAGGCATTAGAACCAATCAATGGCCAGCAACATATCAGGTAGAAACTTTTGTAATTATAACTATGATCATACACATGGTTAAATACATTTACTGACAACATGAATTACATGACCAAGATAAAGCAAAAACTCTTTAGACTGGTTTGTTTCCTTATCAAGAAAACTTAATGGTGAAATCAAAGCAAATTTTTAGGTACTAATATCAAGACTTCATTGGACGAGATTCCCTCCTACTGGTAGTGTCAAGGACCACAAAGTGAAGGTAATATTGTCAGTAAGTAATACAAATTCCATTAAATGATCTTAGCTTTGGAGAAGAAAAATGTAAAAAATTCAAGAAGAGTATAGCTAGACAACAAACCATCAGCTCCTTGCCCCTGCTGCACACCTTTTTCTCCCCAGAAAGTTTAAGCACTAGGCTACTACTGATAAGATCAGATGACATCTCTGCTAAATCAGCCCAGAAGAGACTCTTCAGGTGTTACCATGAGCTCCTGCAGCATATACTCAGCAGTGTAACTGCACAGACACTCACTGAAGTACCTAAGAAGCTACACCACCAAAAGCAACTGGTTCCCAGATCATCTTCTCTGAAGTCAAGGTGTTACTCAAGTATAAAGTTAACAAAAAAATCACCAGTTAATGAAATAATACACACCAGCTGTGGTAATACACATTGTATGCCATTTTATCTTGGTAACCTCAACTCTAAAGAGTGTTTGCATTCTCAGAGTGTGAATTATCGTCAATGGAGATATTAAGTCATCCCTTAATTTCAGAAAAACAAGCAACATACAAGGGCATAGACAGTACATTTTTTAGCCAGCCTATTTAGATCCAGAAAACCCACTCTACTAATTAAATTTCAAGAATTAAAGTATGACTTCTATAAAGATGAAGAAATTTAGAAGTACATCTTTTGTTACCCAGAAGTGGCTGCTAGCTGTGAAGGTGAAAATAGTCAATATTGGAGATGGAATGACACAACAGCAAAATGATAATGGTTTTCTCTGCAAATTTCTGTTTGCATAGGAAGCAGCTTCTATAATTTCCTCTAACATATCAGTTCAGAGAGAAAACAACTCTCTTTTGTGTCAGCCCCTATCAAAATTATAAAAGGATCTTTTTAAATAATCACAAAATAGTACATCATGTGTTTTCTAAAAGTTGGGGGAAATAGAAGGAACTATTCCAAGTGTGTTAACATAAGAATCCTTGTCTTTCAGTTACAAAGTATACAACGAAAACAGTGCAGAGACACTGAGTGATACTATGCCAAATACCACAGAACACACAAGACCACCACTTTCTTTTTGCAAGGAATTACCATCATCAAAATCAGACAGTTATTTTGAAGATCCCTCTTCATGATTACAAACTTTCTCACTGCAAAAAGAAAAGTTTTGGAAACTGTTACAGAAAAAAAAATGAGGCTTGCGGAATTTCTACACCTAATACCTATCAGAAGAAGCTGGTAGCCTCAAACTTTGTTTCAAAATTGTAGCTCCCTTGTATGCTAGAGGGAATCTGAGAGGCAACCAGCCTGGAGCACAGGAGCTGTAGTAGGTGGAGCCACAAAAATCTGGGCTCTCACAATCCTAGCCTCTTACACAAACACCACTACAGTATCTTCACAGAACCATACTGTGGTTTCAGCGTGCTTTTGCAGCTTGGTTGTTAACTGGATTGTGTCCCTCTGCCCACACAAGCAGCAGCAACACAAAGATCAGTGGATTTAGCCAGCCTTAAGACACCATCAAGTCAGCCCCCACCCAAGATAAAACCAGTGAGCTGCAATCAAAATGTGACTTCTATTTCCTCTTCCTCCTCTTGTTACTACGTGTCCTGCAAAACATTCAGACAACACAGTGCTTTATTTACAAAAGGCAGTATGGTAAAGGTGAAAGAACTTCAATGAGCACAAGCAGGAAATACCTTGGGACTGTGGTGTCCCCACAGCACAAATGACATTTTCTTAAACCACTGGGCAGACAAAAGTAATTGCCACCCTTCCTACTACTTTTTTGTTTAGTTTCAGGTATTAAAATGATAAAGCTATACTCTCACTCAAGTTTCATCCATTTTAGACTACAGGAGTAAAACAAATCACAACTTCTTACTCATAGCCAGAACAAACAGCCCAAGGCTCCAGTTCTACAAAAGCTAACAAGGCAAAATGATTAATGATAGTAAATCAATTGATCTAATAAGAAATGTACAGGATGATTACAGGAAAACACTGTATAGATACACCTGTGGGTAAGGCCTGTGTGTATTTTTCACACAGGTGACAACTTTTTGCTACTATTCTCCACACACAATCTCTATTTTATCATGAAAGCTTGGGGATGACTAGGAAAAAACAAAGAAAAAAAAAACAATCCAAATCCAGAAACCAAGATTCTGGCCATGGGAAGATCAGACTGACACATGGATATCCACACTGTATTAGAAACACAAACAGATTTAGATGGGATGAAAAGCAACAGAATGGAAGCAAGGAAGAAATGCACGAGGCCTCAGTTAAGCAGGTTAATTTTTTTGGAATAACACTGTCCATGGAAAACCTCGGAGAAAGGAAAGGAGGAAGGACTCAGAAGTGGAGACCTGTGGGCCCTCCACCACATCCTCCTCCAAGCCTCAAACTCTGAGACTGAAAGGAAATGAAACAAAAGACCAACGAAGCGTTGCTGTTCTAATCCCACAACATCTGAAGGAAACGCAATTACTTCTATTAACATCTACAAATGCTTTTTCCTCTCCCACTTGGAATGGCACAGAAAACTCACTTTTTTTTTCCTACAAAATAATTACTGTACATTTCCACTAAACTGCTGAACAAAACGTATTTTTCCCCCTCAAAATAGCATACAAAAATACCACAGTTCATGACATCTACAAGGTCCCCATGAAAAACTTTTCAAAAAGTTGCAGAGAAGGTGCACTAAGAAGCTGATCCCTAAGAATAAAAGAAATCTGCAATATTGTGTAACAAAACTAATTTAAATCAAACTGGAAGTCTGAATACGGATAAGGAAGAATTATGAAACACAAAGTCATAGGAGTCTGGATATATACCTCATGTGGACTTTATCCATGGTGACCGCTAGTAAACCTAATTAGGCTGTATTACTAGAAATAAAGCAAACTGACCTGTCTGAATAGAAGATTTTTGCAGTTATTATTAAGCCTAATGTCATGTTTAAACTATTTGAAATAAAAATCTTGTCGTTAACAAAAGATTGCACATGACTGACCTAAATCACTTGCATTTTTTAAAGATTTTGGTCCACATTAGTGGCATTCCCAAGCTTAATGGGGATTTTAGAAAAATAACGTGTTGAGGTAAGTTAGACCAGAGTAGAACAAAATATTCCAGTTGTTCAGCCAGAAAAAGAAAATCAAATTAAACAAGTACAAATGCTTAAGGAAGGAATGCTTGCTTTGCCAAAAGATAAAACTTAAAGAGTCTAGAAACTGGCCTTTTCTTTCAATCCTGCCTCAGCTATCCACTGTAGCCTTTTTAGTCAAGTTTTAGAGCTTGGCAGCAGGATCTAATTGCTTCTGGAACTTTTCTGCACAAGTGGAGACTGTAAATTTTTTACAGGATAAAAGCAATTAGACATGCTAAGAATAGGTTAATATTTTTCAAAGACACATCCAGGATAATTTATTACAGTTCAATGTCAGAAAATAATATGGTGAAAATTATTTCCAGGATAGTAGCCTACATTCATTTTGTATCTCAAAATCCTGTATTTGCAATTTATTCATAAGAAAATTTGAAAACAACACTGGTCTCTCCAGCCACAGGTATGACTAAGTAGTGAAATTACTGTTATTTGCTGCTACTATTCAGGATTCAAACACTGATCTAAGGGTGTAACGCAGAGCTTCACAAAGAAAGGTTGCTTCTACCCATCTTTATAAAAAAGAGTATATATATATTCTAAGAATTTAACTATATTGGACCAATTAAGCTCATTGCTTTTGGAGCACAATATCCACACCTTAGTCAACTGTAATATAATAATATGCTTCAGGTTATAAAAAAAATACATTAGTAAAGTCCAGGAGAGAAGGGCCAAAAGACAAGGAAGGAGTTTAATCAGTTACTTACACAGCCTCATATCCTACACAGAGGTTAAAAATTCAAACACACCTTCAGCAGTACATTTTACAGTTATGATCATACTATTAAAAAAACCCTACTGGATTAACCCTTAAACATGAAATGTCCTAGTAAGAGGGAATTTATTGTGTTGTCATGAGGTTTATAATGCCCACTGAGCAGACTAACTCATATAATTGTATTTCTCCATTTGTCCCCATTAGACCAAAGCATGCGAGGAATTTCTGTACAGAATAAAGGCATTTCTAAAATTCCTGGAAACTAAGTATTAGTTGGCTTTCTATCTAAGCAAGCCGTGCTCCTTTGCAGCAAACAGGACATTACTGACAGAAGTCAGTCAACCTAAAGACACATACCCCAAATATGACCCAAAACAGGCAGCCTTGGAGCACTTCCAAACTTCCCCTGCCCAACAGAACAAAAACAGCCAAAAAGAACACCCTTTAAACTTATTTCTACTTAAAATTAAGGGTTTTTATTAAAAAAACCACTTTGTGTAATGAAAATGTGCAAAGAAACAAACATGTTGCAATGGATTAATGCCTCACTCTACTGGAAACTAATAAAAAACAAGTAGAATTAACTGGATGGTCTCACAGCTCATTTGATCACATCAGAACTGTTGATAAACTTGCAGTTATTAGTTTACTGTGTCCAAGGAAAGAATCAAAACTGTCATAAATGTGGGGGGGAAAAAAAAATCACAATTTAAAAGGTATATACCTTAAACACAGAGCTACCTAACACTAAAGTCTGCATGGGCAACCATTCTTCTACATATTTTCCTGCAAATACTGTTTCCTTCTTTTTCAAGTAATTTGATGTAGAACTGCATCTGTATAAAAGGTGTTTACACAATATTCTGAAACAGAGATTTGAAGGTCATTTCTATTTGAAAGCACTGAAGAACCTTCTTCTTTCACCCTAATCAATAAAAAGCATTTAATTGTTGGCTGCAGCTGTGTAACAGAAACAACAGATTACATAAAATAAGCAGTAAAGTGTTATTGTAAACAATGTCAGAAATTTATGTGTCAAGAATGCCACAATGTCTTCTACATTGATGGAGCCCCATCAGTTCACATGGCTCAGCTGCAAGCAATGAAACAACTCACATTTAAAATCAGGAATATGCCTAAGCACATTAAGTGGCCTTGACAGGCAAGATGATGCTCATTCTTTCCCAGAAAGAACTCAATAATTGGTTTTGCTTATGTCAGACCAGGACGTATTCCCATTTTTAAGACTAGAATATAAAGAAGTTGATACCTTTTAGAATGTAATTAGGAAAAAAGAAGTATTTCTAATGAGTTAGATAGTACTAAGGTTGGAAAGTACTGAGCACCAAAGTCTGCTTTAAAAAAAAACAAAACAACAAAACTTGGAAAATTGATTGCTACATCTGTTACTGTCTGCTAAGAATAGGAACTAAATGAATGACTGGTTTTTAACAGTCTGTTTTAAGAACAATATAAGCAACTCATAGCAGAAAATGACTGTGATTTTGTTCAGGACCTATATAGAGATAAATAACAAAGAAGAAGTGCAGAAGCCTAGAGACAAGATTTTGTTTCCTTTTGTAACTAATATGCAAAACCAAATCTAGCTCAAAAAGAGGCTTACCATTTTTTCTTAAGAAAAACCATGAGAGAGATCACCATAAGGATCACACAGACAACCTCTCCACAACTCTGTCTTGAAAAAATGGTTGTATGGTGATAGAACCATTTTCAATACCCAGAACAGATGCTGCACAACTGAATAACAGAAGTATGAGACCAATGATGACAATCTAGTGTGTGACCATATCAGCACTGCATAAACACCACGCATTTTAGTCCCACTAGAGATTAAATGAGAACAATTTAATCCATCTTCCAAAGCTTTCTTCGGTAGGAAAAAACAAAAAAAACAAACAAAAAAACAAACCAAACAAAACCAACAACAAACTGAACAAAACCAAACAAAAATTTTACTAATGGTTTACATTTTCCCAACAAGAGCATAGATTTAATCAAGTCACTGACCTCACCATGGTATTGGTGGTGCCCTCCATCTTCCCTCACTTTCATCACCACATATTTTGAGGTTTATTCTACTATTCTTTCAATACATCCTAAATAACATTGTTCTAGTTTCTTTTTAAAAGCATTTTAAACTGGAGACATTGGAAAGAAAGCTTTCCCAGAACCAAAACATCTCCAAAAGATCTCCAAAAGCTTATTTTTAAGTTCTTTTTAAGGGAACTATAGTTCTCTTTCAAGTTCACCTTATCAGCCTTCGTTACCTCCCTTACACTCTTGCGTCAGCGAGGCAACTCACACAGAATTAGAAAAGAAAAAGCAAAGTGCCTGGAATTCTCAACAGCTTTTTCTGGTAAGCTCCAGTTGCTATAATTAGATAAGCCCTTTTCTAAATCACAAATACAACTATCAATAGAGATAAAAATGAAAACTAGCATCAAATACATAAAACAAGCCAAATCTAAATGTTCCAGTTTCTTCCTGTTATCTCAAAATGTGCCCTGATTTAACCCTCACAACACAAATACAATGGCTATTTCCATGGCTGTGTTAGCATTTAAGTACCTATGAATAAAACAACAAAATCAAATAATCTTGTTAACAAGTCACAAAACTAATACTGTATAATAGGGAATGCAATTATGTTTTCACTTAAAGCCAAAGATAGGATTTTAGAAGCAAAGCAGATTCTGAATCACAAAATAATTAACCCGACACTTCTAAGCGGTCTAATGTCATTTCAAGCACCAAAAAAGTCTGAAATCCTACAAAAATTTAAAACTCATCTTCACATTCTAGAGACCTTACTTTCTCCACTTGCTGAGTTAAACCTGCAGTATCAAACTAAAATAAGAACAAGTAGTTCAGATCTCAATTCTTTTACCCTGATCCATTTTTTTAATAAGTTATAGTTCTAGATTACAAGTTCATAAAGTAGTCCTAAAAGATCTAAGTACTAGAACATGAAGCTTCTTAGTTCCCCTAAATATAGCAGCAGTCACATGGCTGTCATTAAGACATTAGCTTTTCCATGGTAGAATACCTCCTAAACCTTTCCCCTAAAAAATCAGATTGTGGTTCAGTCTTACATGAAATACAGCAGATAACATCTCAGACCCAGAACAGTCTGTATAAAAATACAAATCCACAAATGCAACCTCAGCTCAATCCCTCCACAAAACCCAACAGTAACACCTCAAAACTACACTGCAGAAAAAAAAAAATTATTTGCTGCTCAACAGGAGTCTGTGATCACTGAACAGCTATTTATTAGCCTTTCCTTATAATTAACAGACTATACAGAAAAATCTTACTTACTTCTGGAAAGAATAATTTATTTTTAAAAAGACAGTTTAAGATGACAGTTCTCAGGAGTAAATTTGTACTCTGCATTTTGTACACACACAAACATACCAGTTCATACCAGTACCCTGACCAGTTCCAATACATTCAGATTGCACTCTTCACAGTAATTGAGCAAATCTGTGGATGTTTGGCAGAAACCCACAAAATGCCAGCATCCAACTGACATCCACCAGCAGATATACCAGGCCCCAAGTTTTATTCCACTGATGAGAAAAATAAATTAATACACACTATTTTATATGGTACATTCAAAACCAAGAGCGCTTCACATGCAGCCACTTTCAGAACTCCCTGGTGTAAAATTTGTGCTATTTTTTCTGCTGTTCAAACAGAAAAGCTGAAAAAAACTGAGCTGAAAGCACTTCAACACTGAAGTCCTTTAGAGAGGTGCGGGCAGAGTCCATGATTTCTGGCTGCCGGCCTTCCATTTCTGCCACTGCTCAGCACATCTCTGACTTTAAAACCACATATAACGTCCTAATCAACCACTTGCATTGTTTCTCCTTCTCGGGAGAGAGATACGAGAGGTCACGATGATATCAGAGCAAAGGGTACCCTCAGTAACTCACTGCACCAGAGCACTGGAGGGTACCTGACCTCTCTCTAAGAGCCTGATTTTGGCAGCCCCTGATGCCAAGGGGAATGCCAGAGACCGCCAGTTTCACTGGGAGGGCTGGCCCTCAGAGGAGACACTCCTGGGAGTGTTTGCAGGATAAAGACATCATTCACACAGACACTTCCACCGGCAGGTGCTAGCAATCGCTGGCTCTCCATGTCACCTCACAAACCCTCCTGAAGAGCTGCCAGGGCAGAAGCCCGGACAGCAGAGCAGGGAGCAGACAGAGGACCATAGCAACTCAGCCCTGGAAACGGGAGCAACCGCTCTTCTCTGAAGCCTAAGAGTCCTGCTAAGGCACAGCTGGAGCATGAGAGTGGAAAAATAGCAGGAAAAATAGGCCAGCAAGAAACCTTATTCCAGTCCAGCCTTTCCAAAACGGTGTATTATTTCCATCAGTACATGGGAAAGCTTATTACAGAAATCTTCAGGTACTGTCAGAGCCTTACAATGATGCATTTACCCATTAAACAACCACCACTGAAAGCATCAGTGCCCAATACTATGGGTCCTAAACACACTGTTGCTCTGATCATCTAGATATGGTTAACTTGGTTGTTATTATTATTATTTACAGGGTATCAGCTGGCTAGATCCACTGCAGACTAAGTTCCTGCACAGAAAATACCCTTGGAGCCATCATATTTTCCCAGTCTTTCACAGCTTCTGTATACCAGTGACAGTTTTAGAGGAAAGATTCTTCAGAAGTACTTTTAATTACTATTTCCTCCTTAGCTAGAATGCATTAATTATAGGCTGTTCCTCCAGATAATAAGAAAACAAAAAACAGTGCAATATGAACACTACAAGAAACTTAATTACTGAGTCAGATGTCCTTTAGATGTCAGTATGACTACAGAGAGCAGCAGGAAAATAAAACACCCTCATATCAGCCTCAAGTTGTTAGATCAGTTATCAAAACAATGTCTTTCCTCAGCAACTTCATTTTGAAGAGCTCAACAACCTAATTAATCAAATGCCTGTTACGTGTTTCAAAAATATGCTTTTTTTAATAAAGGAGGCCTGCTGATGTATTTATTACAAAGCAAATGTGGTAAATGGTTCTGTATGCAAATACAGAAGTGCAGCATGACTTTGAAGTTTGAAGGTCAGATACAGTAACCATTCTCATCAAGGTTCTTATGTCAGACTGCATCTTCTGGTTTACATCTGAGTTTAGGAGAAGAAAGAGAACTAAAAGGAAAAAAGATAGAGCCAACCAGTTCTGTGACAACTTAAGAAGAACTGGCACAATATCATTCACCTGCTTTCCTTTAAAAATCTACTAATATTCTATCGCCCACAAAATGAAAAGTCTGCCAGGGACACACAGAGTTTCATTCTGCTTTTCAACTTTGATTTTCCTGATAAAAAACCAATCTACTTAACCCAGCAACTATTTTATATTAAAGAAGAGAACGTCATCTTCTCCACCTTCACAGATGTTTCAAACCCTTAACGTTTCAGAAAGCTGAAGGATTTTTTTGTTGATCAACATATTTTATTTTAAAGCAGTATAGATTCAATTGCAAAAGCAAATCAGAGGATTGTGCATTGATATTCTTCCAGGCATCAGAGAATTTATCCCTCACCATTCCATACTCCCAGCAACTTTAGGATACAAAACTCAACAGCTGGGCCTGAAGGCAAACAAACACGCTTCGAACACAAGAGCCTGATCCACGTCAAAAAAGAAAAATAAAAAATATGAAGCATGTTTTACATGCATACCTCAAAGACAAAAAAAAATACAGATTTCTTTTTAGCATCACCACCACGTTTAAATACAGTGAAACTGATAACACTTCCCAGTAAAACACTGAGTTATAAACAATCCCCTCTCACACATAAATAACAGAGACATTATACAAAGCAGACAGGAACATGGACGGATGTACACAAAATAAACACATTCAAACTTACCCCACTCCAGATACTCAAGGATGTTCTTCTCTCTTCTTAGAGGGGAATTATTACATTCATCATAAAGGCAGATGAGTATATCCAGCAAGGTTTCCACACTGAAGCATTGCCCATTAGTCTGTGTTGGCCCATCCAAAATAAACTGCTCCAACTGCTTCAAACGCACTTCTCCAGACATGGTTGTTTCAGTTTGCATTGGGGTTTCTTTTTTAATGATTATTATTACTTTGTCAGAAAAACAACAACAAAAAAAAACTTTTGAGGGTTCTGTTGTTTAAAAAGAAGTCAACAGTATTTTTAACAAGTGTCAAACTGGCGGTCCTTAATTGTCAGCCCACCTCGGTGTTCCCAGCCTGAAACTAAACCTTTGGAGTTTCAGACACACATACACAGTGTGGATATCCGTGTATGCATGACATTTAAGAGAAGAAAATAGTTATCCTAAAAAAAAAATTAATAGGCTTAGTAAGAAGCGGGGCAAAAACATATACGGGCATTCCTGATGCTTTAACAATAATAATTGCACTCAAATTCAACCGAGACTGCCTGACACCGATTTCACCGTGCGTGCACAGGCACACGCAGTTATATATTTAAGAAGGTCTTCTCCTTCATTCCCAATGCAGATCATGCAGCGCGATCCTGCGAGGAGCCCCGCCGCAGCACCACGGGCTAACAGCCCCTCCGGTTCCGCTTCCCAGGAAGGATGGGAAGGGAAAAACAGATGTATTTACGTATTTATATAAGCGAAAGGCAGCAGAAACAAGGGCGCACACCGGCGGGCAGGGAGGGAG
>VZSE01012173.1:0-34411 GCA_013398275.1 Promerops cafer
TGAACCTCGTTTTTCACAGCAGGTAAAATTTTAAGGGGTTTTAGGTCTACTTGCATGCTGTGCAAGTGTAGTTTCAGGTTTCTGCATAGGTGTAACTTCATATTTCTGTGCAAGTGTCACCAAAACTGTGGGGATAAATAAACTCCTAACACTGTCTTTTTAAAAATGTTTGCAAGTCAGGTATTTATTCCTGGCCAAGGTTTGTGTGTGCAGCTGACAATGTTCAGGCCTCCACGTGACCCCCAATACAAAACTTTTCACTTTTTAATATATTTTAACAAGCAAATTAATGTTCATTGGTTCTAAATTGCATAGTCCACTTCATTAATTAGTATTGTATTGCCTATTAATTTCCTCACTTTTTATGCTGGTCCAAATTATTTAGTAATTTTGTTACTAAATTACTATTACTTTTTCACAGACATGGAGTCTCCAACCTTTCAGGCCTTAATTTCCTCTAATTTTCTGGTTACTCCAATATCCTTGAAGTGCCATAAATTTAAGATCCCACGTGCCCAGTCTTCAAATTCTTTGGGTCTGTTCACTGAATTTTGTCAGGGTTTGTTTTAACAAACTTAATCAATGATAAAACGATCAAAGTAATAATAAAGGTCTGTGGAGAATCTTTCCTAGGGCTGGTTAAAAGTGAGCACTGCTCATAAATAATTAAAATGACCAATTAAAATTAGTTAGGAAAGTTAGATCATTTCCAACACTTTAATGAGTAACTTCATATTTCTGCTCTGAAATGCTGTAAATGAAAAGGGTTGTGTGTCTGAGGATAACCCTCCAAATTTGAAGGTCTTGGTTTCCTAATTTAAGGAAAACCGAGTTGGAAATACATAAGTCCACTGCAGCCAGGGCTATTACACTGACATAAAGCCTAAAGATTTTCCAGAAACATCAAAAATACGGGTTCTGCTTCTAAAATTAATTCTAAGTGTACAAGTGGAAAACCACATACTGAAATCCCTACTCATTCTTCATCCAGGGCATTTCCAAAGGGGATTAGGGATATGGAGGCAAACCATCATTTACAGAAATAATAATTCCCTCATCAGTAATCCAAAATAAATTAGCGTTATAGCCAATTAACTGATTATCCACCAGATGAGTTGCCACTGGAGCCCTTTGCCATGCCAGTGAAACATTTCTATCCAAAGGTGAAAAGTTTCTGGGATTTTTTTCCTAAAAATGACAGGAGGTGCTACAACGCTGCGTCTTAGTTTGCATCATTTGAGGCAGCAACAACAAAAGGTCTGGATTCTACAAAAATGGACTGACTCCACTGGAATGTAATGATTTTTGAGGCTTTTCTAGTTGCTGTTGGGGGATTCTATCCATTCTGGCCTCTCTCAGTGGAGAGAGGTATCAACACAGCGATTTTAGGCAAGGAGAGGGTTTGGTTGGCTGAGATGGATTCCACCTTTCCCTCGCTCAGGTGCCAGCAGGGAGCTCCTGAGTCACTGGTGACTGCACAGCCTCTGCAGGGCTGTGTGGAGAGCACTGCCCACGCCGCAGGAGAGCCCTGCCCGCCCTGGCCGGGCTCACCCACGCACCCTCCAGCCACCCCGGCCTGGGCGAGCCGCGCTGAAGCTGAGCCCTGAGGTTGTTCTGGGGCTTCTTTGAGCTGCACTGGGTTCAGGGGGGTCTTGGACCTGTGCTTGGTGACATCCTGGCCGTGGAGCTGCCCTGGGAGCTCTCTGAGGACCTGCACCTGGTCAGTGCCACTGGACTGGCTCTGCTCCGGCTGGTTGGATCCTGTGGGGCTCTGCTGCTTGTGGTGAGGTCCCTTCTCCCACCTGCCTTGCTGTGTCACCTTTGCCTTCCTGCTGCTCCCCTTTTGGACCCTGGGGTCAGAACTGTAGATGTTTTCAGCCTTTTAAAACCCCAGAATGGTTTGGGAGGGAAGGGACCTCAAAGCCCACCCAGTTCCAACCCTCCCACTGTCCCAGGCTGCTCCAGCCCCAGTGTCCAGCCTGGCCTTGGCCACTGCCAGGGATGCAGGGGCAGCCCCAGCTGCTCTGGGAATTGCAGCCCAGGCAGGAATTCCTTCCCAAGATCCCATCCATGGCTGCCCTCTGGCAGTGGAAGCCATTCCCTGGGTCCTGTCCCTGCAGGCCTTGTCCCCAGTCCCTCTGCAGCTCTCCTGGAGCCCCTTTAGGCCCTGCCAGGGGCTCGGAGCTCTCCCTGGAGCCTTCTCCTCTCCAGGTGAGCACCCCCAGCTCTCCCAGCCTGGCTCCCTGGGAACTGAGGGGCTCCAGCCCTGGAGCAGCTCCGGGGCCTCCTCTGGATGCACTCCAATTTCATGGATGCCCGTGGCTCAGGGCTTATCTCCAGGTGCTTTAGGACCCCATGGCTACAGCAGGAGGTCATTGCTGGGGGCCCTGCAGCCCCTCCAGGGGATGAGGAGTGAGTCCAAGGTTTGGATTTAGATGCAGCTCCTGAAATGCAGTGGGTGGAGGCCACAGAGGATGCTGACCAGGGCACTCAGAGCTTATTGGAATACTTTGGATCCTGATGTCAGGTTTGGCAGGGTTTCTTGGCAGCCCTTAAACCCGTGTGGGATGTAGCATGAGTAATGAAACAAGCTCTAATCTTGCCCTAGATTAAATCCCTGCTTCCTGTTTTCAAAGAGTGAACCCTGGCAGGTCGTGTGGACAGTCAGCTGATTCCTTATGAAATATTGGAGTCTGGAAGCTACAGGTGGGATTTGAGTTCCACCAGAATTGCTCTAGTTCCAGAAGCAGGAAATTCCTGTGATGGTTTCTGTCTCTTGGGATAAATTTTTGTTATTTGGTTTAAGTTGAGGGAGTGGCGATCTTTTTCCCCAGGGACTGGGTTTGGTTAAACCTTAGAGACCAGAGCACATTCTCCTCGTGCCCCCAAGACACAGCAGCTACAAGATGACTCAATCCTACAGACCAAGGCAGGACTAATCCCTGCCCAGGGCTCCTTTTGTTCCCAAAAACATGAGACAAAGGGCTTGCTTGGAACCCCAAACACGACAGGACACCTGCGGGGGCGTAGGGTGGGAGTGGAGAGGGAGGTGCTGACAAATGCTGAGTGATACAACTGAGATCTTTATTAAAAGTTTCCTCTGGGAATCATCAGGGAAATCCTTTCCTTGTTCTCCCAACGTGGATTGAGCAGCTGAACATCTGCCCTCTCTTCTCCCCAGGAACCCCAGGTGTGACAGCAGGGTCAGCTCCTGGCTGTCCCTCAAACCTTTTGATTTGGATAAACCAAAAGTTTCTCCAGCAGCCCTGTGGCCCTACCTGCAACTGTGGGACAGCCACAGCTGGGTGTTCCCAGGGGAGATTATTCCCAAAGCTCAGGCAGGAGTCTGCCCTCCCACATGGATAATAACTACTCAAATATCCTTTGGAACAAGGAATGGACAGCTCAAAATCCCCATGACCAAGAGTGGGCTGGTAGAGCTCCTGACCCCCAGTGAGAGCTGGGATGAGTTCAGTTTGTCCCTGTTTTTCTCTGCCCTGAAGAACACGAAAGAACACACACACATTTTTGTGGTCAGAGCTTTGGAACCGACTCCTCCCCCCCTGGTTTGGATGTGTCAGTGGAAAATATTTTTTTGGAGGTGAAATCGGCCTCTTGCCTGCTGGTTGCCTTGAAGGCTCTGATAAATGTGAGAACTTGATCACATGGAGTGATAGGTTCTCTCAGATATGTTTTATCTGAAAAATGAAGCTGTGTATAAATCCCCCTTTGCCAGGCCCAGCTGGACTTCCAGCAAACATGAAGCTGATTTTGATCTTCGGCGCCCTCATCGGGGCTTCCCTGTGCCTGGAAACCTTCGTTGGGTGAGTTATGCTTTTGTGGAAAACCTTTCATTTAGGGCTGGTATCCTCTTGTTGTTTTTCATTGTCTCAACTTCACAAAATCTGCCCGGGGCACATTTTTTGGTTTTTGTGACTGATTGTTCTTGTTGCTTTGCTGCTCTGGTGTTTGGCAGAACCTTTCTTTGCTTTCGTTTGGGTTTTCTAAGGAGAAGGGTCCAGCTGTGGAGTTGAGATCCTCAATTCCTGTTCATCCAAGGCTTGATTTTGGCTTGAGCTGAGCCTCACTGCAAAAGCAGAGCAGAAAGACCACAACCTGTCCTCAGATCAGAAAGTTCACCACTTTCCCTTTTTCCCCAAGTTTCTTATTTCTCTTTCTTCCTCTTCTTTCCACCTTTCTAAGCATTTCAAATCCTGATTTCCAACCATTAAATTCTAAAGGTCTCTCTTTATGTTGCATTGCAAAAATTACCCCGCGGGGTATTTCCTCACAGCTTCTCTGACCATGGAAGAACCTTAATCATTAAAGATTGTAAAATCCTACTGGATAAATCCTGAGGTGCAGTAAGTGAGCACTAGATTCCAGTGAGTAAAACTGTGTATGAAGGTTTAAGGATTAAGAATAAAAAATAATATAAATAATATCCCAAAACTCAGGGATTTGTAAAGCCAGGAGGGGCTATTTGGATCATTTAATCCTGAACTGAATTCTTGTGAATCCATTCCTCAGCAGCTGTGGTTAATTCACAGCAGAATCCAATCCTGAGATAAAGCTTACGGCGATGGAGAATCCAGTAATAAGTTATTAATGTGGAAAAGTGCCTTCAGAGCTGATTTAACTCGCTTCCACAAAGAGATCTCATCCCTCCACTGGCCAGGGAGAGGATCCTGGTGTAAACGTGGTGTAAACGTGGTGTAAACGAGTCCCTTCTCAGCAGCTGAGGCCACGCTGTAAATAAAACACCCGCATAACTGAGCCCTTGTGCCGAGACCCTTTTTCCCTCATTTCCATCTAAAAAAGGTTTCCAGCTGTGCAGCCACTGGGCTGTGCTCCCAGCTGTTGTTTGCCGCTCCAGCCGGCGGAGTGAGGCACTTCCAGAGGGTGATTCATCCCACCTGGAATGGTGCGCGCCACCCTCTGCTGGTGTCAGCCTCTGACAACACCGGGAGGGTGCCCGCGGTCTGACTAACCCGCAGGAAGGTGAAACAAATCCCACGTTTGGTGTTTGCTCTGCTCCCCAAACATTTGATCCTTCCCCAGCTCATCTGGAATATTATTTTCCCACGAGTTGCTGCCAAAAATTCCGATGGATGCCGGATTGATCATTGTGATTTAAAACTCCTCCACGTTGTCTGGTTTCTGAGGAAGGTGCGGGCTGCTGGCTGAACTCTTGGGTGACACCAAATCAACTGATTAAAGGAGCCATTAACACACAATTAACACTGAATTAACCATCCCAGGAACAAACCAGTCCACCCAGCCCCCTTCTGAGGCTCCTTCTGAAGACACTGATTTATTGCAGGCACCAGGTTCTCCGAATCAAGACCAAAAATGAGGAGGAGATTAAGCAGCTGCAGCTTTTGGAATCTCTGGAACACCTGGAGGTGGGTCTTGGCCACAGAGGCATTTTGGAACGTTTCACACGGGGCAGGATTTGCATCTCATTCACAACAGGTCAGGGTGTGAATCTGCATCTCATTTGGAAGGCTCCCATCACCCTGGGGCAGCTGCCATGAATAATTTTACTCTCTCAACACTTTAAATTTGACCTGCAAATTCGTGTACCAGGTCAGTGTTCAGGAGGGCCAGAATTATTTTTTTTCCCTACTGGAAAAAACATACATTGCATCGTATATGAATTGTTAGATCTTAATCTCAGTGTTGAAAAACTTGTTTTTCCAGTGGGAATGGCAATGTTTTGTCTCCCAGAGTTATGGAAAGAATTTATTAGTTGGTACACACTGTATTGAAACAGGAAAACATACTGTAAAATTCCAGGTTATTACTGTTCTTATTGCCCTTGGTGAGAATTTTTAAAATCACTTTTTAAAATCACTGGCTTAAAAATATTATCTGAATAATTTAGAAATTAAAATTTAGAAAAGTCCTACCAACGGAGAGATAAAAGGAGAAATGAAAACAATGGGTTTCATGTGACCTAAGAGTGGAATATGGAGTTTTTCTTGAAATTATTTCTAGTAAAAGGGAGAATAAAATAATCATCAGAGACAACTAAAATTTCCTCTTGTTTTTGTGACCGAAGCCTAGAAGTCGATGAAAAAACTGACTCAAGCCCCTTGGTATTTGTTATTTTATTGAGTTTATCACAAGAACTGGTACAAGGTTGTGGCGAGGCCACAGAGAATGGAGCATTCCAGGGCTTGTCTCTGCAGGGCCCATTGGATTTGGGAGAAATCAGCATTTCTAAAACTCTGCAAGAGCTGTTTGCAGGATGCCTTCCCCAAACCAAATCCATTTTCCTTTCTCTCTCCAGCTGGATTTCTGGATCAACCCCTCTGCCCGTGCCCTCCCCGTGGATGTGAGAATTCCTGCTGTCAGTGTCCAGTCAGTGAAAGCCTTCCTGGAATCCCAGGGGATTGAATATTCCATCCTGATTGAAGACCTGCAGGTGGGCAATGCCACTGGCACTTATTTCTTACATCTTTTGGAAGCACTGATTCACAATTTGGCCTCGTCCCCACTTTTCCATACTCTGTTTTCCGTGGGATCCTGCCCTTATTTTTGTAGGTTGTGGATTATTCCTCTAAGACAATCTGTGGATTGCTGTAGGTGTTCTCTGAGTAGTGACATCAATAAACTCCACAGGGCTCTTCTGACAACCCCTGAGGAATTACATGTGGACTTTTGACCCCAGACATTTGGGAATCCTGACAGTGAAGTTACTGATCATTCAGAAAACTCTGCTGAGAATAGTTACGGATAAAAATCACCCACCTGGGCACTAATCTGACATTTCCTCATGAGCAGTAATCCCCAATGGGCATCTAAACCAGCATTAACTCACTCCCTTTTCATTTATTTATCTTTTAACAAGTGAAGCAGACACTTCTTACCATGTGAATGTTATTTTAGGATGTTCTGGATAAAGAAAAGCAAGACATGGCCGAGAGTGCCCAAAGGCAGCGCAGCAGCAGCAGCTTTGACTTTGGTGCTTACCACACTCTGGATGATGTGAGTACCTCAGGGGAAGAGTATTCTGATTTTTTCTGGTCTTTTTGCATGCTGTCTTCATTTCAACATCCTATATTAGCATCTAAAATGTCCTTGTGTCGTTTTCTGGCACGTGGGTTTGTTTTTTGCGGTATTAATTTTGTTCTCAGAGCAATCCCTGACAGTGTTGATCAAAATTCCATAAACTCTCCTGCAGACTCTGTCAAAACCCATCCTTCAAAAGAAAGAGGAATAAAGGGATCTTGAAACTGGGAAACAAAGAACTTTTTGCCCAGAAAAGCTGTGGCCTCCCCATTCTTGGGAGTGTCCAAGGCCAGGTTGGAGCAACCTGGAATAGTGGAAGGTGTCTCTGCCTGTGGCAGGGGATGGAATGGTTTGGGCTTTCCAACCTGAATCAGCCCATGATTCTCTGGAAGGAATGGTAGAACACATAAATATGATATTAACATCCTCAAATATGATGTCAATGTCCTCATGACCTTTCACTTCAGATTAATGCAGAACTGGACCATCTGGCATCTGAGTACAGCTTTGTGGAAAAGATCCGGATCGGGGAATCCTACGAAAAGCGGCCTCTGTACGTCCTGAAGGTACGGCCAATACCATGGAATGTGTCCACAGGGGTGAATGACAGACAGCACAGCCCAGAGCACCCCAGTCTATTATGGGATGTCCCTGACTGAAAGGTGTCAGGGTCTGACCTGCTCCCGTTTGATTTCGCAGTTCAGCACCGGAGGCTCCAACCGCCCGGCCATCTGGCTCGACGCCGGCATCCATTCCCGCGAGTGGGTCACGCAGGCCAGCGCCCTGTGGATCGCCAACAAGGTTCCTGCAGCAGGGGTTCATCTTTGGCCTGTCTTGGCAATGTTTCCTGGTATTTCAGGGGGTATCAGCCCTCTGTGTGTTTAGTTAATTCACCTCTCAGAAGCAGCTGACTCCCTGAGGATGTGGCAGCTGCCTTGACCTGGAATTGGGAACCTCTGTCCTGTTAGAACAGCTGAGTTTAGGCAGACAGAATGTAGTGGTTCAGGTGAAATTGCTACACAAATAACCAAAGACTTTGAGATTATATTGCTGCCTTGCTCTGCTCACCCACAAAAATGTAGTGGGGTTGGTTTCCTTCCACAGAATGCCCAGACCTCCAGCTCTCTATAAATGAGGATTTAAATCCTGCTGGAAATGACTGAGCCACCAGAGAAGTCACAGGATCTCAGAATAAGCTGAACTGGAAGGGACCCAGGAGGATCATGGAGTCCAGCTCCTGGCCCTGCACAGAACCATCCCCAAGAGCCACCCTTTGCCCCGAGAGTGTTGTCCCAAAGCTCCTTGGGCTCTGTCAGTGCAGCACAGTTGAGAATTCCCAACCTGGCTATTCCATCTCAGTGTTAGTGCCAGCCTTGGTCTGTCCTCTGGGACAGGGAGGAGAAAATTTTGTTGTCCTCTTCCATTTTATTCTAAAGACCTCCTGTCTTCAGGATAAAATAATAAAACAGACTCACTGCTCACTCCGTGTATAACAAGGAACAGTTATGGCCAGCAGATAACAGATGTTCCTTGTTCCCCTGCCCCAAAATCCAGCCTCTCCTCTGTCCCAAACAACGAGGGAATGAACATTTGGGAAGGAATTACTCTGCCAAGCAGGGTGTGCTCTGTGTCTGCCTAGATTGCCTCTGACTACGGAACGGACGCTTCCATCACCTCCCTGCTGGACAAGATGGATCTTTTCCTGCTGCCAGTCGCCAACCCTGATGGATTTGTGTACACTCACACCTCGGTGGGTCAGCTCTCTGAGCTCAGTGAGATTCCTGGCTCTTCCAAGGAAATCATAAATATGAGGGAAGTGGGCTCTGAAAGTCTTAATGCTGTGGGAGGAGTTCCCAAAGACTTGGGCAGACAAAGATCCTCATTATTTGTCTAACCCATCCTAACCCCCTGTAAATACCCCGGTTTTAGTAAATACATTTGATTTTTGACCCTTGGCCCATCTTGGCAGTCTGAAATACTCTTGGGGTCATGCCTAGGATCAGTCCCTCATGGATGGCAGCTCTTTCTGGGGGGCAGTTTTGGTGCCAGCACCCAGATTTGCTCCCTTTTGAGCGTTTCTCTGTCGTAGAATCGCATGTGGAGGAAAACGCGCTCCAAGATTCCCGGCAGCATCTGCGTCGGAGTTGATCCCAACAGGAACTGGGATGCAGGTTTTGGAGGTAGGGATAAAGCTTCTGGATTCTGGATCCTGTTACACAGAACCAGCAGCTGCCTTTATAAAGGGGATTAATCACCCTGAGCACATGATGAGGCAGCATCATGGAGTTATGGAATCATGGAATCACAGAATGGTTTGGGTTGGAAGGACCCAAAATATTATTTAGTTCCACTCCCTGCCATGGGCGAAGCCACCATCCACTATCCCCAAGCCCCATCCAACCACAGAACACCCTCAGGAATGTGGACTCCTGGGTGTCTGGGCAGCCTGTTCCAGGTTGCATCATCTCAAAGTACATCCCTTGAACTGTCACTGCTGTTTGAGCATTTATCAGCATTTAAGGCCTCGCTTTGGCTGCAGTCCTGTCCTTAGGAAGCCCAGCTTTGTGTGGGTCTGCCCTGACCTCCCAGGAATTCCACTCCTCACAGGTTTGTTCCCTCCTTGCACCACCAGGTCCTGGAGCCAGTAACAAACCCTGCTCCGACTCCTACCACGGGCCCAGCGCCAACTCCGAGGTGGAAGTGAAATCTGTTGTCAACTTCATCAAGAATCATGGAAACTTCAAGGCCTTCCTGACCCTCCACAGTTATTCCCAGCTCCTGATGTATCCCTATGGATACAAATGCACCAGGCCAGACGATTATGCCGAGCTGGTGAGACAGAACACTTGGCTTTACCTTCTTCTCTTCTGTCCAGCTGCCTTTCTGTACTTTCCATACTCTTCCCTACCGACAGCACCACAGCTGGAATAATATCTCTGAGGCAATGTAGATCTCACAACCATAATCCCACTGGGAAAGATCTCTGGAGGTCTCTGTTCTAACCCTGTGCTGAAAGGGCTTTGCAGTCGGAGCCAATTTCAGTCTGAATTTGGATTTATTGTTTTGATTTGTTTAGATATTTCTAAAGAATTCCACAGCTTTTTCAAGCTCATCCCAAAGTTTCCCTAATATCATGGGGATTTTGTTTTGTCCTAACACCTAAATGCAGTTCCCCTGTGGCAGTTTGTTGCCTTTTTCCCTCCTTCACAAAGAACCCAGCTCTGTTTTCCATCCAACCCCCATTACGTGGTTGAAGTGAGCACTAAGTTGACCTTGGAGTATTGGAAGATCCCAACTACCTTGGGAATTGCTGGTATCTGTTGAGCCTTCCCTTGACAAGCCAGTGAGATAAACACTTACAGAACCTGCTGGAAGTTAACTCACCTGCAGTGGCACCTCCCAGAAAGGCTGTGGGAGCTGTGACTGCTGTTGGTGTGAATCACCTCCAAAGCAGTTTGGAGATTTTCCATGAAATCCCAGTGTTTAATCTCAGGAACTGTGGCTGCTTCCTGACTGTCCCTTCACCTTCTCCCCTCCAGGAATCTCTGGGAAGAGCTGCTGCCAGTTCCATCCGCTCCCTCTATGGCACCACCTTTCAAGTGGGCACCATTTGCAAAACCATCTGTGAGTATTTGGCCACTCAGAGCTTTTAGGGGCTGTCCCAGGACACCAATCCCTGTCCTCCCCACAGGGTCTGTCCCTCGTGGAAGCCACAGTGCTCCTGTGCAGTGACACCACCAGTGACACATCGGACCTGAGCGTTCCCGTCCAAACCTCATCCTTGTCCCCCAAAATACAAACAGCAGGACAACAGAACTCCACCACTCCTCTGCTCCCCCCTCTGGACCATCTCCCTTTCCCTTCCAGACCAAGCCAGTGGAGGCAGCATTGACTGGAGTTACGACAACGGGATCAAATATTCCTTTGCCTTCGAGCTGCGGGACACGGGGCGCTACGGCTTCCTGCTGCCCGCCAAGCAGATCATCCCTGCTGCCAAGGAGACCTGGCTGGGCCTGAAGAAAATCATGGAGTACGTGCGGGACAAGTCCTCCTGAGAGCTGGGCTGGGAGTCAGCTCTCTGCAGCACCAGCTCATAAATCCTCTGTGTGCTGTGATGGCTGTAATGACAGAAATGGCTGAATAAACCTCCTGTGCATTCCCCCCATGGTGTTTGGCACGTGTCCTGTTCCTTGTGTGTGACAAATCCCTGAGGAGATTTTGGGACAAAACCCTGTCTGCCCACACATCCAGGGCCACCCCTGCCATGGCAGGGACACCTCCCAGTGTCCCAGGCTGCTCCAGCCCCAGTGTCCAGCCTGGCCTTGGCCACTGCCAGGGATGCAGGGGCAGCCCCAGCTGCTCTGGGAATTGCAGCCCAGGCAGGAATTCCTTCCCAAGATCCCATCCATGGCTGCCCTCTGGCAGTGGGAGCCATTCCCTGGGTCCTGTCCCTGCAGGCCTTGTCCCCAGCCCCTCTGCAGCTCTCCTGGAGCCCCTTCAGGCCCTGCCAGGGGCTCGGAGCTCTCCCTGGAGCCTTCTCCAGGCTGAAGGGGCTGGTGCAGAGGGCCTGGTGTTAATGAGCATAATCCAGGCTATGGAACTGATTAAAGGAATTTAATTTCCCTTAACGAGCCTCAGGACCCTGCCAAGCCCCTGACCACTGTCATCAACTGTACACCCCCATATATTTGGCTGCCCCTTTTCTCCCTCCCACATGTTCCCAGTGGACATGGTTGGAGGGAAGATGGAGATGGGAGGACACCTCCCCTGATGCAGCACCCAGTCCCTCAGGAGCCCCTTGTTCCATTGTTCATCCTGCAAATTTCTTGGGGATTAAGAGCAAAGAGCTCAGAGGCCCTGAAGGATCAGAGATTAGCCCTGGCTGCTGCTGCTGTGGTGATTATCGAGTCTAACAGGTTTATCTTGGTGTCTTGTGACCCCCCAGCAGCTGGTGAGTTACTCACCCTGGCGAGCCTGGCAGGAGAGCAAACAGCGCTGATGCGTCCGATAAAACCCTGCGCACTCAGGGCACGGAGCTGTTGGCAGGAAAAGGGGAAGGTGCAGCTGAGGCAGCAGGAGGTACCCCAGGGGGCTGCATTTGGGTTAAAAGCAGCTGTTTTGGAAAGCAAACCCATGCTTGGGTGCTACCCACGTGTCCCTGTCCCCTCTGCTCGCGGCCTTATCCAGTGGCACCTGCTTCCCAAACTGGCCCGGCTTTCCAAAATCCCATCCTCTGCTGGTGATTAAAAACCACTGATGGTAAATCCCAGGGACAGGACACACAGCTGGCTCCTGGACCTGCACGAGCTCGTCTCCAGAGCAAGAACTGCAGAGCCTGAGGAGCCTTGGCTGGGAATGTGGAACTGTGACCTTGTCCTGGCTCGGAAGCTCATTCCAACCATCCAGGGCTTGAGGGGCCCCCTGTCCCCTCCTCTTTAGGTGCCTGGTGTGAGGAGAGCTCATCCAGGTCTGGAACCCTGACTCCAGAGAGATCTGAGTCAGAGCAGTGGATGCCACCCAGAGGAACAGGAGGGTGTGTGCCATGGTGGGGCGAGGAGGGAGATGGGCTGGAGATGACACAGGTGTGGGGTGGGGGCACCTAACAGGGACCTTCCCATCCCAAGGAAGGAGATTATTGAGGAAACAGAGCCAAGCTCTTCACCAGAGTGGTGGGAGAGACAACAGCATCAGCTGGAACGAGGGAGAGCCAGGAGGGACATCAGGAAATGCTTTTCACCAGGAGAAGCAGCAGGACCTGGTGCCAGGGGGGCTGTGCAGCCTCCATCTCTGGAGGACTCCAAAATCCAACAAGGAAGGACCTGGTGGGTCCTGTTCCAGTTCCCCTGTGGCAGTTTGTTGCCTTTTTCCCTCCTTCACAAAGAACTGAGAGCTGACCATGCTTCATCCAGGCATTGGATACAGACCTCCCGTGGTCCCTTCCCACCTCAACCACCCCACGATCCTGCCCCGAGGAGGATCCTGGAACCACCTCAGCAACAGCACCAGTTCTGCACCACAAAGCCCTGACAGACCCCGGCACCTTCCCCACAGCACCTTCTGCCCTCGGTGCAGCCAGAATCCCCTGGATTTGATGCCTGCCCTCAGTGGACAGAGGATGTCAGCTGTAAAAACCTGCCCTGGGAGGTGCCTGCCAGCCTGGGAACTCAGCCCAGGAACCAGGAGCATCCCTGACAAGCGTGGTGGGAGCTCAGGGGCAGCGCAGATAAGGCCCAACAAAGGCCCTGCTGTAACCTGCAGAACAAAGACACTGCTTTAACTGGGGAACAAAGGCACCTCTGACAAACTGACCTCCTGGGACAGCCCCAGTCAATGACAGCTGCTCCAGAGCCACTGCTTCCACTGAAAACATAAAAATAATTAATTTTCTACCCAAAAATGAGCCTTTCTGTCTGAGCATTGCCCCAGGTGAACGTCCTTGTGCACCTCCAAGCTCCACGACTTCCATCAGCTTTGAAGTGAGATTTCATCCATCAAGTGGCCCCACTCCTGGGAATGGTTTGATGAATAATTTGGATAATATATTTTACATTTTATAGATCTCTATATCCATATCTATATCTATGCATAAACTAATTAATCATACGTAAGTCTATGTTTAAATGTTTGCTTTTTCTGCAAGTAACTTTGTAGTAGCTTGTCATTACACACGCATTACTAATCGTAATTATGATTGACTTACTCATAGCAATGCGTAATGAAGAAATTCATAGAAACAAAGAGGTGTTGCTTTGTGGTTTTGGGGCTCCTGTGACCACGCCGTCCCCACCGTCCCACGCCCGTGGCTTGGGAGCCGCCCGTGCCCACGGCAGCTCCGAGCTGGGAGCACGGACACTCATCCAGGACCCACTCACCGGGGAAGACGTTATCAGATCCTCCCTAATTTGGCTGCTCTTGTGTTGACTTTGCCAAATAAAGCAAACATTTGGGCTCGCGGGAGCCCTTCCTGCCTGCTCCGTTTGTCGCTGCCGACGCCGCGGGGGCGGCGGACGCGGCCCTGGTGAGGAGCTCCGGGAGGGACCCCGAGCACCGAGGGGGTTCTGTCTGTCCTCGGGGCTGTGCTCTGCTCCCACCCACCATGAAGACCCTCCTGGTCTTCCTCGCCCTCCTGGGGGTCACCAGCACCGAGCAGCTCTTCGTGGGGTGAGTCCTGCCGGAGCAGGGGGCGGTGGGACACCACGGCTGGGATGGGGATCCAGGTGAGAGAGGCCCATCCCCACCACTGTCCTTCGGGGGTGACATCCCAAAGAACGGAAATCTGACAGGGTTTTTTGCCAATTAGGAAAGGTTTGGTTTCGCCCCAGGTTTGGAGGGAGGTTTGCAGCATGCAGTAGGTGGAAATTAGGGAATGCTGAACCCTGAGGGCATCGCTCCAAGCTTTGCCAGGGTGTGGAATCCCCGAGGATCAGGGGATGATGTGTATGGCTCCAACATGATGGCTGTGGAGCCATCCAAGGGTTGCTGGGAATACAAACCAAGGGTTGCTGGGAATAACAGCCCAGCATTGCTGAGAATAACCAAGGATTTCTGGGAATAACACACCGTGGGAAAGAACAAGATGTGGCTGGAGAAGGGGCCCTGTGGAGGGAGGGCAGCACTTTTCCAGGACAAACATCCTGGTTGTAGCTCCTGGAGATAAGAACAGCACAGTCCAGTGAAGGAATGAGGCTGAGAAGGGGCCATGGAATGTAGGGGGGGTGGTCAGGACAACCCAAAACTCCCAAAGCCTCCAACCTGTTTCCAGACAGGTCTGAATGAATGGACTGAGAACTAACTAGTAGAGAAAGTGGGAATTCCATGTTCAGAGAAGGGAAAACTTATCCATAAAAAAGTACCCCCAGGATGCTGGACATCCCACCAGCTGCACCAACGCTGGAGCCAGAGGTGGTGATCTCATGGCCAGGGACAGGACCCGGGGAACAGATGGAGCTGTGCCAGGTGGGGTTTGGTTGGATATCAGGAAAGGTTCCTGATCCAGAGGGTGCTGGGCAGTGCCCAGGCTCCCCAGGAAATGGTCACATTCCCGAGGCTGCCAGAGCTCCAGGAGCGTTTGGACAACACTCTCAAGGACAGGGTGGGATTGTTGGGGTGTCTGGGCAGAGCCTGGAGTTGGATTTGATCCTTGTGGGCCCCTTCCAGCTCAGGATATTCTGTGATGTGACCCACCTTGCTTCCTGCTTTCCTGCCTTCCTTCCTCCTCGGACACGATGCTGTGGTTGAGGGATCCATCCAGGGTCCCATCACTCTCCTCCAGGCTGGGATCCGAGCAGCTGCAAGCCAAGGCTGTCCAGGGAATGCCAGGGCTGCTCCCTGATTTTGGAAAAATCACAAGGATTTAACGCCTGCCTGAGTCCCCCAGGCACGGAATGGGCAAATGGAAATTGTTATCACCCTGGGGAGGTGGTTAAACTGATAAATGGGATTTAAGAGGATGAAAGGTATGAAAGGGGGAAGGTGAAGGAATTTTGTGCCATTTTGGAAGTGGCTTTAAGCACTGCCCAACAGGAGAGGTTGGAGGTAGAGGATTGACCCAAGATGAGAAAACTTCTCTCCCACAGAACATTTCCTCCTCTCCAGGGGCTGTGCCTGTCCTTGGGAAGCCCAGCCATGCTGGATTGGGACCTCTGCTAGGGAATACATCCATAGACATAGAACATATCCATGTGAGATATTCCCCAGCATCTTGGGAGCTGATCAAACAAGGCTGGAGATCATCTCAGGCTCCCCAGCACTTGCTCTTTCCCCATCATGGCTGCTCTGAAGCTGCATTTTTTTTGTCTCAACACCAACAATTGATGCATTTTCCAACCCTCCGAGCCAGTGTGGAGCTTCCCCAGCCTCCCCCCTGCCCAGAGTCCCCTCCCTGTGACCCCTCTGCTTCCCTGCAGGGACCAGGTCCTGCGTGTCACGGCCAGGAACGAGGAGCAGATGGCCCTGCTCAGTGTGCTGGGCGAGCAGGAGGAGCTGCAGGTGAGCTCTGAGGGGTCCTGAGCACCTTCCCTGGTCACAGACCGTGGTGAATCCAGGGCTCCCTCCTTCTCTTGCCATCCCATCCTTTTTCCTCCCCATTTCGGAGATGTATAATTTAGAACCATATCAATATGAATTTAACCTGGGGCTCCTTGAGCTCAGAGCTCCTGTTTCATATCAACTGGGAACATCCCACAAATACTCAAACAACTTGGGCTGAAACATTTCTATAAATCCCTCTCCAGACATCCATCTGTGGCCCAAAATTTTGTCACAGAAACTCCTGTGAGACCCCTGGAGGTGCTGGGGAGCTCAGTGGATGAGCACCAGCACAGGATGGGGCCGAGGTCTCCCTTTCAGCTCATCTTCTTCTTCCCAGGTGGACTTCTGGCGTCACTCCAACAGCCCCGGTCACCCCGTGGACCTGCGGGTGCCCTTCCCCAGCCTCCAAGGAGTCAAAAAATTCCTGGATTCCCATAATTTTTCCTACAGCATCATGATCAAGGACGTGCAGGTAATGGCTACGACGGGAACAGGATGAGCTCCTGCAGCTCAGCCCTGAGAGAAAGTCCAAAAAGTTGGAAATCAAGAAATGGAAGAAAAATCCAACCCCCTGCTCCTTCCAGCCTTTTTGATCTTGGGGTTTTTTTGCCTCCTAACCAGGAATTATTGGATGAAGAGAAGGAAAGCATGAGGAGGTCCAGGAGGGTAAAGAGAAGCTCCAGGATGTTCGATTTCGCCTCCTACCACACGATAGATGAGGTACCTTTCTCTGCAGAGCACTGGCTTTGTCCTGCTGGGGTCACATCCATGTGGTGAAGGTCGTGGTGAGTTCCTGGTGACAGGTGAGACCTCCCTGGGACATGTTTCTCCTCCTTGGTGGAGCTTTTAGCTGAGATTTAGCTTTTTTAGCTGAGGCTGGGAAACCTTCCACATCCAGTGTGGCCACTCCTGGAATCTCCCACCCTGTGGAAGACATTTTCAGCTTCGCTTTGGGGGTGCTTGGAGCCCAGTTTGGGACTGGTGGGGGCTGTGATGGTGTTGGGGGGGTCTCAGAGCTTTTTCCCCCCTCACCATTCATTCTACTTTTCCAAAAACCTTGTGATGTGCCTTCCCCTGCTCACACAGAGCCCCAACCACCTCGTCTTCTCCAGGGAAGCATGAGGTCTTCTCCAGGGGAGTCCCAGGTCTCCAGGGAAGCACCAGATCTTCCCCAGGGAAGCTCTGCTTGTTGCATCTGGTGCTGAATACCCTCAAAACCAAAAGGTGAGAACCAGGCTGAGCCTCATGACCCAGCAGCTCCTCCTTCCAGATCTATGACTGGATGGACGTCCTGGTGGAGGATCATCCCAACCTCGTCAGCAAGATCCAGATCGGGCAGAGCTACGAGAACCGGCCCCTGTACGTGCTGAAGGTGGGTCTTGGGGCAGCCTCGCCTTGAAAATCCCCCCTCAGGATGAGAAGTTGTGCCAGGGGAAGCTCAGGGATCAGCAGGAATTTCCTCATGGAAAGGGCGGTCAGGCATGGGAAGGGGCTGCCCAGGGAGGTTCCCAGGAAGGGATTCCAGGATGTGGCACTCAGCGCTCTGGGCTGGGGACAAGTTGGGGATGGGGCTCAGGGTGGATTCCATGATCCTGGAGGGTTTTTCCAGCTTCAGTTATCTCGTGATTCCACACAGTTCAGCACCGGGGGATCGAACCGTCCAGCCATCTGGCTGGACACCGGCATCCACTCACGGGAATGGATCACCCAAGCCACCGGTGTCTGGACGGCCAACAAGGTGACTTCGGGATCACCTGGGATGTGGGACCCCAATTCTTATATCTGTCCCATCCCTCGTCTCCGAGGGGCACGGGGGCAGCTCCTGCTCCTCTCCACGCACAGATCGCCAAGGAATACGGGCAGGACGCCTCTGTCACGGCCATCCTGGACAGCATGGACATCTTCCTGGAGATTGTCACCAACCCCGATGGCTTTGCCTTCACCCACAGCTCCGTGAGTGCAGGGACACTGTGGGGGGATCTTGTCCCAGCGCTGTCCACGGCTGTCTGTGTTTTTTGGGTGGGGAGGGATGTTCCTCCCCATGTGGGACGGTGAGTGAAGATCCCTGGAGATGCTTGGGCAGGGGCTGGGATTCACATCCCTGTTCCAGTCTCCTCTCCGTGTGCTCCTAGAACCGCCTGTGGCGTAAGACCAGGTCCATCAATGCTGGCTCCCGCTGCGTCGGAGTGGATCCCAACCGCAACTGGGATGCTGGGTTTGGAGGTGAGACCTCGGCCACCAGGTCCCCACGCCAGGCATTGTTTGTGCCTCAAAGCATCAAAACTTTCTGCTAGAGCGGAGAAACCCAGGGATGGAAACCCTTCCTGAGGGATCCTCTCTGGATCTCCTCCTCCCCCTGCTCCAGGTGCTGGCTCCAGCAGCAATCCCTGCTCTGAGACCTATCATGGCCCTCAGGCCCACTCTGAGAGGGAAGTGAGAGCCATCGTGGATTTCATCCGCACCCACGGGAACGTGAAATCCGTCATCTCCATCCACAGCTACTCCCAGATGCTGCTCTTCCCCTACGGATACAGGAGGGCGCCCACACCCGACCACCAGGAAATGGTGAGATGGCCCCAAAAAGTGGGGCTGTGAGCACCCGGCAAAGTCAGGCAGAGCATCCCAGGAGCTTCCCTGCTCCTCTCGTTAGATGCAACCCGAATATTGAACCCCTGCACCTGGGTCCTGATGGAGGGCAGTTGCGAGATGGACCTCAAACATCAAAAATTAAGGGGTTTTTGGGAAAACCTAGAGCAGAAGGGATAGGGAATGATGGGCTCTCGATCCCCCTGCCCCTCGAGCCACCAGATCCCATTACTTCTGGTGGTTCTTTTGCAGAATGAACTGGCCAAGAAGGCCGTGAGCGACTTGGCCGCCGTGTTCGGGACAAAATACACCTACGGCAGCATCGCCAACACTATCTGTGAGTGTCCCTCCCTCATCCCGCAGCAAATCCCTCGGGAATGGGCTGCCATCTGGGCTCCTCTCCCTGCAGACATGGCAGGAGGCACCACCATCGACTGGGCCTATGACAACGGGGTGAAATATTCCTTCACCTTGGAGCTGAGGGACTCGGGGCGCTACGGATTCCTCCTGCCCAGCTCCCAGATCGTCCCCACTGCCACCGAGACGTGGCCGGCGCTCCTGGACATCATGGTCCACGTCCTGGAGCATCCATACTGACCCCAGCACCTCTCACAGCATTCCCTCCTCTCAATAAATCCTCATGGAGATTCAGTGGTTTCAGGCACCCTCATCTTATTCATGCTAAACTCCAAAAAAAGGGTGGAAAAGGACTCCCAGCCCTGCAGGTGTTGATTTTCCCCTGGTGCCTTTGGCTCAAAGTCCCCACCCTTTGGAGCCAACAGCCAGCATGGGAGGAGATGGGGTTTTTTGGGCAACCAACCCCAAATTTGTGGTGTTTTGAGCAGCTTTGCTCCATCATCCCTTCCTGGGGGGCTACAAGGAGGGACGTGGGGTACCCTCAGGGTATTTGCTGTTTATTTTTGGCTACTGGGACAACTGTCACCTGCTCTGACCTCTGTCCTGGGCCAAGCTTTACACCACTTTCCTCGGCCAAATTTTAAACCTGCTTCCCCACCACTGTGGTTTAGGGATCCAGCTCACCAAGCCCCAAGTGAAAATCTGCATTTCGCACATTCTCAACCCAAATTGCCCCTTTCCCTCCCCTCCCACGCTGGGGATGGTGGGATTTTGGCACCTCCCGGTCTCACCTTGCTGGCAGCTGACTCACCACGGCCCCACCTGGCTCCTGGGACAGGTTTGGCCGGGACTGGGAGAGCCTGGATGGGGATGGTGGGGCCTGACCTTGGCTGGTGGCAGCCAGAGCCTTCCCAGGGCCCTGGGAAAAGGGACAGCTGGAGGGGCCGGGCTGGGGCTGCCATCCCATGGGATTTAAGAGGCCCCAGGGTGCTGTTGGGATGTGAGACCGGCTCTCCCTGCTGACCATGAGGCTTCCCGTGCTCCTGGCTGCCCTGGTGGCAGTGGCCACCTGCACTGAGACTTTCGTTGGGTACGGGGGCTGGGACGGTGGCACCGGGTGGGGCAGAAGGAGCTGGTTCAGCCCCGAGGGAGCAGAGGGAAAAGGCTCAGGGGAAATCCCTGGAATAGGGGGATGGTTGGGTGGGGTTAGGCTGGACTAACAGGGCTGGAGCTCGTCCCACGTCCCCCAGCACCCCCTGACCCCACAGGCACCAAGTGCTGCGCATCGTCCCCCAGAGCGATGAGGAGCTGCAGAAGGTGCAGGAGCTGCAGGACCTGGAGCATCTGCAGGTACTGGGGGGGGAGGTGGATTTTGGGGACACTCCCCAGCCCATGACCTTCGTTTTACACCCCCCAAGCAAAGCAAGGATGGGGTTGGATGTGGGATTATGGGAACCAAGCGGTGAAAAGCAAGACAGGCTGGTGCTGAGGGGTGCAGCCCGAGGCAGGATCTCACCCCTTATCTCCATTTTTCCCCACCCAGCTGGATTTCTGGCTGGCTCCCCGCGGGCTCGGACTGCCCATCGACATCCGCGTGCCCTTCCCCAGCCTGCAGGCGGTCAAAGCCCACCTGGAGGCCAGTGGGGTCTCCTATTCCATCATGATCGAGGATGTGCAGGTCAGCGGTGCCGCAGGGGAGGCGGGGAGAGGTGGGATCCCATCAGTGGGAATGAGGCTCATCCCGCCCCGTGTCCCACAGGCCTTGCTGGATGAAGAACAGACGGAGATGCTCCGCAGCAGCCGCCAGCTGCCGCTCAACACCAACACCTTCAACTACAAGGCTTACCACACCATAGATGAGGTGGGAAAGCACTAGATCTGGGGCATTTTGGGGGAAGAAGTTTGCTCTTGGGCAGGGGGTGAGCTGGGAGTGATCCCCACATCCCTTGTTCCCAGATCTACAATTTCATGGACATGCTGGTGGCTGAGAACCCCAACCTGGTGAGCAAGCTGGAGATTGGTCGCTCGACCGAGAACCGTCCCCTCTACGTGCTTAAGGTGAGGGTTTGGGGATCGTGATCCAGAGGGGAAAGTGGTGACAGGGACAAAGCCAACCCCCCCTCTCTGCTCTCCCAGTTCAGCACAGGGGGCACAAACCGCCCGGCCATCTGGATCGACACCGGGATCCACTCCCGCGAGTGGGTGACACAGGCCAGCGGCGTCTGGTTTGCCAAGAAGGTACTGCCACATCCATAAAGGGCCACCTGGTCCTCAGGAGCTGCGGGATCCAGGCGGGTGATCCCACAGGGAGGACAGGGAGCCCCAAACCTCCATCCTCTCTAGATTGTCCAGGATCATGTGAATAACAAAGGTGTGGCCTCCATCCTGGAGACGATGGACATCTTCCTGGAGATTATCACCAACCCAGATGGCTTTGCTTTCACCCAGACCACGGTACTGCCCTGGATTTCCTCTCCCTGGTTCCTACAGCCATGCTGGATGGCTCTGGGGAGCAGGATTTGGGGTGTTTTATATCCCTGAGAGGGCAAAGCCTCCTCATCCATGTTTCCATGGGCTGGGAAGGGGACCACCACGAGCTGTGGAGCTCCAGCCCTGGGCACCAGCTGAGTTAGCTCTGCCTTTCCAGAACCGCATGTGGCGCAAGACCAGGTCCAAGAACTCGGGCTCCCTCTGTATTGGAGTGGACCCCAACCGCAACTGGGACGCAGGTTTTGGAGGTCAGAGCTGTCCCCTTGTCTCTGTGGAGCATTTCCACTCTCCAGCTGGAGGCTCCAAAGCTGTTTCTGGCTCAAAGATCCATTGATGTCCCCTGGGGAAGAGGTGGGATTTGCTCTCCATGGCAGAGCCAAGGGTTTGGGCACCGCCAGGGCTTTGATGTCCCCCAGTGACAAATGAAAGTCACCATAAAAATCTCTAGGAGGAGCCCCAGGAGCATTCCTTGATCACCACCAAGCAGCTGAGGGGTTGGAAAACCTCTTGGGCTTGGAAGCCCCCAGATTCCCAGTGTGTTCTCACCATGCTTTTCTCCGCAGAGGCCGGAGCCAGCGGAAACCCCTGCACGGAGACGTACCACGGACCCTACCCCAACTCAGAGCCCGAGGTGAAATCCATCGTGGACTTCGTGAAGAGCCACGGCAACATCAAGGCTTTCATCTCCATCCACAGCTATTCCCAGCTCCTGCTCTATCCCTACGGCTACACCGACACCCCGGTGCCTGACCAGCAGGAACTGGTGAGGCCCCTGTGCTTTGAGGGGTTGGGATGGGGTGGAGCTCTTCTGCTGCTCCAAGGAGGAGCCATCTCTGTCCTGCATCCATCGGGAAGCTAGGAGGAGCTTTGGCATCTTTTTGCACCCAGAAAGAAGCTGTATCCCACAGGTTTTTCCTTTCTTTGGCTCATCTTTCCCCCTTCCCTGTATTCCCAGGATGAGGTTTCTGCCAAGGCCGTGGCAGCTCTGTCCTCCCTCCATGGCACCAAGTACAAGTACGGCAGCATCATCACCACCATCTGTAAGTGCTGCCCCAAAATCCCCAAATCCCAAAACCATCCCTCACACCGGCCAAATATCCCATGGAATTCCTGTACAAAGCAATCGGGGCTCTGAATCCCTCCCATTTTTTCCTCCCTCAGACAGAGCGAGTGGAGCAACTGTTGACTGGACCTACAACCAGGGGATTAAATATTCCTTCACCTTCGAGCTGCGGGACACGGGGCGCTACGGCTTCCTGCTGCCCGCCAAGCAGATCGTTCCCACCGCCGAGGAGACCTGGCTGGCGCTGAAGGTCATCATGAAGCACGCCCGGGACAACGTGTACTGAGCTGGGATCAGGGCTGGAGCAGCTGGAAGAAGGCAATCAATAAATAAATGGGAAGAAGGATGAGAAAAGCCTGTGGTTGTGTCCCCTTTTTCCCAAATCGGGTGGAAAAGCCCTTTTGGAGCTGGAGTTGGTGCCAGCACAAACGGGGTGTGCTGGGCCAGTGGCCTGGAAAAGGAATTGATGGAAAGGGCATGAAAAGAGCAGGACCAAAAAGGAAGGAAGGTGGTGGTTTTCCCTTTGATCTGGCAGAGGATGGAAGGGGATTGGGATCTGGGACATGAGGTCAGCAGGATTAAAGGGGCTCCAGGAGAGCTGCAGAGGGACTAGGGACAAGGCCTGCAGGGACAGGACCCAGGGAATGGCTCCCACTGCCAGAGGGCAGCCATGGATGGGATCTTGGGAAGGAATTCCTGCCTGGGCTGCAATTCCCAGAGCAGCTGGGGCTGCCCCTGCATCCCTGGAAGTTTTCCAAGCCAGGCTGGACACTGGGGCTTGGAACAGCCTGGGATGGTGGAAGGTGTCCAGGAATTGGAACTGGATGGGCTTTAAGGTCCCTTCCCAGCCAAACCTTTTTGATTGTGTGATCCCTCCTCACCTGCTGCAATCCCAAGGGAATGGGGAGCTGAGCCCCTGCCCACTCCCAGCTTTTCCAGGCTCTCCACAGCTCTCAAAGCTGCAAATAAATCACCCAAGCAGATGCTGTAATTTACATTTTATTAAATTAAACAATTAAACCTCTCAGCCTCTGCAGAGTTTGACTCTGCTCCAAGCAACACCAAGAGTCCAAATCCACACAAATCCATCGAGATGGTGGGAAAGTACATCCAGTCCTTGCTTTGATTCCTTGGATTTGGAGGATCTCAAACAACACAGGCCAGTTCTGTCCAACTGTTTCACCAGGAGGTTTTCATGCAGCATGGGGCAGCCAGGGATTCTGGATCTGTCTCCCACAGCTGGATAGCAAAATCAGGATTTTAGCCAATGCAATGACACTCCCAAGAGCTCATGGAGCTGGAAAAATCTACTCCCACAGCAGCAGGACCTTATCAGACTGAACCTGCCAGTCCTGCAATCAGCATTGTCTGATTTCACACTCAGAGTCACAATAAAAGATAAATGTGCTCAGGGATGTTAAGCCTTAAGCTGCCAAACTGGAAATTATGTGCCATTTCTCCTACTTTTTGTCCTTTCACCAGAAGTATCCCAAAATCACCAGTGAATTTTGGGATGTGTTGAAGATTGTCTGCCTCAAAATGACAGTCTCAAATGTCTGCCTCAGAAAAACACTGAAACAAAAACCACACACAAATCCCACAAGACCAAGATAACCAAGGCAGGACCAGGCTCAGCAGCAATGCCAGATGGAAAATCTGGAGAGCACAATCCCTCCAAAATCACTTCCAGAGTGTCCCTTAGGCAGCTCAGGAAAATCAGAGGATTCCCAGGTTATCCAGAAGCACCAATTTGAGGAAAACTGTGCTACTCATTCTCCAGGAAACCTTCGCCCTGTTCAGTTCCAGATTCCACATCCCTGCTGGGTTTTAGGGACCCTGATGAGGCAGCAGCAGCAAGTTTTCCTTCAGCCACCCTAAGTCTTAAAGAAACTCTTAAAACACCACTGGCAAAGGAGTCACTGGGAAAAAATTCCAGTTTTTCTCCTCCAGCTCACCTTGAAAAAGACACAACTATTCACAAAGTCTCCACGAGCAAGCACGACTGTCACAGCACCAGCTGGGCAATAAAAACCATCTTCATTACAAATACTTCTGTTCATTATAATAATTTATTTTTAAAAAAAATAACAAAAAAAACCACATCCAGGATCTTCTCTCACTTTTGGCAAGATGCTGAATGTCTTTATCTCTGCTAAAACCACCGAAGTTTGTGCTCACAGATGATTTGTGGCCTGTTCACCCTCACGACTCCAGGCACAGCCCAGGAATGTCATGGACATAAACTCCTTCAGCTGGACTAAAAACTTTGTGGAACAGTTTCTACTGGTCTCAGCCTTTACTACCAGTTTTCCCCCTCCCCTACAAAACCAGTTCTACCACCTGTGTCCTGCCCTGCACCCCAAGTGATGCCATTCCTGCTCCTAGGAAACATCATTCCAGCTGCCCAGCCTTACCCGAGCTGCCAATTCTCACCACGGCTGCTTTTCCCTGCCGATTCCTAAAACCACAAACGGGCTGCACTGCACAGGATTCCCAAAACCTGGATACTCATTTATTTCCACGGCCTGTTCTGGATGCTGGTCCTGCTGTGGGAGCGGCTGCTCAGGGATCCCACGGTACGAGCAGGGCTGGGGAGGCTGGGGTTGCTCCTCACGGATGAGAGCTTGGAGTCGTGGCCTGAAACACCCCGGCTAAGGCGGCCTGTGGGAAAAACAGCCCCAAATCAGAAGTTGGTTGCCCACAAGTTGTGGCTGCCCCATCCCTGGATGGGCTTGGAGGAACCTGGGATAGGGGAAGGTGTCCCTGCCCATGGTGGGATGGATGGGGTTTAAGGTCCCTTCCCACCCAACCATTCCATGATTCCACCATGAGGTTGAAGCACATTCTGGTGATGCCTTAGAATTTTCACTTTTATATTTTTCAAATCCTGTACTGCATTAGTGCATGACTCTAAACTCCACATAAAGTGTTAGTTAACTTTGTCTGCCCTTACTGTACCCGAAGGTCCTTCATTAAATATATCTGCTTTTATTCTCTTAACTCCATCTGGCCTCTGTTTCTAGGCAAGCCCGAAAAGGCAGCACTGGACTCTTACTGGCAGTGTCTGAAGGGATCTGCTCCTCAGCCAGGTAGTGCTTTAACTTCTGCAGATCATCTGCAGAAAACCTCCATTTGTTCTCTGCACGCGTGGGTGGCACCCTGGGAATCGTTTTCCTCCGGGCGGTTCCCGTGGGAGCGGCCACCTGGCAGGACACGGGGAGCGTGCCGGTGATCAACCCCTCTGGGATCTTCTGGGCAAGGACCTTGAGGCCTGCAGGGACACAGAGCACCTGTTATCCCAGCTGGATGGGTCAGGAGGGACCAGTCACAAGGGATTAATGGAGCTGGAGCTCCAGAAGGTTTGGATGGAGAAATGTGGGCAGCAGGAGAGGGGGGAATTCTGCCCCTCTGCGCTGCTCAGGTGAGATCCCACATGGAGTCCAGCTCTGGGGACAACAGCAGGAGGACGTGAAGCTGCTGGAGAGAGTCCAGAGGAGGCCCTGGAGCTGCTCCCAGAGCTGCAAATGTTCCCCTGGAGAAGGGAAGGCTCCAGGGAGAGCTCCGAGCCCCTGGCAGGGCCTAAAGGGGCTCCAGGAGAGCTGCAGAGGGACTGGGGACAAGGCCTGCAGGGACAGGAGCCAGGGAATGGCTCCCCCTGCCAGAGGGCAGCCATGGATGGGATCTTGGGAAGGAATTCCTGCCTGGGCTGCAATTCCCAGAGCAGCTGGGGCTGCCCCTGCATCCCTGGCAGTGCCCAAGGCCAGTTTGGATGGGGTTGGAGCAGCCTGGGATGGTGGAAGGTATCCCTGCCCATAGGGTTAGAACTGGATGATCCTTCAGTTTCCTTCCAGCCCAAACCATCCCATGATCCCAAGACCCAGATCCTTCCCACCTCCAGCTCCCACAAGTTGCTCCCCACTCTCCTTTTCCCCCGGAGGTGTTGGGTAGCTCTCCCAGCCCCACCTACCCCCAGATAACATGAAGAGGTTCTCGAAGCCCCTCTCACACATGGTGGTGGCCGCCTGGCTCGCCAAGCGCTCGTCGTTGTCGTACACGATGATGATTTTTCCATGGGCATTTTTCTGCCATGGGAATTGTTAAGGAGCCACTGCTGAACTTAAGAGGGTATTGAAACATTTTAGGAAGAAAAAGAGACAAATGGGACTGGGGAGGGAAAGACTCCATACTTGGCTTGGAAGCATCCAGCAGGAAAGTTCTCCCTGCGGAATTCTCAGTGGCTGAGGCTTGCCAGACACAGCTTAATTCCCACTGGATCCAGCATTGCTTGAAGATTGGGAATGATCAGCCTAATCCCACTCAATAATCCTCTGTCTGTCCCCAATCCCATCAAGGTGCTGACAGGAAGCCAAAGGATTTGATGGATGCATCATCCCTGGAGCAGCCCAGCACTCCAGCAGCGGCAGGAGAGCAGTGCCCAAGTCTGGCTTGGCCTTCCAGCAGCCAAAATCCTGGGAAATGACAAATCCAGGCAGCTCCCACTGGAGTCAGGAGGAGCCCTGAGGAAGGAGAATGCTGCTCCAGCCCCAGGCAGTGGAGCTGCACCAGGTAGCTCCACCTCCTGTCCCACCTTTTTTGAGATCCCTAACTTTGTTTGGATAAGCTCCAATTGATTTTGGGAGCCCCCACCAACATCCCCCCATATTCCCATGTAAAGGATACATATTCCAGAATATTATTTGTATAGGGATTCATGGTTCTAGATAACGTTGCAATGGGATAGGAATAAGCTGCAGAAAGAAAAGAAGAAAAGAGGGAAAATCATTCAGAGGCTGAACACCAACAGCCTGGGATACAACAGCCTTGAGAACCCACTGAGTACGGGATCAACATCAGCTCAGGCCCCTCATCCCTTCCCAGGAAGGAGGGATGTGCTGGAGAAGCACTGGGAACACCCAGTGATGTCCCAGCTGGGGGACACAATCCAGCTGGAATGTGGCCCAGAGCTGAAATCCGTGCCCAGGTGCCTGTGGGGCTGTGGCTGCTCACCTCCCACGATGTGGCACTGCTCGTACGCGTCGCGGTCCCGCACGTCCAGCAGCAGGAACGGGCAGTCGGGGTAAGGCCTCTCCTTGGCCTGGGTGTCCTCCCTCTTTGGAGAATCCTTCTCAATGTCCAGCTCTCCAACCCCACTGATCACACTGCAAAGGGAACAGGAGGTTAAGGAATGCTTTTGTGTCTCTCCACCAATTGCAAGGCTGGGGAAGAGCTGGGATAAAGCCTCCCCTTCCAGCACCATCCTGGGATCCCTTCACATGGTGGGTTTGGAATTATTCTCAATCCCAGAATGGTTGGGGTGGCAAGGGACCTTAAGGATCTCATTCCATCCCCTGGCATGTGGAGGGACACCTCCCAGTGTCCCAGGCTGCTCCAGCCCCAGTGTCCAGCCTGGCCTTGGCCACTGCCAGGGATGCAGGGGCAGCCCCAGCTGCTCTGGGAATTGCAGCCCAGGCAGGAATTCCTTCCCAAGGTCCTTATGTCACTTTGAAGCCATTCCCTGTGTCCTGTCCCTCCATATCCATACAAAAACATCACCAACAGGAATGCACATGACTGAGTTGACCAGAGCACTGTGTCATCCCCAGAATTCTGGAATGTGGGGGCCTGGAATGATGGAATCCCACAAACACATTCCCTTGTCAGACCATCATCAGGTGACAATAATGTTGGGTTGCTGCCTCCACCCAAACCCATTCCAACAGGAAATCCTGCCAATCCCCTCCCTCTCACCCACAAACCCAGGCCTGAATGAGAAATACAGGATAAAACCACTTAGCACCAACTGAAAATCAGCAGCTGGGCTCAAATAATCATCTGCTAAGACAGCAAGAAAATGATGTGAGGAGAAAATGATGTTATTGTGAGGAGAAAATGATGTTATTGTGAGGAGAAAATGATGTTATTGTGAGGCACCTCTGCAGCGTGGAACGATGGGATTCCCCGGCTCCTGAGTTGTTCAGGAACAGGACTGGGCTGGGGGTCCCCTCAGGGCTGCCTTTCCCATTTGTCCCCCCTGCATCATCACCTACAGCATCAGCATCTGGGGAGAGAAGAGGGCACGAGGAGATAAGAAGCTGCAGGAGGTAAACAAGCAGGTTTTAAGGGCAGTTTCTATTCCTGGGAAGAAAAGTGTGACAGCTTTATCTTCATCCTCTTAATGAGGAGAATTTACCCAGAGACTCCTATTGAAAATAATAAAGAGCCAAGAAATTCCTTAGGGCTCGAGATCTCATTTGAAGAAGTCAATAAAGCAGAATTTTTGATGTGAATTATGTTACTACAACAAATCTGCCAGCACGAGGCCCTTCCTACTTGCAAACCCTTCTTTTTTTAGGAGTGTTTCTATTCCCAGCCTGGAATTGCTGCAGGCCACAGGTGAAGTTTTATTTTCCCATTTTTCCTCCTGATGAAGCCCTGCTGCACTGCCAGCTCTGCCACTTCACCCCCTGGCAGGGGGTGAAGCTCTCCCCCTTTGTCCCTGCCATCAGTGTTGTCACCTTGCAGCTTGTGCAGCTCCTCGTTTGTCACTTCTAGGGTTTCATTGGACAGAGAGGCGACCTGGAGAACCTGCAGGGCACAAAAACAAGCAGTCACTGATCCCCACATCCACGGCAGCAGGGATCAGCTCAAGGAAAACAATCCAGGGAAAAAAAATCCCCAGCCTGCAGAATCCCACTCCTCACATCTCCAAGTTTAACCTTCCCTTTCCTTCTCTCCTGAGAAGACAATTTGGGTTTTTATTTTTTTAGTTTGAAGCAGTTTTCTTGAACCAGCACTCCCCAGCTCTTTATTTCCTGATCAGTTTTTCACTTTTTAAAATATTATTATCCAGTGCTTTTTAATAAAACCATGCACACACAGCCTTGAAGTCCCAACTGCCCACCTTCTGCAGTTAACCAGGGGTCAGGGAGGGCTTCAGACACAAAATTCAGATTTAGGTGCTGTTTTTTTTCTTTTGCAAGATGCTTGAAGATCCTTTTAAGTTAATGGACAAATAAAATAAGGAATAAATGTCAAAGATGGAGTCACCACAAACTTTGATTTCTAATTAAAGGCATTTGGCCACTGTGGAAATGAATTATTTGCTTTTACTAAAGGCAGGAAGGAACCAAGACAGAATAATTACAACTAAAGCTAAATAATTACAGGGGAATTTTTATTCCATGGAAAAATGCTGCTCCTAGAAGATTTTGGAGGCCAGAGAGGGATCTGTACGTACCAATTGAGCAAAAGTTGTCACCTTCAGCCTTTTAAACAGCTCATCCTTTTTATACCTGTAATCTACAAAAACAAAACAAAGAGAACAAGGTAAATTTTCAGTTCATTCCCAGTTTTTTAGACACCAGGTCATGGTTTAATCCCAGCTTTGTCCGAGACTCTTCTGCAGCCAGGCAGGAATTCAGGGCAGGTTTGTGCTGAAGGATGAGAGCAGCAAACCTGGAGACTTTGTGAAATACCAGTTATAAATAAAGGGTTTAATTAACACCAGTTATAAAGAGAGGATTTAATTAACACCAGTTATAAAGAGAGATCTTGTCCAGATATGACAAAGTGGAAGAGGCAGATTTAGTTGCTTTTAGACTCAAATATGAATTTATGTTTTCCATGGTGCTGGGGCAGGAAGCAGTTCAGGAATTCCCCATTTCCCTGCTGTTCTTTGGAGCCCACTGGAGTCACAAAGCTCCTTAAACCAAAAGATTCATTTCCATTAATTTTTAATTTGTGTAAATTACAGCAGAATCAGAGCATGGCGAATTGTGTCTTTGCAAATACCAAGATAAACATGCAGGTTTCATCTTAAAAATTAAAAAAATCCAAGATTTTATACTTTATCTGACAATTAAATTCTGATTTCTTCAATTTGCTGACATGGATCTCTCAGGGAACAGATAACTGACACAAGAAACTGGACTAATTGAGTCTTAATGGGTAATTAACATAAGAAACTGGCCTAATTGAATCTTAATCCTGAAGACACAGCTTAGGGAGGAAGAAAACTGAGCAGGGCTGTTGGCAAAGATCCAGAGCAGAGATTCCCAGAGCCAAGGTGGGAGCCTGATCCCATCCAGATCCTGGAGATGCAGAGGAAGGGAAAAACCTCCTGGAGTGAAACAAAAGGTGTGAGGAGGAGGAAAGAGAAGCCAGGATGGGTATCAGCAGGAACATCTTGATATGGAATAACCTCTCCTGGGAAGCAATGGGAGCTTTGTCCTTTGGGAAATGCAGAGCTGGGAAGGAGCTGGTCCCTCTCCAGCTGTTCAGCTCCTAGAGATAACAATGGAGCACAGGATCTTTGGCAAATCCACTCAGTTCAACGATTCTAAATCCTCTAAAACCATCTGCTGAATGCTGCATTAGCTTAGGGGAGATGAGGGAGAGGGGGGAAGGGCTCCCTGCACATTCCTGCAGCCAGCACACAAAAAAATTCCCATGGGATTTGCTTATGGAAATTCTCAAGTTGAGTTGTGTTTAGAGAGCCATGGGAATGCTGGAGGCTGAGATGTCTTTCCAGCACATTCAGAGTTCCCAAATCCAACATCCTACCCTAAATCATTTTGATCAGGCTGCAAAACAAGCACCTCTTTGCTCCTCACAAGTTGTCCTAGGAAAAAAGGAGCCCTTCCAAAATATCCACTGCACATCCAAACCACGGGGCTGAAGCACAGGAGGTGGAGAAACTGGGTTGGAGGACGAGGAGGTGCAGAAACTGGATTTCTGGATGTCAATTAACTGGGAAATGACCCTCATGGTCCTTGCAAAACCACCTTGTTTCAAGCCTCATGCTGAGGTTGTTAAATCCTCCTTTAACTCAAAAAAAACCCAGCAACAACTACCTCCTTTTATTATTTCCTGTTTCATCTCCTCAAGGATTAAAACTGCCCAGCCAAGGCTAAAAAGAGCCTTTCTGTCATGGCAAATAAACTTCATTTAGGAGGACAAATAAACGCAGCAAAGCTTGGGAAGTGCTGGATGGATAAAAACACCAGCGAAGCAGAACTGCTGCCAAACACTGCAACTCCTGGATGGCTCCTTCCCACCTCAAATAAGGACTTTTTATCCCAAAAAAAGCCTCTTTGCCCTAGATCTTGCCTTTGCCACCCAAAATGCCTTCCCAGAGAGCTCAGAAGTGCTGCTCCCAGCTCCAAAAGCAGCCCCACGTACCCGGTCCGGTCCTGGCGGATCCGTTGGAATTTTCTGACATGGTTTTGCTTGGAATGATTCTGTTTTCCAAGGATGGGCTCCTCAGGGCTTTGGAGAGGAGGGAAACAACAGCAGAGAGAAGGAAGAGACCTCCTGTGCGTGCTCAAGTCAATCCTCCAAAGGATGGATCATGGTGGGTGCAGCTCTTTAATTTTTGATGGCGTGGATTTAAACCTCTCGCGTTACATAAGGGACAGAGAGGTGCCTGTGCTGGGGATTTAAATCTGCATCCAAAGGGTGTCATCTATCCCTGAGAAACCAAGGGGGAGAAGTTCCTCCACTCCCTGGGAACACAACGTGTCCATTCAGCCTGGAGAGAATGAGAAAGTTCCTCCCTGGCCTCCAAAAAAAAAAAGGGAATAAAAGAAGTGCATGGAACAGATCCGTGGTGAGATTGGAAACCCACCCGGGGGCACAAAAACCAAGATTTTCAACACAAATAAAAAGCAAGGCAGTGTCCAGCACTGAAATCTCAGTCAACAGAGCATTTTGGAAAGCTCAAGGTCATTCCTCTTTTCATTTTTCCCCCCAAAGATGTGCAGTGTTTGAAAAAAAAAAACCCAAAACCCAACAAACAAACCACAAACAAAGGCCCGTTTCGCACAAATAAATTCCCGTGACCTGCCTCAAAAAGTGGGGCTGAGAACTAAACCTGAACGTTTCAAATCCTAATTAATCCTCATTAATGGAGGTTTCAGCTCAATTCAGGGAATTTTTCTGCCTCCATAAACGCAGATTTGAGGTTGAAGAGTTTTCCTGGCTCCTTATGGGAGAATAATCTGGGAATAAAGTCATAAATCACCGGTTTTATTGGGAAAAAATACTTGAAAAGCCTGGTTTTGTGGGAAAATAGAGAAATAAAAATAATTTAGGTCTTCATTAGCCTGAACAACCTAAAGTCTTCAAAATGCCAGTGTTTAGTGCTGGTGAAATCAATGGAAACACAAGGAATGAGCTTGGTTTTTCCTGTCTTGGAGTATTTCGATAGGAATTTAAATTATATAAAGATAAAAGAGTTCAAGGTGTGACCTAAAAGTGAACTAAAGTCTCAGAAATGATCCATAAATCTTCCCAGATCAGTCTAGCCTGGATTTCTTAGCTCAGAGAACTTCCAGTAACAAAATCCAGTAACAGAACTGCACAAAGAAGGATCTAGAAGATTCCTGCTTGGATTTTTCAATTAAATCTGTGGGAATTTCCAAGGAAAACCTCCTGGAATTCATCTCCTGCTCTTTGAGTTTTGATCCAACCCATTTTTAACCCATCCTGCTCCTCCCCAGGTACTCACTTCTTTTGATCTCTTCCAATTTTTCCATGTATTTTGACAAACTATTTCCTGTAACAACAACAAAAAATCAATTTATTACAATTATTTATTTATTAGGGGTTTTCTTCAGGCCCATTAAGGCTTTAATTTTAATTGCTTTGAAGGAAACAGCTGTTTGTTGTAGATCCTCCTTCACAGTGCCAATAAAAGGTACAAAACCACCATGATTTTCCTCTTTTCTCTCAAGGAAAGTAGAACTAAACAGAAAAGTCCAAGGATTTGCTGTTCCTTTCCCACTATTTTGGTGAAGATACTACAAGACAGTGTTACTGGATAAAATTCAGCTGCTTTAACAACAAAAAAACCCCACAAAGACACCCCCAAATAATTATCTTGGCTCACACCCTTGACAAGATACAGAAAAAGTCCATGGACAGAAACTCCAAGACCAGTAATTTCTATAGGAACCACCACAACAGAGCCTGACCCAGTTTAAACCCATTTAACCTCCAAATTCTTCTTTAAAAAAGAAGAGGAGAAAAAAATAAACAAGTTTTAAGACAACAAAGGCTTTAAACACGTGGTCATCTACACACAGAGCATTTAATCTCAATTTTCAGGGGGGTGCATGGTGGTGTGTGAAGATAAATATACCTAAATACATAAAAATATATATAAATAAACATGATATATACAATATATAATATATATAAATACACATACACACAGTTTGTGCTTGTTTAAATTTCAGCTTAGAAGGACAATTGTAAATAGGAAATTTTTATAAGCTGCAAACACTTGGTGAGACAAATGATAACCACACTAAGGATTCTGCAGCGTTGGGGTAAATTAGCGACGGGCAGAGGTAATTAAGACATTAATTATATTTGTTCTGTCATCCTACAGCCGTTTTGGGTGGTTTTACGCCACAATAATTTCACTTACCAGTATCCAGACGAGTTTTTATATGTTGATACTTGGGATTCGAGGGGATGCGCCGGCTTAGAAGCTATTTCAAAATGAAAAAGATCAGACACCAAAATTAAAAAAATAAAATTCAAACAAAAAGCAGAAAAATGATCAGAAAATGCCATTTGAAGGGGTTTAAGAGACAGAAAAACGAGAGAGAAATTCCTGAACCCCCATCTCGGTATTAAACCCCGCTGATTTAAAGCCTCAAAAGGAGAATTTCTCCCGTTTTCTCTGCATGCGGAGCTCTCCCGGCTCCGGGGGGCTGCATGAACCATCCCCCCGCCCCTCCCCGGTGTCGCCCCTCGCCGCCCGGAGGCTGTTGAGAAGGGAAGACCCCTCACGGCACCTGAGGGTCTCCGAATCCGCCCCGAGCCGACATCGCCCCTCACGGCCGCTCGCCCGCTCCGCCC
>VZSE01012174.1:0-192486 GCA_013398275.1 Promerops cafer
ATTGTTTGCATTAGCCTTTGAAGTCTGTTGTCTTAACATCTTGAATTCTGCTGTGCCTTCCTGGCTTTGTGACAGAGATGCACTCTGGAATGATTAAAGAATGGTAGTAACTGTGCTGCCCAGCTGCTCTGGTGAATCCAGGTTTTGGTACATGGCTCCTATGTCTTCCATAAAAACTGTAATTTAAAATTGGCCACAATGAAGAAGTCTTGTTTGTAACATCAGTCGTAGTAACACAGTCCTTGCAACTTCTGCCTGCTAGAAAACTTGTAGGGTTAAAATTGTATGAATTTGTTCTATATTTCTATAAAATAGAGCAAAAATATCTAAACTTTATGCTCATAAAGTTTGAATTCACATGTTTTTGTTCCCCCTGTCCTCCCATAGGAACTTAATAGGCACTTAAAGCATTGCAGTAAGTCACTGTGGGATTGATGCTCTTCCATGGTGCACAGATGTGTGGGGTTTTTTCTTAGCTGTGATTCTCATCAGGTAGTTAGGACTCTTTACTAGGTTATGTAGCAGAGGAGAAATGAGAAGAGGCTTGTGAAAAGAGAGACATCAGAGTTTAAGACCAAATAATAAATGGGAAAGGAGAAGAAAAACCTTGTTATCTCTTAAAAAAAAGAAGGGTTTTTTCCACATTTCCTCCATATTTGTTAGATTATGATTTGCACATTCCCTCACTTAATGTTTTATTGAAAAGTCATATAAAACATTATTTTTTGGTTTTGGGAAATTTTATTCTAAAAAAAGTAAGGTTTTGCTGGTTTAACTGGATGACTTATTTCTAAAGCAGTTCTGAATTCTGCTGGGTTTTATGAGGAAGATTTCCACAGCTATATAGTGAGGTATTCAAATTCAGCTGTAGTTGAACACTGAACTCCTATTCTTTGAAAACTTCCCTGAGTACATTTGAGTATTGGGAAAGGGCTGCATGGCTCCCTGCAAGCTTGCACAATGACTGGAACATTCAGAAAGCAGCTTAATTTGTGGCTTCTAAAATCACTGTATATGAAAATTAATAATAAAATGTAGTGAAGGATCTAACACTATTTTAATAATTACACTGATGAAAAATTATGAGAGAACTTGTAAAGAGAGGAACAGCCAAAAAAACCTAAACAACAACAAAATTCCAAACCAACTGAACTTCTGATATCAGTGTTCTATAGTTTAAAAAAAAATAGATGCACGGTCCCCACAACCCCAAAAAACCCCAATGCAAAACCAACTCAAACCTGAGGTTCTGTAGTGTTGTAAACCCATGCATGTTATGCTATTTTGAATGTGAATGTGAAAACTCAAAGTGGCTGAATCATGTTCCCCCAGTTTAATAAACACATAAGCCACAGAATATACTTCCTAAAACTCTGAGGTACAATTTGTCCTTTTAGATTAGGCTGACTAACCAAAAAATTTGCCTGTTTATTAAGGGTTTTGTTTTCACAGTGGGTTAAAGTGTGAACAGACTATTTCCCTGAACATCCTTGGAAAACTGAAATTTAATCTATATTCTGGAGTGTATTTTTGGGGTGAAAAAGTTTTATAAATACTCCATGCTTGTAGGAGAAGAACACTGCAATATTAGAAAGGCAGAGAGGGGAATGCAGGGGTGAACACAATGCCAAATCCCAAAGAAGCAGTGCTTCCCCCACGTCCCTTCTTGGCAGTGGTATGGGAACAGTTGTCACCTTGAGGTGCTTATCTCTTCCTGGGTGACATTTGCTGACAACTAACTTTACAGTCATCAGAAGAAAATTTTTGAAAAGGCACTTGTAAATTACTCCAGTTCCCTTATATACTATTAAGTGCCTTTGATGTAATGTATTGAAAACCCATATGGACAGTGGTCTCAGGGTTTTCTGATGCCTGGCACACTGCCCTGGCTCATGTTTCTGCAGATACTCTAGAGACGAGTAAAAGGACACTTTTCCTTCAGTCTGTAAAAAGCTGATGGAGCATTGCTTTGGTATGAAAGGCAAAGACCTGTCTATGAATTATGCAGTGGAAACTATATGGGAGAAATTAATACTGTAGGCATGGCTCTCCTTCTGCTGCGTCTTGGCAGTAGTTCCAGGTTATTCCTGTGCAGAAGTGCTGTGTCTTACTGACAGAGGGGAAACTTCAAGGCCCCATGCAGGTCTGGAATATTGCTTTAGAAAAATTCAGTCATGTCAGACCAAGTAAAATAGTAATGCAGGAACCGTAACAGGAGCAGCAAAAATATTTGCAGTGTCTGCCTGCCTGGTCCTCTCTTGCTACTCTTCCCTTTTGCTTCTGAGCACCTGATAGCGGTCAGTACTTCATGGTTTTGTTTGTGCAACTGCTGCTCACGTTCTGATTAACTTACTGAGAAAAAAAAAATGAAAAACAAAAACCTCCAGAAACTAAGATGAACAGTCCCCACAGACAGCAAGAGTGGAGTTTAAAAGTGAGGACTAGAGAGGACTTTGACAATTCCTGTCCTGACCTCCTTAATGGTTTATCTGAACTTCTGTCTGAGTTTTTGTTCAGCAGTTTGGGCAAAGATTCATTTATGACACATGCAGTTTTCATCTAAAGCTGCACTCAAGTCATGAATGGGTAGAATAGGATTTGCTTTTGTGATGGCAGCATAAAAATAGCACTGTCTGGAAGCAATTTGAAGAGTCCTTGCAACATGAACAGCACACTATAAAGGCTTTCTGATTTATAAAATATTTTCTATGCCATCAGACTTAACTCTTTGGTAACTGTAGATGTGTAGCAGTTGACAAAATACATACAGTGATATGATCTAGCAGGAGACAAGCCACAAAGGACAAAAAAGTTAAGATGCTATAAAGTCAGAGATATGGGCATTCCAAGGATGTGAGGATAAATTATTCATCTAAGTAGCATACTGCAGATTAAATATTTGTGGGGTTTTACTAAATATTATATAAATATCATGTTTACATATATGCATAAAATTGAACTACATGTGTATTTCATGCTTTAGATACATTTTTCATGAATGTGAACTGGGTTTGCAGTCCAGAAAATGTTTGGATTTAAACTGCTAACAAACACTGTCCCAAGGGCACTTTCTTCAGAGAGAGCTTTTGTGTAAGTTGGAGATGCCTTGCTGTTTATATATAAGTGCATACAATATGGAAATTACAGGTAGGAGTGTAAAACAGCATCTGCAAGCAGTTTGTGGCTGGCTTGAGCTGCAAACATCTGTCTGTGCCCAGGGATGTCACTTCTTGTAACACTGAAAGGACTTTGCTCTAAAACTTTGGTTTCTCAATTGCATTTTTAATATAAGTAAAAGATGTGTCTTGCCTGGAAGTAGCTGATAAGATTACCAGTCTTAGCTTCGTGTTGTCTGAGCTGCTCCTGAATTGAAGTCCACTGCAATTTCCCTTGTAGCTCTTAAAGAAAAGTGAACTGTTGGTTTGTGTTTCCTTAAAATTCTGTGTGAACTGTGCCAACTGAGGAGATGACTGCTGAATAGTCTAGTTGCCCCAGGCAGCTAGGGGCTGTGCCTCAGCAGCCTCAGCAGTTATCCCAAGCCAAATTGTCTTTGTGGTCAGTGAGCTATGGCTCATTTCTCTTTTCCAGTGTATTTTGGACTTTAATGTACAGCTTTTTCTATTCCTTTTTCCTTAAAGAATCATGAATTGCAGTGTTACTGTGCTGAGAAAAAAAAAAATGGCTGGTGTCCCAATAAAGACTTGGTGGCTGAGGCAGGCAGGGCCAGTGTGAGGAAGGGGAGCTGCTGCAATGCAAGTGTTCAAGGCAGCGTAGCACAGAGAGGGCTTGGATGAAGAGAAGTTTACTGCATGTCTGCATAATCTACATTGTGGAGGACATCTTTCTCCATTGAGATGTTTTCCTATGTGATTGGATAGATTGTTGTCTCTGGCTGAAAAGCAGAAGGCAGAAAAATGCAGTATATTGGAGCAAGCCAGAGGTTTCAGGTTCTATGAGCAGGGAAACACACATTTCTGGAGGAGCATATCTTATTGCATAACCTCTGCTTAGCAGCTAAAGGAGAAAGCCAGCGCTTTCTCCAGGCTAACACCCACTCATGACGTGCCTTTTGCTCCAATCTGAGAAGCTCATGAAATAACCATTTGCTTTGTACAAGTTTTCCATGTGAGCTGAAAGAATAGTTCAGCTTTATGATTGCAGCTAGTACTTTCATCCAGTGTCAAAGCTGGGTTCCAAAATGGTCTGTGTTTAGTCTCCAATGAATGAAAAAAAAGTTCCCTGCTCCTACTGAAAACTCTCTCATCTTTTCCAAATAGTTTCTCTGTGAAATAGAAGATGTGTCTGAGCAGTAGAGGTGGCAGCAGTTATGCTATGCTTTGGCTACAATGGGAATTTGCAGAGAAGCTCTCTCTGTCTGGAATCCAGGCTGAACATCCCTTCACTTGAGTAACATGCCCATGAAAAGGCAGGATAACGGAAGGAAACCATGTCCCCTGTATCTGTGCTCCCTGCTTAGGGATCCACGCGAGCAAAGCTCTAAAGGAACAAAGCCTGAGTGAACTTCAAAGTGCTTTCCTTTCATGAACTGTTTCCTGCTTTATGTACTAGATGTTTCTCTTTATTTATATACCACTAAACAACTTGGTGGAGAATACTTAAGAAAAGAAAATATTGCACCTTCAATTTTGATTTTTATTTTAAATTAGTTTCTAAGATTACAAGTGCAGGCATTTTAGAATTATGATTCTTTAGAGTTTTAAAGAAGTATTATTTCAGTGGGATTTTTGTTATTTGAAAGTAGTAATGTGAATTGCCATATGGTTGTGAAAAGATTTTTAGGTTATTGCAATCTAAAAACTGGGATCAAAACTGCCTTGTGTCCTTACTGTTCTTCATACTTGTACAGAAACAGTTTATGAAGCCGCTGTCTTGGAGAGGTGGGAGTTTTACACAGACCTCCATCAGGTAGCAATAGGTCTGCAAAGAACAAAGCAGAGGAAATCGGTCTCTGGTTGCTCAGTGCTGTTTAACAGCTTTAGCATATGACATGCAAGCTCTCCGTCTGCGTTTCAGAAGAGAGGAGCTGCTTACAGCAGTGCCCTGGCCAGATTCCAGCAGGGAACTCCAGAGCTCCATCTGCCAACTTCCTCCTGCAGTTACAGACGGGTAACTCTTGCCTAAATAAAGCATCCACCCACTGCAGACTCTCTCCTGTGCACAAGTACATGCATTATGCACAGTTTAAGTGTCTTCAAAATTATGTCTAAATAATCTTCTTGTTGTGATAACACAGGAGCTTCTCATTGTTGTGTGTTACATGGCATGAACGTTTGACCCCCACCAAATTTTCTGAAATGCTGAATTTTTTTCTTTTTTTTTCCCCCTTATCTTTGAGCAGGATTTTGGCTTTAGAGAAATTTTTTACTCTCTATCAAGTTCAATACTTAGGAGGAAATTGGTGGAAATTTCTTTAGTAACAATGTCTAGAAGTATCAAGTGCCAAATGAAGTACTATCATATAGGAGCTGGCAATCTCTGTGAGGGAAAGTGGAGAAGGCCTGGCATCTCTCAGCCTGAGGATACTGGAAGGAGGGAAACTTCTCTCTCCATCCAAAAGTAGGATTTAGGTTTTGCAGCAGACCTTGACTTTTGAAGACATGCTTCAAAGGAGGAGTCATTGTGGTTTTACCTACAGGAAATGTATATTGCTTCTCACACACAAACCAAGATATGTGTCTTTAGTAGGATGTGACTGAGCATCTTTTACAGCCCTGGATCTTGTCTTTGCTTATTCTAGATTGGCTTCTTTGAACAAAAGACAATAAGAAAGAAGCTACACAACAGCCTCCTAGGAAGGAAAATGTTTGTTTTAGTAAAAAAAGTAAAAGAGATGCAGTTCAACAGAGGCTCCTGATTTGAAAGACATTTTCAGACAGTGGCACAAGGCAGTGTTAGTCTGACACGATGAACATCCTGGGCCAGCAGTTGCATTGCCTTTTCACTTTTGCTGTCTGCAAACCAGAGAATTTAACCCAATTTACCCTGACCATTAGTGTTATATATATGGTATATGCAGGCATTTTCTGACTCCAAAATAAGTAACAAACATCTTTATTTGATGCTGAAAGTATATTTAAGATTACTGTTTGAATTTATGTTTCTACTGTTACAGAAAAATAACAATTATAGAACCATTGCCATATTCCTGCTTCTACAGTCTTTGTAGTTGGATGTGAGGGAAAATGAAGTTTCTTATCTCTAGTTTTCAATGGATTTTGTTTTCTCATTTCCCCAAGGTTTAAGAAAGCAATTGCTCTTTGGCAGTCAAATTTGCAAATAGATTTCTTTGGCATATGTACTTCAGGCATAGCTGTATGTTGATAATCAATTTTACAAAGAATGAAAATAAGAAATATATTATGGTAATTTAATATTTCCTTAATAGTAAAAGGGTTATTCAATATGTATTTTTGTACCCTAGCCCCAGATTTATGTTAATTGTTGCTAGACTCCTGCAGAATGCAATTATTTATGAACTCTTGTCAGTGTCAGAAAAATGGATAGTAGTTAAAAATGTGGGCATATCAGATGCAAGTAGGACTTCCAAAGTGATAGGATTTCACCCTTGGATTGTGCTGAGAGTTCTCAATTGAAAGATGCCTGAAAGCTTAAGCAGTTTCTTTTATTTTTCTACTGGGAAATAAGAAGTTGTTTCAGGCTTATGTCAGAATCCATCCAAGTGGGTATGGAAGCAGGCAAGTTCTAAAATCACTTTAAATTAAAAATCAGGCCAATGATAGTTTATGTTCCCTGCAAGCAAAAATTTCTCAGTATCCAAATATAGCTTTAAAATACATGGCCCCAAGGAAGGATTAGTACCATCTTATGATAAATATGATTAAATAGAAGAGTCTATTTGAAGTTCCTCTGGAATTTGCCACTCCTATATTTGTACACCTTTAGCTACTCCTGGAGGAAAGTGAGTGAAAGGAATTTTCCTGGGATTTGTATTTGAAAACTTCTAAGAGCCAAGGAGTCTTAAATTACTCTAAAATTTATTTGGAATATGAGAATGTGAGTCTATGCTCTTTTTTGTATTTTATCATATTGCTGATAAACAAAATACTGTGACATTTCAGCAACAGACCCAGAGAAGCTGTCAGTCTTGTAATGCAGTGGAAGGTTTGGTGATCTTGAGTGAGTGGTTTCTATTCTGAATGTTTAGTAAAATGAGTGTGAAGAATACACAGATTGAATTTACGTTCTGAAATGGAATTTTGTGGTGAAGGGAAGGAAAAAACATACAAGGGCTATCCTCTAAGCAACAATCGCAGAGTAAAAGTATGGAAAAAAAATGAATTCTAAAATGTATCAGTTTAATCTCCAGGTTTTGTGAAATGTGAATCAGAGTCTTGGCAGAAAATTAATGCATTTAAAACTTAATGTGAAAATACAGGAGGGCATGACACAGGCAATGAATGTTCAGGGAGTTGTGTACTGTGGTGTTTTGGTAGATGATGGCACCATCATTGAGTCATGTGGCTCAATGGATCTTCTCCCTCCCTCATTTGGGTGATTCCTCATATCCCCAGGACTTTTGTCTGAACAATTATTATCATGGAAATCACCAGGTGAGCAGTTCTGTAAATGATTGATACCACAGTGATGGTCTTTGGTACAGAGCTGGAATTTTAGTGACTGCTAAAGCTGTTGTAGCCATAGGCACCCTTAAGTGATCAGGAGGTTGTGTTTCCTTGTTAGATGCTGCCCTCATACTTCATTTGGTTTGTATGGATTCTATGCATGTGTATAAATATGTGTGTGTAGAATGTGTATATTCATGCAGAGTGAGTGAATTTTGTGAATGGAAAATTCTAATTTGGCAGCATATTAGGCAAAATGATTGGGAATTAAGGAGATTCTGTCAGGACAGTAAGACCTCAGATTTTTTTTTTTTAATTTAACCAGACATAATACTTGTGAGATATGTCATGTTGATAATACTGAAAAATAAAATTTATCTTTTATGAGAACAGACTCAGTTTGAACAGGTATAAATCAAGCCGTTAATTTACTTACCCTAATTCAGAGAGACAACTTTAAAGCATGTTTCAGCCTCCAGGGCATCTTTTGATGGATAGTTACGACAGTTTGTGTACTAATAACACTTGTTCACTAGAAAATAATTTTGAAAGCATAGATCGCCTATGTAGTAATCCCACAGTTTAACTATCAGTCATTGCTGGAGTCAACTACATTTGAGTCACAAGCCTACCAGTCAAAATATTTATGATTCTTTATGAACCCTCTGGATCCCCTTGTCTCCCCAGAATTACTTTATTTAGGCACCTAAGTAAGCTGACGTTTATTTTAACACAATTAGGGTAAATAATATTGGTAACTTAGAAAATCAAAGTAAAGTAATCTTGGGCAGGGTTATGAGAGATGAAAGGTCAAGCTAGTGTGTACAAGGTGGGTGGCTTTTACAAAATAGAGCAAATTCATTTAATAGCATACCTTTAAAAATCCATGACCTTAAAAATTCATTCATGTTGCTGGTGTCTCCTTTGCAGTGTAGGTAAATAGGCTGCCTTTGAAAGCTGCAGACACCATGATAGCATACAGACCTCATGTTTACTGTGGAAAAACTGAATAAAATTTGCAGTTCTTTGACACTTCTGCTACTCTTAACACTATCCTAAGTGCCTCTTCCCTCCTGACTGGCTACAGTGTTTATTTTTTACAGTGGAAAACCATGGCTGATGGTGAATCATCAGACAAGCAACTACTGGCCTGGTCTGTAATGATGTAACTGGTAGTCAGATGCATGTGAAAGGCAGTTATTATCTGAAGCAATGCTAAAATTACAATATTCTAGACCAAAAAGAAAAAAGTCAGATGCCACAGTAAAAAGGTTGCATTGTGAGCAGGATACTTAGGTTGCTCAGGATACTCTGAAAATTATCACAGAATGATGGGTAGTTTCTTGTTTGAAGCAGACAGGGTTGTTCATATGTAAGTCTTCTGAGGAACTTCTGAGGAACTATAGACATGATGTGCCATATTTGCCCTATAATTTTACTATCACATGCTATAGTGCTGTGTAGTTGACTTTTAAGTTGCAGTTTTAGATGTGTTCCTGATGTGTTAAGTTTAGAGTGATATATATTTAGCAAGTGCAATGCTTTTCAGGATAGCAGTGCTCAAACATTTTTTGGCACATTACTCTGTCAAAATGCAGGGCTTGAAACAGATTTGTGCAGAATTCAGAATTCAGTGTTTGCTGAATGGAAATTCATTCTTAGCACCCTAAAATGGCAGCAGGTCCATGAGCACTGAAGATTCACAACCTATATATAATGGAGAACACTTTAAATGGACCACATTTAAACATTTTACTGTCAGGAAGGTACTATTAATACCTTAATTAAGATCTGTTCTTAGTCTGCTCCTCAAATGCTTTTTGGACTCAAACTAGAAACACAAAGTGCTTCGATACACTGTTAAATGACTTATGCTTTCTGTTGAGTCACATCCTGCCCCTTTCTTAAAGGAAATGAACATTGGAGACGTTAGATTTTATGCCAGCAATGTTTAATGTGAAACACTTGGCCCTAGCAGACCTCATTTTCTTGCTCCTGCTGATTTTGCAGATTGGTAACTGCACTTATTTCAGTGGCACTAGTGAGGTTTCATCTTGGAGAGCAAAGCTGTGTTCACAAAGGGTAAAATGCAATCCTCAAAATGCTTTAGCAATGGCTTTAGGAAAAGCAAGAGTTTTTCATTTTCTACTCTACATGAAGATATCCATAGTTTCTACACTAAGCTCCTTATGCTAGCTGGGAAAAGTAGGAATTCCTTAATGCCTGGATAGAGGAGGTTGTTCTCAAAAGAGAGCTTGAAACAAATAATTGTAGTGTAATTTTATTTTATTTTGGCATTTGTAATTAGGCACAACAGTTGCTGTGAAGTTCTGTAGGTGTTTTAGAGACAGAAATAAAATTAAATTATGTATTTTCTTTGTCTCTGCAAATTATTCTGCAGAGATCTCTTTTTTTAATGAGACAGAACTAACAATTTTTCTGTCATTAACCAGACCCAAATGTCACTTTGCAAGATGACTTTTGGTTAAACTCCTGAATGGTTTCTCAATGCCTTGAGATTTCAATTAACTTTTTATTACATGGAGTACAATGTTGTTAATAGCCAAGAGGACAGTGGACTAACATTTTAACACAAATGTCTCACTCAAATGGAGAATTAAAAATGGGAAATGTTAATCCTGCAGTGGTCTGTGAAGCGAGTTGTTTATGGTCGATCTATGCTGATAAAAGTAGTCATCCAAAAAAAAAGATGGGAGGGAGAGGTACAGTTTTAGGGAATTTGAAGACAGATGCCTTGAAAGTGGAGAGATGCTCCCTTAATTTGGAGAAACTGTTGTAAACATCCAGAAAAGTCTCCTCCAGAAGCAGCATAGGAGAATCAGCCAGCAGAGTGTGTCCAGTTTGTGGCGGCTGACAGGCAGGAGGTGACTCTGCTTTGCTTCCTTCTTGCAGCAGGCCAAGGCTCTGCAGCTGCTCCAGAGAAAGGGGCTGTGCCCAGAAGTGTGTTTGAAACTTTTCATTCTGGTCATAGTGCAGTATTTCTACTTGGGTTCAGGTTTCAAACTCTTGAATGAATTTTTTAACAGTGTTGAGACTTTGGAAACATAATTTAGAGTTTTTACCAGCTTGCTTTTTAAAGATGTGTATGAGGTTGACCTCTTGGCCATGTTTGCTCAGCAAAGGTATTTTATTAATTAGGCTATGAAATATGACTGCCACACTAGTTTAAAATTTTGTAGGTACTTTTAAAGTCAAGAGGCATGCAAAAAAGAATCTATTCCAATTTCTTTTTTCATAGAATCATAGAATGGTTTGGGTTGGAAGGGACCTTAAATATCATCTTGTTCCAACCCCCTGCCAAGGGCAGGACACCTTCCACTAGCCCAGGTTGCTCCAAGCTCCATCCAACCTGGCCTTGAACACTTTCAGGGATGGGGCAGCCACAGCTTCTCTGGGCAACCTGTGCCAGGGCCTCACCACCCTCACAGTAAAGAATATTTTCCTAATATCTAAGCTAAATCTGCCCTCTTTCAGTTTGAATCCATCTCCCATTGTCCTATAACTAAATGCCCTGTTTGTTTCCTACACTAAGGTGTACACCATATTTATAAATCTTAGAAATTTACATTTCTAAAACAGCAGGTTTCAAAAAATACCATCTGCACTGTTTCTTGAAAAATATTTAAAAGGTAAGATGAGTGAACTGTTCTTTAAAGAAAAAAGGATATTTTAGAACGTCTGGGGCTGCACATATTAAAAATAAGGTTGTTCTTTCCTCATATTTTTCTTCTTCATTTCCTTTACTTGAACATAGTTGTGGAGAAGCTTAACCACTCTGGAATACCAGACTACTTTTGTAGGAACATAAATGATGACAGATGAAGCTATTTTGGGGACTGAAAATTGCTAATCTATGTAATTGTAAAAACACATGAAACTCCATAATGACTTTTTTGTCACTGAAATGAAGATTTGCACTTGTCTTTGAGCTTAATCTTAAGAACTCAGTGTAATCAGACTTCCCAAGAAACTGCGGTACCTCAAAAATAGAGCACTTAAATCTGAATTGGGCTGTTAGTTTTGTCGTGCCTTCCTTAAGTAGGGTTACAGTTAGAAAAAAAAATGTTTACTGAGGTGGAAAAATAATCTTTGTGACCCAAATGAACCAGCTTGGTCTGTTTTTCTGAAATGCAAACAAAACAGCATCTTTACGTGATTTACAGCTATTCAACAATGTTTGACTGTACACCAGAGGAAGTAGCTTGATTGAATGGAAAACATGGGCATATAAAGTGGCTGTCCTGGTTACCATTCCTCAGTTGCTATGCAGAACAACTGTTTTGTTAAAAAAGGAATATTGAGATGTTTGTGGATTAATGTGAATTTCCATATGACTAGTCTCAGATTCAGCACTTGGCACAAAGTAGTTTCTAGCTGCCTTTTCTTTTTCCTCTCAGCTTCCAACCCTCATTTGATATGACTTCAGGACTGGTTGAAATAGAGAATGTTTATTATTAGACTACGAGTGTATAGTGGAATTTTCAAAATCCCTTTTTGATTTTTTTTTTTAAATGGGTTAAAAGGCACACTTGTAAAAGTATTTGGAAATTAAATAAGAGGAAAACCAGTTTCATCTTCTTACTTCATATTTGCATATTAGAGGGACAATAAGAATGTAAGGTCTAATGCCTAAACAGGACTATTGCAGTATTGCACTATTGCTTGGCAAATCTGGTTTTACACAATTGCTTTTTTTTTCCTTTTTTTTTTTTTTTTTTGCTTACCAGTGTCTGAATATCCAACCTTCTTTTTCTTCCTTTTGCAAAGCAGATGTATGACAGTGGTATCTTGGATACCGGAGATGTTTAAGCAGTAGGGGAGAAATGTCATTCAACTGGCATTAGATTGGTTATTTATACTTAAGACCAGCAAAACCCACTGAAACCTCATACCCTTCCAAATAGCCTTTTCATGTAGAAAGCTCAGTGATTAAATTCATCATTCTCCTGTTTTCCTTGGATGCTACATGTCTTTAAGCACAGTTAATAGCCTTGGGTAACATTCATAGGGTGGTTTGCAGTCAGGTCTGTGAGTTTTTCATGCTCAGACCTTCCTAGCTCCTTTGCAGTCTGTTTTCATTTGTTTAGTTGCTGTTTGGTGGCAGCCCCACGTACCTGCTGTTAGTTTCAAACCCTTGCAGCTGGATTGTAAATGTTTGTTGACAGCATTTGCAATGACTAGTGCCCTCGATTTGGATGCAATTAAAATGTATTTTTTATATGTATTTCCTCACTCTGTCTGTAAGGATCAGGATGTCTTTGAACTATTCTATCATACAACCACCAACAATTTATGCTGCTGCTGTTTGACGTCTCTGGACTTCTTGGCAGCCCTGTTAGGCCATCAGTGGTTCAGGTAACATCAACTCTTCCAGAAACATGTACAGAGATTTAATTTGTGTAACTGCTTTTTTTTGCAAAATGAAAGGGGTTGTTAGTTTGTTTTTTAGAACATCTGGAAATTCAAATTTTTACTTTTCTTGAGTAGAAATAATTTCAATTTCTGTCTTACTAGAAATTTACAGCAGTGGAGGACCTTTTCTCTTAAATTTATTGTTGCAGCCTATGCTGAAATTATATGGTCTTTTTAAAGTAGTTTCTGCCTGAGCTTGAAATATTAACTGCTATGGCAAAAGAGCTATCTCCAGCTTAAAAAAAGCACTTAAATACAACAGGGTGAGATTGATCAATTCAGATTGTGGCTTGGAAGCAACTGAATTCATGAAGAAGAGTAAAAATTAACTGGAAAACTCTTTTGTCTGCAGGATGTTTGCATGAAAGGTGTGGCTCAGAAATTCAGAGTTAGCAGGGAGCAAGTAGTCCTCAGGGCATTTTTTTTCAGACAGAGATCAATGCTTGATTCTCATTCTTATTGTGGAATTGTACTCCACATAAATGATTTTCAAATATTAAAAACTCACTCTTCAATAGATGGACTTTTGAAATGTGCCATCATTTTTTTCTTAATACTGTGCAAACGAAGACATAAAGTTAGTGACTTGAAAAAGGGTAGTGAGCTCACAGGACAACCCAAAATAAAATCCTAGTGTACTGATACTTAATAGGTCTCTGTTTTCCTTGTTCTGTGATTGGATAGAGATGCTTGCACTATAACTGTACCAGTAAGTGAACTAACAAAAATCTGGATTTTTAATCTTAATTTCTTTAGTTCCTATTTGTTACAACATTTAATGACTTGGAACAAATGTCCATAGCTAGTTCCGGAGAAAAAAGTTGCCGGAATTACAAAAAAATGTTTTTTGACATTTGAACTCCACCCTTCTTGGTGTCCCAGAGTGATATGAGATACTCCTATTTAATTAAGCTAGTATGGCCATTCCTAGGTCTGTGAGAACAGTCATGAAGTTGTACCACAGTCCCCCTCTGTCCCCCAGTTTAATGAAGTAAATCCTAATGTTTGCACTGCTGAAAGTCAAAGAAGTTTTAAAACACTTCACAAGGAGCAAGAAAGATGAGTCCATCATGATTAATTTAATTATTTGGTTCTCCTTAGTCTTGTTGTATTTCACATCTCACTAACTGTATGGTCAAAATTTTGGCAACCCACCTAGCAGTGAGGGGAATAGGCAGTTTGTGCTTTCCCTGAAGTGAAAATCCAGCTGTGATCCCTGAGGATGTCAGTAGGCAGGTTTGCATTGGCCCCAAGCTAGGTCTGAAATGACATCGTTTAAGATTCACTGCTGCTTGTCAACTGCATCACTGCAGTCAAGAGGATCAGCCTACTACTGTCTGCTCTGAAATGCCAATACTTGATCATTTAGAGTCTCCTGTTAGATGGCAGAGAGCTATTTCCTTTTATTATGCGTGGCTGCACATGTGAAAAGGCATCTCTTCTATAAGTATAGATTGGAAAAAATTCCATCAGAGAATCAAACTTGTCCAACCTGTGTAACTTGGACAAAGTTTTCCTTGGATGCATAGATTCTTGACATAATCAGTCAGTGATGGGTACAAGTCAAATTCATTTGAAGATCAGAACTGTAGAAAAACCAGTTGGCTTCCAGGTTAAAAATAAAGTGGATTGCAGTGACAGACTATGTAACAACAATTAATAATAACTGGGGAACAAGATGATCTACTGAGATATATCTGTAAAAATACAAATAATATAAAGGTAAATATAAGTACTATATATTAGAAATCCATTACACAGATTTTCAAGAAAGAGAAATGGCATCTGTTTTTACAGAATTATTTCATGTAGCAAACAACAGGACACAAATTCAGTGACATTTCAGTGTAGAAAAGTGTTGCACAATTGCTATTTTGTATTTACATGACAGGCAGATAGATCTCTCTTTCATAATTGCTGTCCCTGTTTGTGCCACTCAGGCGACACATCTAGCAGAGTGAGAAACATGAAAAGGAAGCGTCCATCAGGAAATTCTGCACAGAGGTTGGGCGTGCTGAGGGAAGAGCAGCCCCCTTTACACCCTATTATATGATGGTGGCAGGGCTGGATTGTTCATCACTGGTTTTAAAGGGCAAGAGTATCATTAAATTGCATTTCTCCTTTCACACTAGGATACTATGAGGTAAAACTGAGGGCTGCCTGAAGGAGTTTTGTTTACTATCAATTAGCCTTGCAATGACTGAAAATCATTAAAATAGCAGGCAACTGGATGGAAAGACTTCCAAAGTAAAAAGCCAGTTGCTTGTTTTATACAGTTTCTCAACCTGTGTGTTCCCTGCTCACTCAAGAGCATCCACAGATGCTTGGCAATGCAGGAAATGATGCATAAATCATTACTGCAAGGTCAGTAAATTCACTACTGGAAGTTAAAAGTTACTCATGTTCAGAGAGAAGCAGTAAAACCTTTTAAATAGAGGTTGTAGATTTCAAATAAGATTTGAACAAACAGACAAATATTCTATTATGATGTATGTGTTTCTACTTTGCTTTAATAATGTCTAATTTAAGTTTTGGCATTTAAGGGAAACTGTATCTTTGGCTCTTTGGTCTTTTCTGGAAATGAGAGGTATCACCATTAATGTGGAAACCACTTTTTTGTGTTTTATGGGAAGCTTTTACTCTGTATGTCTACAGAATAATACTTCAGGTAAAGCTGTGACATTCTGTGTCTGAAACTTGACTGCTCTCCTACTTTTCTGCCAGCAGCCCCCGTGCTCCTGGCACTGTAGCTGCTCTCTGATTCTTAACCCCTTTTTTTCTGGCTGGATCTGGTATGTAGGCTCTTGGAGCGGGAGAGGAGCAATAGCAGTGCAGAGATCTCAGTGTCTCTGTACTCCCCACTTACATCCCTGTAAGACAGCTATGGTTGCCCACTCCTGTGGGAGTTGCCAGCAGGGCTGTAGCATCTTCCTGTCAGGCTGGATAGGTGTTTCACCATCAGGTATTCCAAGTGCTTTGATGGAATGAATTGAGGCCCAATAAGCTTGTTCAAGGAGTTTCATTTAATTCAAGTGCCCTTATTATCCCTCAGTTACCTGCTCCCATTTTTACGTAAAGCTAATTTCGTTTCTGTATGGCAGAGCTGCCAGGATATGGGCACAGTCTTGGGTAAGAGCTAAAACATTCGCTCAGAGAAGGAATTAAGAATTTGCTTTTTGCTTCAGGTTTCTGGTGTAGGACACCTACAAATTACAGCCTCCAGAACTGGCACATCACAGCACTGATGGACTCTGAGTCCAGTTTTGGGATTATGAATATTATATGGACACATGGATGCTTTTAGGCACACAAATGAATTTCATCATTTTCTTGTCTCTCTTCCTTGTAGTTATTTTGTACCTTTCTGCTTATTCTTTTACTTAACATTTGTCTCACACGTCTTCCTTATTATTATTAGTGCCTATGGCCTTCATCTGATTACCAAGGAATGGGGTTTGGGTGCTGAATCCTCTGGCTTCAAGTCTTCTTCCATCCCTAGCTCAAATAAAAGTGAATTGCTTCTACAAAAGTAAATGCAGTAGAAGCACTGAACAGTATGGAGGACTAGAGTACTTTTTTATAAAGAATGGTATGTGGGCGGGGCTTTTTTCCTATTTCAAGACATGTAATCAATAGTGCTAGTTATCCCAAAATACTGTTTTTACATTTTGAGCTTGCCCATTCAGGAATGATAGTGTACCTAATGAAATGAATGGTCTTAGCTCTGATTTTTCCTACTGCTGGCCTGTTTTCTTAAGCTTTGACTTGCTGGGTGTTTTTTTTAGTGTAATGGTCTGTATTAACTTCTGGACCATCAACTTCATTTATCAGGCAAATTCAGTATTTCAAGTTTTCCACATAGGCAAACTGATTGAACTCTCATCTCATCTGTTGACACTGGTAAGCTTCAGTCAAGGCATTGCTGATATTGTGTCTAGATCTGCATCTTGTGATCTGTCATGACATCCCATAATGTGGATTTTCTACTGGTTTCCAACATACCATCTGCAAGTTTTTATATGCAGTTGTTATTGCTGTCTTTCTCTTTGCTAATTTGTTAATTTCAGATTTTTCAACTTTATGTTATGCTAGGAGCTATCTTCACATGGTAGCTAAATAAATTTTGAAAACCTGAGGATTGTTGTGAACACTGACTCCATCCAAGTAAAACTTTATTGTGGCCATTGATATGTGGATATTGGTATTTTCAGCTGTGGGCAGAAAAACAAATGCCCATTTTCCTAGCTGATCTACTTACTGATTTGTGTGTGCGTGTGTGTGTGTGTGAAGTTGAAATGCTTTTATCCTGGACCCAAGGCGCAGGTACTGAAGCATGAGAATAAAGGATGAAAGCAATTAGGGAATAAACACCATTGCATGGAAAAATACCATTGCACAGACTTATAAAGCAAGTTATGGAATTGGCCCAAGTATGCAACTATTTTCTAATCTAATTTTGAGTAGTTAAATATGTACCATGCCCCAAATACAGAATTGTTTTTCCCATTACCTGAACTTGAAGAGAAATAGGACCTCTTATAACATTTTTAAAGGACAGCAACCTAGCACAAGGAGTGTCCACATAAAGCACGTTGTGTTTTCTCTCAACTTAGGCAGTTGTACATAACCTTGTATTTAAGCAATGCAATCTTTATGCCAAGTCACTTTGGTTTAATGCTTGAAGTGCCCATGGGAATCTCTCAGCCTCTGTGTCATAGTCTTCAGGGTGATATGATACATCTCAGAGTGACATGTTCATATGGATGCAGTTGAAGAATTTTTAAGTGAGATATCATTTTCCTCTACAAAAGTAAAAGTAGAAGGCAACAGGCTTGCAATTACTTCAGTTGCTTTCAAAAAGTATTATTGTTCTCTTCTCTTTTGCATGTTGTCCAAAAAATGAATAAGCTTTAAAATCTCATTTTTAGCCATTATTAATACCTTGCATTTTAAACCATGTTGTTTTACTGTGGAACCATCTCTTCACTGGACGTTAATAAAAAGCAGATGCAAAAATGGGAAGGGGGAAAAGTAGTTTTCTCTCTCTCCTGTTTGTTTATTCTCAGGTTTTCATTCTGTTTCACACTTTTTCTTTTCATGTAATATATGTGTGCCAGTTTAATTAAAAATAAGGTTTCCTTTTCTAGGCAAGTAGTAGACCATGTGTTACTTTTGAGAAATATTTTGGGCATCCTTTCACAAGGCTTATTATTTCTGTAAATTACAAAGGTTACCATTAGTTCTTCAGAGTTTTCTTGGAGTCAGGAATAGCTTAGCCATTGAGTTAGAACCTCTTCATTTTATCTTTTAATAATTTCCCAGTTGCAGTGGCTGTCTGTGTTGTTTTTTCTAAACCCTACATATGTAAAAAAAAAATCTACTTAAGTGAAAACAGTCTGAAATGTGACTCATCTGAAATGTGCTTGTCAGGGATTGGTTTGCAGATGTAATTTTACTTTCTATTGTCAAAACCTGAGGATAGTTATAACTAGTCTAACATATTATGTTTCTGTTCAACTAAATTAAATCTCAATACTTTAAAAAAATGTTTCAATAAGAATTGTTTTCTTTCAGCTCTCCTATTATTAAGTAAATTTAAGCACTCCCCAAATCAGTCCTGTACTCCTGCATGTCTCACTAGAACTTAAAAATCCAGCAGGGAATTTTTGAATAAAATAGCAGCTTTTATGTTCCAGTAAGAGGGATTCCTGGTGGATGACTGCACAGCTGTAGTAACCTCATTGTTCAGGGGAAAGTAAGGTTTCCTTAGCATGCTGAATTTCCAGTCTCCCTCTGTATTTTCTGGGGAACTTCGTTGAGAGACCAAAAAAAATATTTTTAACATTGCATTGCTACAGAAATACACAGGAAGTTAATTTTTGATACATTATAAATTGTTTGGTTCCAAAATGCTTTAGCTCACAATCTCTTTGCTTGCTTTATTATTTTATTGGCCTGGCTGGGAAAAAAGACTTTTAAGTTCTTATGTGGGAGGAGGAGGGAGGAGCAAATAGATTAACATCTGAGAGAGAATTACAAAGCTGGGAAATAAAAATAGCCTTTGGGACGGCACTGTGAAGTGAGTCAGACTTTTGGTTAGGGACTCAGATGAAGTAGGGCTATGTAAAGGAGAGAGCCAGCTGCTGAGGGATGGCCTGAGGGAGAATGCTTGGCTATCTGATGGAAATCTGGGGAAATCTCAGGCATGTCTGTTGCTTGAAAAAGATGGGATTTTAAAGTCAGGTGATTAATTTCATGTTTCTCAGCTCTCTTAATCTGGCCAGAATTGTGTTTCTTGGAATTTGCAGACCTTTGAATGTCTTCAGTTGGGCACTTGCATGAAGCTTGCGCAGGAGCAAGTTTGAAGCAGTTTTTGGTTCTTGGCTTTTGAGCTGGTTTGAAACAGTTTTGCTTCTCTGCTTGGCTCTGCCCTAGCCCTGACCTGCTTTTAAAGCCCTAGCAGCTTTCATAGCAATTTAGAGGGATGTATTTGGAACCCTAATGAGAGGTGGAAATGGGTCCTGAGGAAACAGGACCCTGCCAAACAAGATGTCAATTGTGTCCAATCCCCAGAGCTGCTGCGTGAGCCCTTCTGGAATTTCATCACTGGGTGCAGACACCAGTGGCTCTCCTCATGCCCGGGTCTCTTTCTGAGCGGTGGGAAAGCTCGGAGTGCAAGAGGCTGAGTCACAGGGATGCGCCCTCCTTTGAACTGGCACGTGTTGGGCTTCCAGGCTGAGTCCCTCGCTGTCCCCTGGCAGCGCGGGGACAATGGGAGGAGCTGCGCCCTTGTGAGCCACAGCTGTCGGCAGCTCCAGATCCAGTACCCAGAGCTAAGACTCAAGCTAAAAAAATCCAAAGCCAAAAAAGTTCATTAGTCTGTTGAAACATCCTATGGTTTTTGCAATTTTAAATTATAATCTGGCCTACACTCATAAAAAGCCATGAAAATGAGCAGTCATTCAAAAGATCTGCAGCTGTAGGAGTGTGTTTTGCCCTCAACAAATGTATAAAATGTCAGTTAAGTTTAATGAGACTTACGCAGGTGCACTGATGACCTTGGGATTTCAAAGTATTTTGTTTTTTGTTTGAGTTCGAGTGACTGAATTTTCCTGCCTGGCACACCGCTGGCTTTCTTACAAAAATATTTGTCTCCAGTTAGCCATTTAAACCCTTCCTCATTTCTGCAATGGGAACAGAGGATTGCACAGATGAAGGACTGTGCTGATTTCGCCTGATTTCCCCAAACAAGTTCTGTAGTTACTCATTATGTTTGTGTATACACATAATTATAAAACTGAATGTGACATTACACCCTTAGGGGGGTCATTTCACAGGAACTCATCAGTTCAAATGTGAAAAAGTAATATTTACATGAATTGTTTGCAAGCTCTTTACTTTAGAAGTATATTTGCTTTTAGAGGGATACTGTATCACTCTTAAAGGCTATGAAAAAAGTATGCACTGGGAACATTTTCCTAGATTGTTAAATGACAAATTACTGAAGTGCCTTAGACATAAATTTTCTTTCAGAGATGGAAGAAGTAGGTGAATTTGTAGAATTCCAGGACCAAAACAGATGACTTGGAGAAGGACTAGGTTCCATAGGCCTGGTGTAGATCATGCATGTTTGCTCAAGAGGCAGATCAAACTTCAGTTATGTCTGTCCTCAATAATATGGATAGATTCACTTTTGAATAAAAACAGGAAAAAAATGTTTAGAGCACGCCTGTCAGGATAAGTATTGGGCACCGATATGTTTAGAGAGGAGTATTGCAGGCAAGCCAAGCTATAGGATTAAAGCCTTCCAGTAGCCCCTGTGCAAATGTGAGTGAACAAAAGACAGAACTACTTTTGGTATATCCTTCTTATTGATAGTTGGAGAATGATTTCCATGAAGGCTGGTAAATATCAGAGACTTAAGTTTCAATAGCACAATAGTGGTTTTTGCAGTTTCTTTGAGTAATTTCTCACCATCATTAGAAAATAGCATTTGGCTTTGAGTTTTCTGACATTGACTCACCTCTATGTTCAGGGCACTTAGAGCTGACTTGAATCTGACTCTGTGAATGTGACACTAGATAAAGCTTGAAAATAAACAACTGCAAACAGCCTTTAGATGAATTGAAGGATTTACTGAAGCATCCACTGCTGTAGAAACTAATGGTTCTTCGGGTACAACGTACAGAGTTTTAAAACCTTACAATAGCACTGAGGGAGTATGCTGTAGAAAAGGATCCAGCTTCATGAAAATAAAGGAATCATTCTATGATTATTTAGCTGTTCTTTTCTTTCCTATATAACTTTGGGTAGTGCCTTTTTTTTTTTGGAGTTTGAATACTTTAGATCCTGCAAAAACTGTGTGATTCAACCGTGTTCCTGTTTATAGAGACTTGTTCTCTGCCAAAGAAAATATTTGTCTGTGTACCACTCTAACTAAGTACTTCCTCTAGTCTATGTGAGTGTTAGGTTCAGCTTGGCCTTCTGATAGTCTGTTGGAGCCTATGTATAAGATAGTGGGCTTTTGAAATTCCTTGTTATAGGTCTAGCAGCAAACACTCAAATAGCCACTGCAAGACTTTCATAACAACATTGTATTGTGGTCTGATATCCTCAGTCTGGGGTTATGGAGAGTGTAAAAGGCTCCATCTACCTTGTTGATTTTTTCTACCGGAAAAACAACTGTATTTTGTTATTTTGATGGTGACAGGCAGGTTGCTTTCCTTTGCAAGTAGAAGTCCTATTCCAGGACATGCTTTAGCAGGTCAGCGGGCTGAGTTTCTTCTAGTATTGATCCTGAAGCTTCACTGCAATGAGCTCTTCATGGTCTGTTGGTTCCCCCACCATTGGAAATGGCTTTATTCTACAACTTGAGTGATTTTTTCAGGGGACTAAAAATTCTCCTTCATGGGTATAAATAGTATTTTTAAACATCTGTGGCATTGAGGAGAGGTTAGGAGTAACTTTTTCCCCCTCCCTTCTCTTTCTATTTTCTACACATTAGAAACCTCACAAGATTATTCAGAAGGGCTGGTGTACAAGCCTCAAACTAAGATTTCAAAAAGACTAAAAATAAAAGAAAAAGAGAAGATATATTAAATAAACTGGGTCCTGGAGAATGTCTAAGCCCTAGGGATATTTGATTAAATTCCGGTGACTTTTTAGGAGTTTGCTATATCCTTAAGTTAACATCTGCGTGGAGCCCTTCAGTGGGGCTTGTAACACTTCTGACAATTCCTAAGGGAGTCTTGCAGGTAAGGGGTAGATCAATGTCAAGTTCCTGACAGGACTTTACCTCTGACATGTGTTTGCTTTCTCTTCAGAGGGACATTGTCACAGGCTTCCTGAATGCAAATAAATTAGGCCAAGATTTTATATTAAAACTTTTGCTGTCTTCTCAGAAGAGTATGGCTAGAATTTCACGCCAGTCTCTTATTCTTAGGTGTAATTTTAAAAACAGCTCCAAGAAGCAGATTAAAAATCCTGAAAACTCTTCCAGCTTCATTAAAATTTTATATGAATTGACATTTTCTATTGCAACCTTTGTAAGTAATAATAAAAAATATTATATAAATTAATAATAGCAGATAGTTAAAACTTGCATTCTAGTTGCAAAGGATAAGTTTTTTAACTCTAAGCAAAAGCACTTATTTTATCCTGCTTGCAATTATTCTTCATGCAATTTAAACTTAGCTCTTCATAGGAGAATTAGTGCATTGTAGAATGGTGGAAGTATACAGAAGAAATTGAATGAGTATTTTTATCTATGTTTTTTACTCAGTGTATGAAATGTTTAAATACTAGGATAAAAATAGCCAATTACAATCAAACATTTAATTCTCAGTGTCCTAAAATCTGTGGAACATCAAGTACTTGCTATTCAGGCTTCTTTTTGTGGGAGTTCATAAAGATGTAATTGGGAGTGTATTTAAGAGACAATATAATGGTCGCATTAAAAAAAGCCAAACAATCCTTCTGAAAGTACCCTGAATGATTGATAGGAATATCATGATCAAAATGATAACACAATATGAGATATCAATAATCAACCAGACTGATTACAAGAAATGCAAGTTGCAATTAACTCATACCTATACTTGGTTTTTGTGGATGTATTTGTGCTTGGATTAAGTAAAAAAAGCTTAGTCCAATAAGGTTTGAATATATGTGACAATTAGAAGTATAAAATAGTGGACATGGAATGAAGTGGACAGAGAATATTAAAAATCTGTCTTCCTACTGCCCATGTGCAGGGTTCTGTAGTGCCAGGGTGGTGTCTCTGAGCAGTGGGAGGCTCAGTGTGTGGGGGCTGCACTGCATGGGTACTTTTCTGCATGGGTAGTTTTCCACAAGACTGAGTTTGGTTAGGAGACCCACATGGAAAGCACCTTAGCTGATGGAAATAAGCATGGTGAGAGAGATCTCTGGGGTTTGCCCACATTTTGTGTGGGGCTTTTTCACACATGGCTCAGTTTGTGTAAGCTTTGCTCTGTATTGCAGTGGTCAGACCTGATTTCCCTGCTGAGGTAACGTGGGTGTAATTTAATGTCCCAGCAGATTTGAGGGAGAGTATATGTGACAAGGTCTGGTACTTTTAAAGTACCTGACTATAAATCATCTATGCGAAACCTTGCTTTCTAACAAGAACTGTCAATCTTTCCCAGATAGCAAACAGCCATTAACTGAGGGGAAAAAGAGCAGTCCAGTTACCCACTGTGGCTGTTACTTATCTCTGGGTACATTTCAAACCACCCCATCACTGGATCCAGGATTACAAGGTGAGGGTTGTGTTCATGTGCTGCAGTGCCACCAGGTTTAAGTATTTCAGCTGCTGCCAGAAATGACATAACAAGATATATAAGAAGTTTTTGCATAGAAGTTTTTGCCTGCCATGAGGATCTGAGGGTAGGGGAATTTTTGAGAAGCAAATAAGTTATGCTACTGTAGAAATGTACAACCATCTTTAAGCTTTAATAACTATTTTCTAAAATGACTGAGGCTCATCTAAGATATCAATCTTTAAAAAGGGTTAAGAGGCTGATTTCCTGAACTACGTCATGGAAGCAATCAGTTGAGGCAAAATAAAGCATATAGTTGAGTATGGAGAGTAGATATTCTCTTCCACAATCTGTTTCAGCCCATTAACGAGATGAAAATCCACTTGGTGATGGGTCATAGCTTTGAAAATAAGCCTACCTCATAAAGAGTTCTGCATTGAAATAAAAATTTCAAAAAGTTTTCTAAAAGGGCTCAGTTTGCACATTTTTTCCCAGTAAAAATTAAATGTAAACTTGATGAATTGTTTCTCAGTAGACTATGTTTTCAATTAGTACTTTTTCTGGAAAATGTAAATTTAATATAGGGCATTATATGTTAGAATATGCTGATGGGACCCATCATGATCATCGAGTCCAACTCATGGCCAAGCACAGCACACCCCAAGAATCCCACCTTGTGCCTGAGAATGTTGTCCAAATGTGTCTATAGATACTGAACATTCACTAAACATCTGCTAAGATTTTTTTTTACATGGGAAACAATATCCTGTGTAAATGGATCCCTTCAGTCCTATTTTATAGTGTGTGTAAAGTCACAGGCACTTTGTTTCATATGGATGTAATAATAAATATGGGGTTTTAGGGGGGGAAATATATTCCTTATTTTAGTGGCCCTTTCCCTGTGAGGGAAGACACTCCTTGGACCTGTCTCCACTTTTGGCTTGCACAGTGCCCCATCTGCTCAAGACACTCCCTTCTGCAGGCCACCCAGCGTGGTTCCCCCATAGCTCCTTACAGGCAGCAGGCTCGGGCCCAGAGCAACTGCTGACAAAGTCTCATTTTGAGCTCAGACACATTCCAGTACATTTGGTTACCTTGGGGTTTATCTTACTTGGAAACTTAGTTCCTGATCAAGCTCTACAGACTAACTTTCCTTGGAGCATTATGTGTATATTTTTCTCTAAGATTATTTTTAACTTACGTATTCTGTGACTGGCTTGGTGATTCTGAAGTTTCTCCTGGAGCTGCTTTAGCCAGTCTCCAGCCACATCTGTAGGCCAGCACGTAGTGTGTACTGGCTTTTCAGCATTTTTATTTTGCGAGGAAATCAGATATAACTTGGGAGCAATGTGGTTTGTAGGATTGCTTTCTGAACTTCTTACTCATATTATGGTTGGTAAGAATGTTGCTACAAACTTAAATGTTTTATTCCCCAGGTTTCAAGTAGATGACTCCATCAGCTTTGGATGTTCTACAAATTCAGTTCTAAGGCTGAAGATCCATGCTTTAAAAATAACAGTGTAATGATAGGGAGAACAATTGGCTGGGGTGTTTACTATAGTTTGGTCACAGCCTGATAGTGGTCAATGGGATGTTAGTCCATGAGACCAAAATGGAAACCATGGGCTCTTTTCTTACCCAAATTGAAACGATTATGCAGACAGGAGAGCTGAACACAGGCTCAGGCAGCATGCTGTGCTAATATGACTATTTTGCTTCTGGTAGTTGAGGACGTGCACTCTTAGGGTCCATACCTTGCACATAAATACTGCGGACTATAGGGTAACATTTGCATGGGACTTTAGATATGAGCCTGGGCAATGAGAGTTTAATTGAGCTCCACATCATCTTCCTGTCCTTTCAGTGGGTCACTGATGCTTCTTACATTTGTGAGAATAAATTCTGTAATATTTCTGAATATATGAAATCTGCAGCAATTACATCTGTTTAAATAAACAGCAACAGATACAAAACTTAACAACCATGGATGAAATCAATACATGAGATTTTAATCATGTCCTTAGTTTGCACAATTTAAACTCTCAAAGACAGATACAGTGTTTTGTTTCTTGAAGACATGTTATGTCATACTAGGACATGATGACAAATTACCAAAGGGCTCATTTTGTGCTTGGGGCTGCACTGAGCATATTAAAGCACAGTTAAGTGGTCTGAAATCTGTGTTAAGACAAAATAGTTCTACATAGTCTTGGCCATGATATTTAAGATAAAGGAATGACAATGAAATAATACTATTTTAAAACTGTGGGTAAAGTTTAATGGTGGTGATTAAGTAATCCTGAGCCTCAATACGTCTTATAACAAGCCTATTTCCCATAAGACAATAGGGTTAGAAATAAACTTTCAGCCAAATTCTTTCTTTACAGTCCCATTGGTTTAAGTGATTTCCTAGGTCAGAAAAATTATTTGAGTTATGAATATGCTTGTTGGATAGGACTTTAACTCCTTTTGGAGGGACTTTCAGTCAATGAAAAAGAACAAAGTAAGCTATCTTAGGGTCCTAAGGTAAATTAATTAAATATTAGGAAGAAAAACCAGTGAAGGCCATCAGTTGGGATCCATTTGAATTACAGATTAGCATTTGCCCTTGCCACTTAAGTGGGTAGCTTGCTGTGATCCTTTTATGTTCTCACTTAATCAGTTTAAGTTTTTAGGCAGACAAAAGCCAGCTTGACAATGAATTTGTAATAAAGAATAAAATAATGATGCTGTTTTTCCTGTTCTAGGTAAAGAATAAGTATAATTTTCAGAGGATGTCATGCAAGACTTTCCCTAATTATTTCCGTAATTAATTCCTTGACTTTTTTTGCTTAGACTAATGTTGAGTTTAATTTAATTGAGATGTTCTAAAGGAAGGGCTGCCAGTGCCAATAACTTACTGAATTTACTGGGTTTGGAGCTCCTCATAGCAAAAGCCCTTTTACAGTGACAGACATAATCCAAGAGTCCTCACTAGCAGTTTTAAAGCAAAGTATCATCCTATGTCCCAAAATTAAAAATAAACTGAAGCAACATTATAAAGGTTGAATACAACCAAGAAAGATATCTTTCCTCTATTAGGACTTTAATTCATTTGTTAAAGCTACCTACACAAGGGTTGAATGGGAATATTCTCCTACAACTGGGCAGCAGTGTTACTGATGTAGCAGTGTTTAAATCTCTAGCTGATACTAGTATTTTGGTGGATTTCTCTGCAGGAAGATTATGATTTTGAGGCTGTGCAGTTTGGAATCTATTCCATTTAAAATATGATTGAAAAGTAGTATAATATTCCTCTGTTTTCATTCTTGCCCTTTTCCGTAGTTTCCTATTACATTTTCTCATTTTAAATAGCAGAATTTTCTCTACTTTTACTATGTGAAAGACCTGTATAAAATGGGAAAACTGATTCCTTAGACAGTAATGGTCTTAAAAGTGCAAAGTGAACGCACTTCAAAGGTAGAACTATTTTCCTCTCATATATAATTTCAGTCATGTTCATTTTAATGGTTAATTCCAAGAAAGAGCAAGCATTTTATGTGGACTATATTTTTGCAAGTTAAATATATGGTGTGGCAATTTGCTGCTTTTTTTTTTTTTTTTAAGCTAAGTGTGTGATCGAAGAAGTTATACAAGGTGGAAATTTCAAACAGCACTTACCATGGATTTAACTGCCTGCATAAAACTTGATGGCAACTCTCACATTGATGTGAGCTCCCTTTGGTGAAACCGCACTGCTTTTGAAAATCTTGCTTGTCTTTGAATAGATTCCTTTTGAATTCAGCTAGAGTTTATTTCCAGTTTCCATGAATCCACTGATGTCATATTGATCTAAACATTGGCGCAGGTTCTCATATGTAGCAGATTGCTTGCTCATTTATATGAAGATACTTTTTTTCAGCTTGGTACAGATTAATTTAGAACAGGAGCACTGTCACGCGGTATGTAACAGTGTGAAAGGTGTGAGAGGCCCTTAAACACCATTGGAGAGACCCTCATGGAGACTGGATTTTAATTGCTCATGTGTATGCATGCTCGGATGCATGAGAAGCTGCTAATTGGGTTTTTATGGCATGACTTTGAGATTTTGAAAGGTTTAAGTGTGTGAATTATATTTTAATAAATTTTTGAGTCCTCACAATTACCTAAGAGTATTCCCTAGCCTCATCTATCACTCACAATGTACTTTGACTTTTGAGTAATTTTGAATTTTACATGTGATTTTAGGTCAGATAACTTAGAGTACTGACTTACTGGCTAAAAGGAGGTAATACCAGCAAGCAGGCTATTAGGGAGTATTTAGTTATGTATTTTTTTTTCAGTATATTGTGTCTTGACCTTTCTAGGAGTGTCCTAGCTTTGGGGACAGCTCTCATTTCACCAAGACTTTTTAGAGCTTATCACTGAGCACACACTACTTTTGTGTGAAGATTTTGCTATTGTGTTTGTTGTTTCCCTTCATGTTGTATAAAGATTCTTGAAACGTGAAGGTTGCTCTAATGTGAAGCACGAAACACCTCTTCTGTGAAGACAGGCTGCAGGAGTTGGGGTTGTTCAACCTGGAGAAGGCTCTGGGGAGACCTTATAGTATCCTGCCAGTACCTGAAGGGGGTCTGTCAGAAAGATGGGGACACATTTTGGCAGGGCCTGTTGCAATTCAGCCAGGGGTAATGGCTTTAAACTAAAAGAATGTAGATTCAGACTAGGTATAAAGAATACTTTTATGATGAGAGTGATGAAACAGTGGAAAAGGAGTCCCAGAGAGGTGGAGGATGCCCCACGCCTGGAAACCTTCAAGGTCAGGCTGGACAGAGCTCTGAGAAACCTGATCTATTTGAAGATGTCCCTCCTTGTTGCAGGGGGCTTGGACTAGATGACCTATAAAGGTCCTTTACAACCTTAACAATTCTGTGATTCTATTAGAAAGTGATTTTTTAATCATGTCATATCACTTTTTCATCTCCTGTGAGTAATCAGCCACAAACTGGTAGCTGAGGCAATCCTGAATTCTAAGTGTCTCCTGCTGGTGGAAAGAGCCCGGATTTGTTTCCTGCTTTTCCACATTTATTGCTCTACTGAGATGGACTAGACAAAGAGAAGCAGTCCTACCACTTCTGCAGTGTTTCTGTCTACTAAATTTGATGTGGTTACATACTGTAAGCTGGATGTATAACAGTGAAGGTGGATTGGAGAAGAATCTGCTCCAGGAATTGAGGCCCAGGATTCTCCTCCCAAGGAATTTTCTTCTTGTGTAAGTTTTTCTTGGCACAGAAGAAAAATTAGCTCCAAAAAAGGCTTTACTAGTGAATCCATGACCTTGGGCTAATTTGCGAAATTCCACATTTCTCTGTTCTTACAGAATCCTAAAATCTATGGAAAAAAAGGAAAAAAAACATTGGAGAGAAGTTGCTGCATAAATATACAATATTATTCTATGCAATGCTGGCTTCTCCCCTGTTGAGAGGAGGAGGGGAGAAGTGACACTGAGCATACTTGGAATTATTTATCTGCCCACTCTTAATTGCTTGGTCTGACTATTCACAGTGGTGCTACCTGAAGATTCTATGTCACTCATATCCAATGGAATGTAATCAAATAGCTTAGACCTGGAAGTGAATTTGTTTAAATGAAAGATGATAGACTTAATGACTCCATATGATACTTGTAATAAAACTGAAACCATCTATAAGTGCAGAACCATGATAAAAGGAAGTATTTATAAGGCGGCATAAGGGGATGGATTCGATTTGTATCCTTTTCTATTCTGTTGTTCATCTGTTTTAGTTATGTGTCATAATTTGTTGGTGAAACCAAAGCAGAATCAGATGTGAAGGGCAACTTTTAGATATCACTGTAGGAATCTCTATTAGGAATTAAATGGCAGAAGGTATCTTTGAATACTTCAGAAAAAAAAAGTGTCAAGACAGCTTGGTGCAAGAGAGTAGGGAACTTTCAGTGTATTTTTATGTTAATCTCTGGTTTTGCTATTAGAGTAGGTTTGATGTAGCATCGCAGTGCTGTACCATTTTCTGGGTTACCTTTCTTCTTCTGGGCATTCTGGTCCTTTGAAGGATCAGAAGAAAACTTCACAGGCTTTATGATTCTGCATCACTGAGAGGTGCTAAATCATGCTGTGATTAGCCAGGGAGTTTCCAATCTCCCAGGTGTATGAAGCCAGGTGAAGATGTTTACTTCAAATGGGATTGTTCTCAAGCTGAAATGGCTGAACACAGAAAACCTTCCAGCAGATGAATTTACATTTCCCTACAGCAGGTATAGATGACCCCATTCTTAGCTAATGAGGGGATTAGCGACTGAGCTTCCTTTCAGCAGTCATAAACACTGTGGGAAGAAAGAAATTTAACATTCTACTCCCAGTTGCAAGTGATCCACAAAAGAGAGATTTGCTTAGAGCTCACGCTAGAATGCTAATTAAGGCACATTGTTAAGGGCTTAGGTAGGTTTGTCAGGGAAGAGGGGCAGAGAACCTTGAAGAAAAGCAGGTAATTGGATAGTTTGAACGGGCATTCTGGTATTAAGTGTAGAGCATCTTCCGGTGATTTCCAACAGCCTTCCCAACTAATATGACAGTAAATACAGAGCATGTAGGCATTTGAGGAAAGATTATTCAGCAAAAGAATTCATTTGAGAATGTTTTCTTCCCTTTGGGTGAAGGGGGCTTGTTTACAAGTTCCTGAAGCAAGCTGCCTTATTTTAGCTCTGTGAGCCCCTCTCAGGGGACCGGAGTCAGGTTTGATAACACAGCGAGGCAGGGGCAGTAATCAGGGGAGAGGAGGAAATCCTTCTGGCGCACTGGAAGCGATCAAGTTCCTAATAAGGGAATCGGCTCCAAATGGGGCTAAACCCTCCATTTCCAGGAAGCGTGCGCTGGGTGTGGCAAAAGCAGAGCTTTCTCTTCCTGACATCTTCTTAAAACTCTGCTTTTGCTTGCTTAGTAAATGGTCCTGAAAAAGCACATGCACTGCACAGCAGCAGGAAAATATCCTGCAAGTGTGCTCGTAAAGGGAAAAGTTCAAGAAAGAGTGAAGCCAGCTCTGATTCGGTTATTTACCATCAATCAGACTGTTGCTTGGCAGGGAGTGGATGATTAGGAGCCTGAACGAGCTGAAAAGGGGCAGGAAGAAAGTGGAGGCAGCATTCTTCCTATTTAAAGCTGCATCCCCTGAAAGGAGTGTTTGCAGACTGCGCTGGAGCTGGTGCTGAAAAGAGGGCTCGCAGACTTTGTCCTGGAACTGATGCGGAAAGGCAGAACGACTCCTCAGCTGGCTTCATGGTGCTAAAATAACCTTACAATTCTGCACTTTTTGCTGCCTAGGAAGGATACATGTCTAATATCTAGGCATGATGGCAGTCTTGGTACAAACGAGAACTTTTTTCATCCTCGCTGCTTTATTAGGCCGATTTGTAACCATAAAAACGCAAGAAGTGGAAGAGTATGAAGGTGGTGAGTTTCTCTCTCCCTCTAAAACAATTACCATAATCCCCCCTCTTTGCATGCAGTGTGTTTATTGTGTGATTTGGCTAATAAGTGGAGTGGAAAACCTCTGGGGTAGGAGAGTAAGACTTTTGCTTTCACATATTGAGAGGGGGGCAGAGACGGGTTTGCGCTTTGGGTTTTTGAGCGGAAGACCGAGGTTTGCGGCGCTCGCTGCGGGCACAGAGCGGGAGGGGCGGTCAAAGGCCAAGTGCTGCCGCGGGGCGCCCGGGCTGAGCCCCCCGTCCCGGCGGGGCTGCGGCCGCTGGGAAGTTCCCAACAAAGGAAAGGGCTTGGGACGCGCCCGGAGGACAGCTGGGCAGGCGAGCGGGGAGAGTAAACACCGAAGCCTCGCAGGGTGGAGTCGTTTGCGCTGAACTACATCTGCTTTCTCACATTCTTTGTTTTAGAGAAATGCAGAAACTTGGATTCTGCCTTTTTTCACCCCTCCCCCCTCCTCCTTTTCTTTTCATTTTCCTTTCTTTCCTTCTCCGGCTCGTTTTCCCCCAGGCTGTTGCCTGATGCCGAGGATGGCACAGAGCCTCCCCTCCGCCCGGGGGCTGGCGGAGCCGGGCAGCGGCAGTTCGGGGCGAGCTCCGTGCGGGCAGGAGCGCTGGCGAGCTGCGAGCCTCACCCGCCCAACCTGCACTGTGTGCGGCTGCTTGGTAGCCGTTCGTGTTTAATATCATTTCAGTGCCTGCGAGAGAGACACTGATGGTCAGGAGAAGGTGTAGTGACTGCACTCTTTCACCAGTCGGGATGGATGTCGTGATCTGTGTTGATTTCCTGAAATGTGAGCAGGCTGGTTGTGGGACGGTCTGGAGCTATTGTACTCCCGAGCGTACTTCCTAGGCTTCTTATATGTAACACTGGCTTCTTTTCCAAATTATGCCCTACAAAGGGACTTTGTAGGGCATTCCAGCACATTGTAGGATGTACCGTACAATGCAGTTTGCACTTACTTTATCGTGTATTTTTAAGAGTGTAATTTTTCTTGTAACTGACCTTCTCTGGTAATACGCTGGATTGCACAAGTGAGGAGGAGTCAAAGCCTGATGAATAAACCAGTGCAATATTTCTGAAACTTTTGTTCTACAAAGCAAAATGAGACTGTCCTGCCCGTACACAGCTGTGTAAGAAGTCCCATAGAGGGGGCACTTTATATAAACTTGTGAGTGTAATTCATATACTTGCCATAAAGGGAGGCATATATTGTGCATTTTTCAGTTACGTGTAATACCAAACAAAACACTTGAGAAAATACTGACTTCATTTTTGGTATCCATTTAATGAAAATTACAGCTTTTTGCCTGTTTAAAAAAATTGTAAAATTTATGTGAGTTTTCTGTGGGGTTATTACATGTCACTTACTAGATTGCTGGAACTATGGAAATTATGGGATAAGCCAGTAATGTAGCAACACATTCTGGGATGTATTTCACATGTGCTGATGGCTGAGGCAACTGAGAGGTACGTGGTAAGTCAGAGAGCAAAATATGTTGTAATAAATTAGTGACATCTGTTTACACTTACATCACTTACTCATCTTCCTGTTTGAGAATTAATAGCTTTTGTCTACTATACATATCCTTCTTCAATGTTCATTATATTAAAAGAAAACCAAACTCAAACCTATTTTAATGTGATGTGGGGGTTGGTGCAGTGAAGATAGAAGTAGAGTGCATTCTACACATTGGTCTGGTTTAATTGCATAAGAAAGGGATTTCACCTTTCCTTTAGTTCCTGATTGAAGCCTACAAATGCTGAAGAGTGGATAGGTTTTACCCCTAGTTTGTCTTGGGTTTGGTATTTGTGCAGAGGTCTAACATCAGTCAACATTGTATTTTACTGGAGGTGCCTTCATCTGTAGAGCTGCTTCATTTCTCATTCACTTATGTACTACTTGAATATAGGTACTACCAGATAAATATTAGAGGTATCTGGGAAAACAAGAAGGATACTTCAGGAAGTGTAGATTAGAAAAAACTGTCTTTCAGAAATGATGTAAACCAGTGTTGTACCAGTCATTTTTCATGACAGTCCTAGAAACAATAAGAAGAGTTGAATACTGCTTGTCAACTTTAGACACAGTGGCAGAAAAAAATAGCTTTTGTGGTAGTATGTTACAGAATTTATCATAAGGGGGATTGATATTGATATTGATAGATAAGTTGAATATAATAAAGCAGGTAAAAAAGCCTTAATGAAAGAACTGTAATACTTCTTCAAACCAAACAGACTGCTTAACATTTTGGCACTTACCATTGCTGTGCTTTTAAGTAATGCCAGTTCCTTTATTAATATCTTTTTTTTTTTTTTCTCTTGAAACCATTGCAGATTGATCTGTTCTGCTTAAGAGCACTTGGCTGGAAGTGCTACATGGTGTATGTGCTTAAAATGCATTTAAAAATGTGAAAACCAGATACTTACAAACCTAGTACAGCAAAATTGGTCATTTTGAGACTGATTATTTAAACATGCCTATTTAAAAGTTATTTATTAATAAGGTCAGTGCTGCAAAATCCTAGAAGGACTGAAAGATCCTGGTTTTAATTTCTTTGTGGAAACCTGGTCTAGTTCAGAAATGCAACAGGATCAGAAAGTGCCCAGGAGGTGACTGAAATTTTGTGCTGTTTAAATGCTGAATACCTGAAAGCTCTGAACCTTTGGTACAGGGTTTTCCATGCAACTCTACAATCCTTCCTCTTTCCCTAGGGCTTGGGATAGAAGGAACTACTAGCAGAAGCAGGGTGTGCTTCTGGGATCCTTTCCCGTCCCCATTGTAGTGTAAAAGTTTTTCAAAAATAAATTCGAAACACACATTTAGTGGAAAATCAATGCACTTGAATCAGGTTTGAAATTGTGGGAATCACCTTGTTCAAGAAGAATTGTCTGTGCAAATTGCATGTGGGCATGGCAGTGGTGGTTTATTGCCACTGTCTCCCATATTTCTCTTCAATTCTATACTTGCCTTTGGTTCTCATCAGTTTTTACAACGTACCTTTGTCTGAATTATATTTTCCTGTCCAACTCTTGTGGTGTCAACCCTCCTTCAGCTGAGATCAGTGTGAGCCCTGGTATTGATTTAAAAATATCTAATTTGTTTGACAAATGAACAACGGAACAAAGGAAAAAAAATGGTCATTGTTCTGTTTAGATTAATGATGATCTTCGCCTTTTTTGAGTTCTCAAGGGGTTTTTTTGTCATTTTCTCTGGAAACTATGCAAGAAGGGAGACAGGACAGTGGACTGACTTTGCAGACAAACAGCTCAGCTGCTGGAATGGGGGCTATTAACTGTGTCCATTATCTTCTCACTGATACTGTCTTTAGGGAGATAACACCTTGTTACATTGCACAGTCCCCATAGTGGGGCAAGTGTTGGGTGAAAGTGAAAGTCCTCTGTAGCTATGAGAAAGTAAGAGAATTACTGAGTATTTGTGCCAAATGCTTGTTTAGATTTTATGGGTCTTTCATCTTTGTGAAGTGTCCTCACAGCTCCTAAGGAAAATGATACTGTATGATTCTATATGATAGCGGAAAAGCACCCTGGTTTTTAAAATTGTCACAATTTTAGTGAGGATCTAATAATACTTAGAATTACAGAATTATTTAGCTTGGAAAAGATCCTTAAGATCATTGAATCCAACTGTTTGCACAGCACTGCTTCAGCAGATTGTTACTCCAACTCAGCTTGATGGTGGTTGTGAACTTGCTGTGATCCCCTTGTGCAGATCATTACCAAAGATACTGAACGGGACTGGGCCCAGTACTGAGCCCTGGGGAGCACCACTGGTGACCAGATGCCAACTGGATTTTACTCCATTAACCATCAGTCTTAGGGCTTGGCCATCCAGGCAGTTTTTTACCCAGTGAACAGTGCACCCATCCAAGCTACGAGCAGCCAATTTCTCTGGGAGAATGCCATGGGAAGCAGTGACCAAAGCTTTACTAAGTTCCAGGTAGACAACATCCCAGCCTTTTCCTCATCCCATAAGTGGGTCACCTTGTCATAAAAGAAGATGAGGTTGGTCAGGTGAGACCTGCTTTTCATAAACCCGGGCTGGCTGGGCCTGATCCCCTGGTTAGGCTGCATTGATTCTTTTTTCCCCCAGAAGTTCCAGATCCCCAGATTGCTCTCTTATATCTGTACCTCTGCATTCTTAGTGAGAAAACCTGTGTGTGTGCATGTAGGTATATATGTTTGGGGGCTTAAGCATAGTAAATAATTCAAAAATAGAAATTAAAACCAACCAGCAAATGGGACTCTAGTATCTATTAGACAAAGTTGTAATTCTGTGGGGACTAACACATTGACTTAGAATATTTGGGGCTGACTTTCCTGACTGTAAAAGTGTGGGAAGGATACTCTACACAGAAATTTCTACAAGAAGACTCCTTGAGAGGATTCCTTCTGTTCAGCCTGAGCAAAACTTTGCTCATAATGGTGGAATACATAAAATTGAGGATCATGTTAAACTATCCACATTAACTTGTAGTTTTTTTGGAAAATACTTTGTGATTGAAGAAAAATTGCATGCTGTGTTTCTTAGTGCAGGCATTTTTTCTCCATGATGTTTACAAATATGGATTATTGCCATAGAAACCAAATGGTCATTTCATGACTCATGTTTTAACATGTTCAGTCTTCATTCCTTGGTGAGGTCTTTTTATCCTTACAATTTGTTTCAGTGTGATAACATTCTGTCAGCTCGACTTGTTCATGCAAAACATGCAGGATCGGTCCTGTTTAACAATAGTTAAATGTAGGTTGGTTAAAAATATATATTTTTTTTTTAATTATTTGCTAATGCTTTAGAAGTTTTCAGAAAAAAAGAAATATCTACCAAATCCCTTGACTGGTGATAAATGCTCCTAGGAAACCCTGCTTAGGAACAACCGTTGGTATTGAAGTTGTGTTTACTATTTGGGTAAACTGGAAATTACAATTTTTCTGTGGTTAGAATTAAAAGTGGTCAACTGGCCACATAACTTGTTTTTTGGTGTTTTTTGAGAAAAGAAACACAGATTCTTCTGTGTATGTGCAGGAAAGCAGAAACTGCAAAGGCAGATCTTCATGCAATAATATAATCCTTAAAAAAACTGAGCAGATGTTCGTGGCCTGTATACAACTATTTTTCCATATACAGAGCAAGGCAACAAACTCAGTGCCAAGAAATAACAAAGTAATAAAAAATAGTCGAAATTCCAGCTGGAGGCATGTGATCTATCCTTATATGTGCACTGTTTCACTTATGTTTGTCATTGTGACCCTGCACATTTTTGCGTGTAAAGTCCCGATGACATAATTTTCTCAGAAATTCATCTTAGAATAAATCAAAGTGTTAATCCAGGTGATTCTCAGTTGGGTCAAGGAAGAGAGACTGGATTTGCACTTCAGTTTATTGTGTTGACAAACCCCCCATTCTTAATATAACCAACAAGGCAAACTCAAGTAGCCTTTAATGTGAAATGAATAAATTAATCAGATTAACTTGGAATTTCAGTTTTTGACAAAGGCTTCTTGGAGTTTGAACTTTCAGAGCACGAGGAAGGATTGTTGCACTGCCTGAAATCTCAAACTGCAACAGACCCACCTTGTTCAACCGTCTTTGAATGCCCTGGTGAGACTGTCATGTGCAGAGGGTCAGGTATCATTTGAACTGGAATGTAGGATGCATTAATTCCAAGTTTAATGAGGAAAATTTATTTCTTTCCATGGTATAAAATGAGAAACCAAGTACTTTCAAGCTGGAGAAAAATGGCTCATAAGTCATGTAACACTTAAAGGAACAGAGGTACCCCAGGGGGTGGCATCGTGTATTGTTTACGTCAGTGCATTTTGTGTGTTCAAATAATACTGCTTCTTTACATACTTTCTTTTTTGTCATGGATTGTTCTCTGATCCTGTGCTTTTCCCAATTTAAATTTAGAGAAATTTGAAGACTTAGTGCTGTTTCTGAAGTACCAGAGAGGATAAAACAGTAGTACTGACTATAGGAAGTAACACAATTATTTTCATATGAATGGTTATTTTATAATTTGATTTATAATTATGAAAACAGTAATGTGCTGGAAGCTTTGAATGATGATAAAACCTTGATGCTGTGGTAATTAAAATATCCAAACTGTTGCTTACAATTATCTCTTCTTAGTTAGCAACATACATTTTTCATAGCCTGCTGTGCTGTCTTTTATTCTTGCAGTGAGAAACAATTCCATTATTCTGCTATCCCACCCGCATTTGCTGCAGAAAGGTCATGTGTTATATAAGCATGAAGACTAAGAATGATTGTCAGAGGGCCAGTGGTGGGATGCTCTCTGTTCAGGGAGCTTCCATTCATGCAGATCCTCAGGATTCTGTTTGTATCTGCTGCTGAAGATAGGTCTTGTCTTTGGAGAGATGTCCTAAGGTTGTTCATGGCCATGCTGCTGCCAGCTCAAACTTGATTGGAGCTTTGGAGAATTTGCATTTTTCTGCAGCTTTGTGTGAGCAGTATAGTTGAGAGAGTGATATAATGAAGTTGTTTTCATACTGAAAAGCTTTCATGATGGTTTGTGTTTTCACTACTTTTCATTTATAGCCTTTGGACTATGCAGCAGTAGCATGGGAGGACTAAAGAATTAATTTGAATCTTTGTGCCCTTGTTCTTTGGATAATGTGTCTGAATAGAAACACAAACGGCGACTCTGATACTGCTGGCAGGAATTCAGAGCTTTGGACATGAACTCATTTAGAGTAAGAACAGAAGAGTAAACTGTCTCCCTGAGATCTGCTCCCTGCTGAGCAGTAGATGTTTGGCAGAGAAGGTCCATACAGTATCTTCTCCAAATATTCTTTGGTCATTAAGTGCTTGCCAGCATCCTTCGGCAAGCTGGCCACCTGAAGTGCAGGATTATGGGCATAATGACAGTGTAATGTAGGAGGAGACTGAGGGAGATAAGAGTCATCACAGAACTATTCGGGTTGGAAGGGGCCTTAAAGCCCACCCCGTTTCACCCCCTGCCATGGGCAGGGACACTTTCCACTACACCAGGTTGCTCCGAGAACCATCCAGCTTGACCTTGAACACTTCCATGGATGGGGCAGCCACAGCTTCTCTGAGCAACCTGTTCCAGGGCTTCATCCAACACACAAGAGAGAATTTCTTTCTAATATCTAATCTAAACCCGCCTTCTGCCAATTTGTGAGTTTGTCCTGGCCCAGTTGCTCCAAGATAATTGCTTCACATAAAATGATAGCGAAAATACAGTTAAAAGCCAGAAGGAAACTGTTGCTGGTTTGAGGAGAACTGTCTCAGGCCAACTGTATTATCATAGGTAACCTCAGAAGTTATGCTGAGGGATCATTTTGTTTAAAGAAGTTCTTTTTCAGGAAATCATAGACAAGCTTGATTGATATTAAATCACTTTCTAGTCTGAAATCTCACATCTCCTGTCAGGATAAACATCCCAATAGATCAAGAAAAAATATTTAAGGAAAAAATTAAAGCAGAAGCAGCAAACAAAAGCTGTTTTACACTCAGCTTTTCACAAATACTTTCTTTACAGGTTTCTATCAAATCTTCTGATCTAATAAAAATGTCTTGAATTGCCATAGTGATTGCTATCCTATGACAGTTATTTATGACTTATTTTCTGTCTACTTTAAAGTAGGAGCTTTTTCCCTCAGCTGGAGTGTCTCATTTTCCAAATACTGAGGATGGTTGTGTCATCTTTAAGCCTTCTATGCTATTTCAGAAAAATCAAGTTACCCTGAATTTAGTTGATCCAAATTATGGATTATAATTATAGTTAACATGTGATATAATCAATAAACTAATTTTTTTTTTTAACCAAGTATGATCTATTTTTGGCTTTCTTGGTTACATCAGTGATGAGCATCTTGGTAGGAAAGATACCATTGAGTAGCTGGGTTATCTCACTTGTCAAAGGCTCCTGGAGGCTTCCTGAAATTCTTCTGAATAATCCTCAGTGTTTCCAAAGCTCTGAGAACAGAAGAGGAAGGGAAGCAAGAGACAGGAACTTCCGAGGGAGGTTGGGAATGTGATGAGGCTTGGATGTCTCGAGAAGCCCTCAGCTCCATCCTACCGAGGGGTCATTGTCCTTTTGTGACTTTGGGCTGTGGAAAAGGGGTGGAAATAGCCTGCATTTTCCACTCCTTCAGAGGCATAGGCAAAAAGTGCTATCTCTTTTCCTCTGTATTAATTTTCTATTGGAATGACTTCTTTTATCCTTAAAAGTCCCAAACCAGCACATGTAATGCATGCATTGAAAACCCGTTGGTTTCTAATACTAAAAAGATTTCACATGTGAGGAAGAGAACATAATTCTAAGAGTAAATAGCTCTACTTTAGAACTCTCTTGAATCAGGAGTGTTGTGGTCTGTAAACCTCCCCAGTATGCATGCTTACATCTTTAAAGAGAGCAATATGTTTGTAACTTACTGCATGGTAAAGATTAAAGTGGTTCAATATATAGTGTGTTAGATTTTTGTAGTGCATTTTACACATATATGTGAGTGTGATGTCTTCCCACTGTGTGGGAACTACAGTGCAAGGCACCTGCACCTCACTGGTGAAAGTAATGGAGGATGATTTCCAGATGTTTAATGCTTGCTTTGGCAAGAGGCAGAAAGTACTGGAACACGCATTGGCGGGAACAAAGGAAAGGAAGAACCTGATGTCAGAGGCATGGAGCCTGGTGACAAGCAGAGCAGAACATGGAAAATGGAGCCATGTGGGGAAGGAAGAGCCAACATGACAGTATGGCTGCTGTCACCACACTGAAATCTTGGAATTACAGCAGTGACTGGCAGAGTGCTGGGAGCCTGCTTCAAAAATTAGGACTGAGGTTAGACAAGTTATCCCTTTACTTTTATTTCTTTTTTTTTACTTTCCTGTAATGATAGAAAATTCCATCTGAACCTGACACTGAGCTTGAATAACTTCGGCATGCTTTGATTTTATATTTTCACTGTAAAGTGCAGAGCCTTCCTGCACTATGAATTTGTGCAGTGCAGAGCACAAAGCATCCTCGATATCAAAAGTAGCCTTATGGTACTACTGTAAAATACATACTGAGTCATTGTGCTAATAATATATTTCTGGAATGGCATGGATTTTTATGTTGAATAGCTGGCTAGTTTCGGAAGTGGAATCTGGCTCCTCAGCAAAGAAATCTCTGGCTAGTGAATGACCTGCTTGCTGTAAGGTTTCAGTGGGCACCTCTCTGGGGTGGCTGTCCTTTTTAGTGTACACGCCAACACTGCAGCTTTACCACATTTTAGCAAAACACTCACACTTCTTGGTTTGGTTTGTTGTTTTTTGGAGAGCAAGGTGAGATGATGGGGTCAGAAGAACTAAATCTTGATCTCTTTAGGCTGTGCATAAGGGCTGATTGCCCTTATGAAGAGTGCCAGGGACAACCAGCATAAAAGGCACTGCTTTAATGTTAGTGATATCATTCTAGTGGTTTTTAAAATGAGGGTATGGAGCACTTAGTTCTTGGGGTTGGCCTTTTTTTTTGCTCCAGCTGTTCTCTGTTTCTTTCAGCCTTTTGTGGTTTCCTAGGAAACTTCTGCAGTATGGAGTTTATCTATTTTACAGGCAGTTTATTTTGTTTGTGTTTGAATGTAATGAACATGGAAAGTAAATATTTGGTAATTTAAATCTCCCATTCAGGAGAGTATTTTAGAACCTAACTTGAGGCACATGAATAGTCTTATCTATTGTAATGAGAAAGCTTATAACTTTATTTTATTTTCTCCTTAATGAATGAAAAAATTAACTACTTTAGTTTTTCTTTTAAAAGGGAAAAAATATCTTATAATCTGAAGTAAGATTTGATTAGGTGAAATGATACAGCAGTGAGTTCTCTTAAATTGAATAGCTATCTTAAATAACTTTTCTCAGTTATACTGACGTTTTTGCACAAATTCACGTGATTTGGCTTCCTGTCATCAGTAAACATCAGTACAGAAACACAGCCCCATTTCAGGTTTCACAGGAAAGCAAGGGGATCTCGGTGGTTTTGGTTTGAGTTTGCTTTATGCTCATATGTGACATAGTAAAGGTTCTTGCATCATCTCACATATACATGTACAGAAGAACATGGAAGTTAAGGCTTTTGGGGTTCCCAAGATGATCTGTGTGCCTAATAATGCTTAATATAATAGATGAACTCCTGGTAAGTTTTACATGAAGGTACAAGAGATGCAGTATAGGCTTAAATTTGGGACAGACTTCAGCATGCCTTAGTCTGGGGAGTGACTTGGCATTTGGGGCTTCTAACATGCTGATCTGTAGCTTTGTCTGGAAGAATGCTTTGGGACCCCTAGGCTGGAGTGATGATAGCAGAAGGGAGTGTGACTGCCTGGAAAGGGGATGCTCTTATGGTCCTTTTTTCTAGGATAGAGCTGTGGCTTAGTCTGAGTCCTATAAATGTCTCTGAGTGTTGACTCAATGCCGTGAGAAAAAACATACTGGTGTGACAGTAGCCTGCCTTTCTTTTACTGAGACTGGAATCATACCTGAGCAATTCCTGACATGCATACAGTTTCAAAATGCCACAGAAGAGAGCACAACCCTGCTGCTGCTCTTCATGACTGCATCCACATCCCTGCATTCAAAGCCCAAGTTACATCATTGGTACTACCTGCCAAGTAGAGTTCTCTTGAGAAAAGGAGTAAGACATTGTGCCTGTGCTCCTTTTTTTTTTTTTTTTTCTTTTAAGTCTACTTACCCCATTTGTTAAACGTTTAAACTTCTGAAAAAGAGTCTGCAAATATAGCTGAAATACAGCACTGTTTTTGAGCTAAAGCTGGTCTGTGGGCTGAAATATGAGCTAGAGTGAAAGCATGTACTCTTAAATAGTATTGTTACCCAGATTTAGTATGCACCAATACTCAGATTAGCTGGGATGGTTTTAGGATGCAGGAGTATGGCTCCTGGAAATGTGTAGCTTCATGAAATTGTGCCCTCCAGGCTTTGTTCTTGGACACAGCTGGGAGATACTGTGCAACACTTACTGTAGGGTATTACAGTAGAGGTATAGGCTATGCTAAGCCCATGTTTAAAGACCTTTACCCAGTTTGCCCTTATGTTTCCACCCTCACAGAAGAAATAAAGGTCTGGCTTTAATGGATGCATGTTATCCCCCAGTGTAATCATATAAATCTGAATCTGGCTAGGATTGGTGGAGTGGTTCATCTGAATTTCAGTTGTTTACTTTGAAAGCATAGATTAGGGGCTGCTTTAGCAAAAGGATATGCTTCTTCTAAAGCTGAAGTTAGTTTTTAGCTTGTCACAACTGCCACCCTATACTTCTGGTCACCAAAACCAAAAAATCAGAATTACTTTTTTACGCCGAAGTGGATTTTATTTCTTCATGAGATGGCTAAATAAGTCTTATTCTTGTGTGCATGTACTTTCTCTCTCTTTCTTTTTCTTTTTCTTCCCCCCCCGCCCCCCTTAAATCTCCTCCCTTCCGGAGGCTGAAAGACTGAAATTCCTCCTTGAAGTTTGCAAGACTTAGAAAATTCTAAGTAACTTGTTTATACAATGGAATGCAGCTCACAATGAGATGTAAATACCAGCACTCTGATCCTCTGGCTTTTGCTTTTGTCTTGAATTATAACTACTTATTGAAATGGCAGAGTGAGCTTTAGGACATATTGTCAGAATTAGGCAAGACAAATAGCTAATTATTATGACCCCTTTTGATATTTAACAAACTGTGAAGTTTGAGGCTTGATCTTGCTTTGGCTTGGTTCTTTTAGTATTTGTCTCAAGAGGCAAGAATTTTTTCACAGGGATGGGGGTGGTATAAGTTTGTTGGATTTTTAAGGGGGATGGGCATAGTTGGTTTTTTTTCCATCCTTCCTCCTGGAGTTATTTAGCATAAGGAAGATGAAAATATGACAAGGGATTTCAGAGCCAATGCAGAAGAAGCTTCTCTTGCCCTTTGTGTGTCCTGTTAAAACAATGCTTCTTGTACTGCTTGCCTTGCTCTGAAAAGACATCAACAAATGGTATAGGACAAGCCTGGTTAAGGCAAGTTTAATAAAAGAATTTGCAGGTGGTTGTGGCTGACAGTAGCCTCTGTCACACTGAAAAACCTAGCTTCAGTCTGATTAGGAATTGAATGACAATGTTTCAGGAATACAGATATGAAAAATAAAAATCAGCTGCTGTGTAACTTGTAGGTTATTATAGAGGCAGTTACAGCAATTATATTTTTGTGCAGTGCAGCACAATATCTTCAGGCATCTAAAATGTTTCTTTCAAGTCTTAATGAACTAAAGATAGCCCCTGTCCCTGAGGGTGATGTAGGCGTGTGCCATTCTCTGCTATACATTTTTGTAGCCCAGTAGGAGATTTGAGACTGCGAGAAATTCCAGATATAACTATTATCCCTAATGATAGATGTAATACTAAAGAACACAAAGTATTTCCTCACAATACCTTTTTTTTCTATTCTAGCTTACGCTACTTTTCTTGTGGTGTGTTGTTTTTTTTTTTTTTTTTTTTTTTTTTTTTTTTTTAATTCCCATCCTGTGGGAAACTTGTAGGAGCCTGCAACCAGACAGCTCTGGTTTTGGAAATGAGATTGACTGCATGCAAAGTGCCTGAAGGGTAATGTTCTCCTTTTAGTCCAACTAAATGCATAATGAGTTTTCCAGTACCTGTGTTAGCACACTCACAGCCCTATGAGGAAGAGTCTGACATGCTTGCAAAATTCAGGTTTTTGTAGCCTGTGAAATTTCTGGCGGGTCGTATGTGACTAAATCTCATGGCGTGTGTTGCACCAGGACTTTAGACCATGTTTACTCAGAGAAACTTTCTGCAGAAAGAAATGTGAGTAGTATGGACCCTAATGTGGACTGTTTGGTCAGAGTATGAATATTCCTTTTCTAATATAAGGGAAAAATTTGGTGATGCCTTGAGCAGGCTGGTCTCTATGTTATGCAGTCTCCATAAGAGTAAAAAAACAGAACAGAGAGCAGAAAAAACTTAAACATATTGCAGCTCTTTTTGATCCTAACCGACTTCGCATTTCTGATCAAGGAATATTCTCTGAGTCATCAGGCATTTGAATTCTCTATTTTCCTAACATGTGAATAGTTCAGCAATTACCTGAAATTAATCAGTTGTTGTGTAGTAAGGTTTCCCACTCAGTTTAAGGTGTTACCTACGTTCATAATAAGTTAATATTATGGAAGATGGTACCAGGACATCAGGTGCTTGAGGCCTGATTGAAAGGGAGTACGTTTGTAAAGCCGGTTCTGGAGCCCTTTTGAAGCATAGTCTGGCTCCTGTGTAGTGCAATTCTGAGGCAGCATTATAAACTCTCCTGGTCTCTCAGGCTTGACACTAAAATAGCAGGAATATTTAACTGTGTAGTTCAGTTGCAGGAGGATGTTTTGCAAAAGACTGTCTCACATTTTTGTGTGCTGTCCTGTTTGAAAGAAGATGCTTCTGGAACCGGGTGGATGATTGACATCAATGCTATTCTGTCTTTTCAGTGTTTATTACCAGGTGTGCATCTGAGATTTAATTTATTGCCCTTGAGAGATTCTCAAGGGCAATTATGTTCTGAATAAAGCAGTCACAGATTTTGTACCTTAGCAGTTGTCTCTTCTGTCTCTGTGCCTTATCACTGGGCTCCTTGGAGTATATTCTTTTCGGAGACAGCTTGCCAGTGATGAATGAGGCCTTTTTCCATATTGACCTCAAACTGTTCTTAATTACATAAATCCAGCCAGCCACAGTGATGAGGTATGCACAGAAAATTTACTTCTTGGAGGGACTTTATAGAGCTTACAGTGCAGTTAAGTTGAAATTACATAGCCGTTATGGGAAATACATGGTTAGTTATGCCCTATGCTGTGCCTTCCCTCAATTCTGTGCCATGAAAAAACAGATGATCTGTATCTTTCACTCCAAATTTGTTTTTGTTGTAGATGAATTACTTTGAGGGTAAAAAGGGAGAACTAGTTGCTTTAATATGTATCGAATCCCGTTAGTGAAACAAACAGAAAACCAGTGCTTTATTGCTGATCCTAATTATGATTCTGTGTTGATTCCTACATTGGAAAAACAGAATAAAGATATACACTTTTATTGTTTGCCTTTATAGAAATTTCTTACTTTCCGCATGAAAGTAAGAAAAATGATTAATTTCAAGTTAATGTATTGAACAGTGAAGTTTTATTTTCACAGCCCAGGTGATTGTGAAGTAGAATTTTGATTCTGATATGCTTGGTGCTGAACTACCAGCCTTAGATATTTTATGTGTAGTGAAAATACTATTCACTGAAGTAGTTTGAGGGAGAGCAGCCTGTGCAGATTGTGTGTATAACTGAGATGATAAAGACTTTATTTGAATGTGATATTTACAGGTTTATTTGTACAAGAAAAATTTTGGCTGAGAAAATGAGTGAAATGTTTTCTTCTTTTTTTTTTTTTTTTCTTTTTACCGTGCACTCCCAGGAGCTTCACATGTTTTACTTGTTTTTCCTCTGGTCTGCAGTATGTAGTGTATATTCAGGGCTTGGTATCCAGTGATCTTTGGAAAATTGTTTGGAAATTTCTCCCTTTCACCAGAAGAGGTTGGGACTGATGTCAGTGCTGAGACCCAGGAGCAATTACTGATCCTGAGGTGACATCCAGGCTGCCATTGTGTATGATGAGCCTGCTCCCTTTTTTTAGGCTGGTACCTTTAAATGCCAAGCCAATCTTTGTAATTCCTGAATTTGACACAGAACCAGTGAAATAAGGGCAAGCCATGATTTACTTCAGCTTCCATGAAGGAGGCCTATCCCAGGCTCCAGGCAACCTGCCATCAATTATCCATACAACTCATAACAAAAAAGGCAAAAAAGCAGTAAACCATACCCACGTTTGCCAACTGCCTTAGCTTAGGGGTGATGAAATCATCCAGCCCCTCACATTCCCTTAGCCCTGTAACTCTGCCCCTGTCAAACATTTGTTCCAGAGACAAGCTATGTCTCTGTTGGAGTTAAAAATGTACATGTTAATATATTCCAACAGATCACTAAATTTCCTAGTTTAGAAAGCTGGCTGTCCCAGGCTTCTCTTCTGTAGACTATAATTTCCTTTCTGAAGAGAGAAGGAGCATCTGGACCTACTCAGTCCCCAGCACAGAGCTTGTCCACGTCAGCAAACTGGAGCTCCAGTGTAGCTTCCCAGGGTCAGCAGTGGACTGCCTGGAATCTCCTTATTAAACAAGCCCAGAGTTTTGGATCTGGACCAAACCCCTAGAACTGAACATGCTGGGACATTTGAAAAGTCCTGTTTCTATACCAGAACTCAGTTGCAAAAGGTCATTGATGCATGCTGTAGACATTTCCCTGTGTGCTCCAAGTCACAGATTTTGAATGCAAAATCTTATCTGAGCATAACTATGATTAAAAACCCAATTAATGGAGGGGTCTGCTTTCATTCATTTCTCCAGTGGATAAGGGAACAGACTGTGTTTAACTTTCATGATCTTAAACTGTCAATTTAAGATTGTCTTGGTTTCTTTAGAAAAATTTGTTTAGAACTTGTATTCGTAGCTACTGCTGCTTGATAGAAATTTTCCAGCAATTAAACTTCTGTCAAAGGCCATACTTGAATTGTGGTTACATAAAGTTATAATTTGTCATTAATGGTAGATTATTAATTTTGGGGAGAGACTGGTGTGATACCTAATTTCAGTCTTTGTTCTGTCTCTATGATTCTTTCTAAATGACTGTTCTTCTGACTTTGCTAAGAGAAAATACAGTAACATTATTCTTGGCACTAAACCCGAGGATTGTTGGCTACTGCCATGCTTGGGTAGATGGAGATATACAAATGGGATCCTCAGTACACATTAGTCAGGGAGATTGGAACAAAATGCTTCCACGGGACAGCAGTTGTCTCTGGACCTGATTGCCTCAAAAAACCCTAACCCCATACCCCACACTAAAAACCCAACCCCCTTATCTTCCAGAGAAAACTCAGCACCAGTCTGGGTTTTCTGGGTTTCAAGGTGCTGTGTTAGCAGCCAAGTCCCACCCAGGATGTTTCTGAAAGGCTTGGTTGAGCAGTGCTGAACCAAGGTCACATCTGCTGTGGATTCTCTGGGGTTGGTTTTCAACACCAAATAATTTTGCAGTGTATTTTTCCTATGATTGCAATTTCATACTAAGGTTACTAATGCATGAAAAAATGTACTGTCAAGTCAGATAATTTGACTTTCCTGACATTTCTGTTTGGAAGAGGTAGGTCTTGGAATAGGTCTTCATCTGGTGTAAATTACAGTGCTACCGTTACTTCACTGGAATAATTTACTCAAGCTAAAGGTCTGCAAGATTATCCAGAGACCAGGTGTGCCTCATGTTCTGTGTCTTACCCCATTGTCTGTAAAATTGTAATGTATTAACAACTGATGAGTTCCTGTTGTGGTGTTTGTTGTGGTGTGTATAGCTAATGCTAATCATAGTTAGCAGTCATGCAATGAATCTTATCCTTACTAAGCTTACCTTGCATGTAAAGGACATGCATGAATTTGGAAATATTTCTTAACCTCCAGGCTGTAATTTGGGGTTAGGAGAAACTCCCACAATACACACACTTCCAAACTGGAAAAACAACTGAAAATGCTACAAATTGTTTGCTACTTTTTGGGTTCTCATCCTACACAGCCCTGAAAAGCCTGAATTAAGGTTTGGATTCAGTTGAGGGATCACAACTCCCTCATTCAGTTGTTGTGATGTTGTTACTGAGATTTGCAGCTCTTTTTCCTAACTGGAGAACATGAAAAATAACTTCTCTTCCCTCCTGGGTGAGAAGCTGGGCCCTGGTATGGCCTCGTATTGAGTGATCAGCGGATGCCATTTCAGGTGTCATGTGATGTTGCACAGGAAGACAGCTGAATTTAGAGCCCTGTGAAGTTTGCATCAGCAATGAGGACTATGGGAAATGAAACAGACAGGTTTCAGTGTGTTAATTCCCACTCAGAAGTAGATAACTTAGTATTTTCACTGATACCACTGTAAATGTCTTGAGAGAGGAGCAAATCTTTTTGCCTGGTCCCTCAGGAGTTCGGTAAGTTCTCATTAGGACTGCAAGTGTTGCCTTAGATTCTGTGATATTAGTAAAAGTACTAATAGTACTACCTAAACATAACCACAGGAGGCTTCTTTGTCTCCTCCTGACTGAAATGTTTTGTTATTTAAATAAAGCATTGGGATATCATCAAGCTTGTGGTCCACTGAAATGAAAAAAATTAGGCAAATTATGTCCATGTTGTTCTTTTTTGTATGTTAAGTCAGGAAGAAAAGCAACTGATAAGATTAATATCTAGATACGTGAACATTTGAAGTTCTTGAGAATATGTAATCTCCTGGAAATATAGAAATGTCCTGATTGCTACAGAGCTCTTTTTAATAGACTGGGGCAAATGCTGAATTGTGTGTAAACAAATCTGTGTATGCATATGTGGGGCAAAAGTAAGAAAAACATTTGCTATGTTGAGGAATGAATATTAAAGTGTATCACTTAAAAAGAAAAGCAAGACACACTGAATGTTGGCATAGTGAGATATTTTTTCTTTTTTTCTCCCAATTTTTATGGAAATATTTAGGAATAACTTCTGCTTTCAAATTTCTTTCTCTTCTGGTCAAACAGTGTTTTGAAAAAAAGAGGCAGAAAATAGTATAAAACAAATTTAACTTGTTTTGAAAAATTAAGCTTTTTATGTCAGAAAATTGAATTACTCAACAAAAATGTACTTAGAAGTCAGGCTTTTTACTATAGGAGAATTTCTTAACTGATGCCCCTGTGTAAGTAGTCCTCAATGCAGTGAGATAAGCACCCCCCATCTCTTCCACAGCATCTGTAACTGCTGTCCCTAGAGCCAGGAGGATCTCTGTCCTTACTAGAGCACTGCCATGGATGTTTCCAGTATTGCGGACTTGATCCAAAAAATTATGTAAACAAGAAAAATGGACATGGAGCCACAGAATTCACCAGCTGTGAAACTCAAGTAGGGGAAGAGTTGAGTCCCATGTTGAGAGGAGACATTTGTTGTTTCACTGGTTCCTTTCTTTGCAGCATCACACAGCAGCACTGGATTGCTGGGGAGAGTTGGCAGGAAAAAAAGGGGCAAAAGGAAAATATATGTTTTTTTCTGCCTTATGCTAAATCAGCACAGATTTCAATTCAAACTTAGGAATTTTCTGTTTTTTTAAGATCTTTAATTTCTGTGCTACTTAGTGTTCTCTGGGATCGTCCCAGAACTTAGTAAGCCATATGGTTGAACATAAGTTATTGTTTAATATTGTGTATTGGTTAATAATATGCCTTGAGTTCCAGAACAAAAACAATCAAGAAAACATACATAAAAAAAAGAATTAATGGCATGACCTGCTGTTGAATTTAATGATTAGTTATAATGGGATATGTTTCTTTGTTTCTCTGAATAACTCTGTTCCCTATTTTTCCCCCCAGTTGATAAGCATAGTTTGGGAAAATGGAAATATGAAATATGACACTGACATCAGCCTTCTAAAATTCCATTCTGACAAGCATTTTCTATACTTCCACTAGACCCCAACAGAAGTACAATCAAAATATTTTGTAGCAAGTGCAGAAAGGCAGGAAACACTGTTAATCTTTGTGGACTGGAGTGTTTATTTTTTTAGCTATAGATTAAAGCTCTCTCCTATAGTTGGCAGGAGAAGACCCTTATTTGATAATGCTTAGTAACTTGGCATCACATTGGTTTCCATAATTGCCTTTCCATGTATTTCACTGCAGTTATTTCTTTTCCAGTGATCCAGGTGTTGCACTCTGAGTTACCTGAGATGAAACCCTTGCACTGTGTTAACAAGTATCTCTCCTGTGGGTGTAATGGTGGCAAGGCCCTTTAAAAAAATGACTTTCTGTATGTTTATAAATGAGTTAAAAGTGTAGCTCTTCATTTGGAAACAGTTCTGACTGTAAGTATGTTTGTCACTCCAGTGTATAGAAAAAACACTACAGGTTCTGGCTTGTATTTCTGGAGAGTCAACATAGATGCTTAATTAAAACAACAACAAAATTAGCATTATCCCATTGTAAGGGCTCTTCGGCTATGATGAAAGTAGTGTAAGTAACTGTGTGTAGCAGTTGATCCTCTTTTCATGTGACAAAGGTTTAATGTGGAGAAATCATATTTCTCTTAGTTGTGGAGGGGTCTAATGATGAAGCTTATAGAACAGAAAAAATAAGCATAAGTTACTATGTAGTGTTTGAGAGTAAAATCTGTTCCAAAAAATGCACCTAGAAAGTTTAAAAACCCACCTGGGGAGTGTGTGTGTGAAAATGGGGTTTCCACCTAAAGTCAACTTCAGCACCTTTGAGGTAGCCAGAAGCCATTTTTTCAAATGAAACAACCACGCCAGGGGATGGAATGTCTTTGCAAATGTATTCCTGTGAGGAAAGGTACCAAAAACATGGGAACTGGACATCTTTATTTGCATTTGATAATTGCTAGGGAGATGAAATCAGACTGAAGTAGTACCTTTGCTTGGCTGTTGTCTTCTGTCAGGATCAAGCTGTAGTTTATTCAGGGTGACAAAATAGGACATACAGTGTATTACAGAGACTTCTGGCTGTGAAGAGCAGGAGTAAATCACTTTCTAGTAAAACTGAAAAAAAGCAGATACTTGTGGAGCATCTCAGAAAAAAACAGCTTTTTCTTTATTTTCCAGTGGATGAAATGTAGGTGGTTGAATGTGTCCTTTCAATACCAGTGTTGTTCATGTTGCATGTGATGTAGCTGTATTTCTAAGTAAGAGATACCTCAATTAAAAATAAAAAAAATCTCTAAAATACTTAAAAAATATATTAGCAGAATATACTCAACAAATTTAACTTCTTGTCCTTCAAAATCAGACGAAATTAAGTGCACTCCCCTTGAATACTTTTAAGACATGATCAGAGAGGCAGATAAAATACAGTATCACTCCTGTAAAATCCTGGGAACAAATTTCTTTCCAGGAAACAGAACTACATCACTTCTCACAATGTGTGATTAGGCAAGCAATGGTGAAATTATTACAGAATCATAGAATATCTTGTGTTAGATGAGACCTGCCAGGACTGTGGAGTCCAACTCTCATCATAACATTAACACCAAAATCATCATCATTATTATTATTATGGAGAAGCAAGTAAGCTGAGCAAAGCAATAGTTTTCAGTCTGATATTGAAGATGTTTTCAAATTTTATAAAAGCTATTAATTTAGACAAATCAGGTGTTAAATAGAATCTAGCTAAAAAAAATTGCATTTATCTTTCCAGCTCAGTGCAGACTAAGGTCAAATTTCTGCAAAGTGACCTCTAGTTGGCCTGCCAAAAAAAAAAAAAAAAGGAGGAAGGAATGTACTTGATGAGTAGCTGTCCTCACAGTATCTCAGGGTGAATGGGCCTACTATTTTGGAGAGGTAAAGATTTCACTCTTCTAAATTGGGAGACATGTAGGCCTGAATTTTTGAAAGAAGCAATTTATTTGCCCTTTTTACTTCAGGTCGAGTGGTGGTTGTGCATCATTTCATTAGAAAACAACAATAAAAGAAGTCTTTCCAGCTGAACAGCCACAAACAAGGGACAAATACTTTCAAATACTACACATTCCTCAACTAGAATATAGGAACAAAGTAATATTATATAACCTAGGGGTTTTTTTTTTGAAACGTCAAAGCATTTAATAGACTTTGATGGAATTAGTTACATTTCAAAATATTTTATGCAAACTAAATGTCATCAAATTGCTATTTCATGGTACAATGGAAAAAGATCCCCTTATATTATAAATTTACTAAATAATTTTCTTGAATATTAATCATAACTAAAAAGATAGCATCTCAAATCACATCTGTACATTTGAAATATTTTAGAATGTATACGTAATATACGCCTTGTACAGAATTTATTCAATACAAGTTAAGGATCCTGATCTTAGGAGGAGATTGTACAGGACACTTCACAAAGTCTGTCTTTTCTGAATTCGTTCAATGAACAGAAAAAGAAATCATCAGGAAAAAATAAATTTCAAAAGAGTTATCTGAGAATAATTAACATTAGTAGTTTTTAGGCAGGGTGTATGCAAATTATGTCCCTGATTCCATTATTTGTCATTCTGCATCAAATGTTTTAAGGACTTCAGCATTATCCAGCATACTCTGCCTTTTCTCTGGAAGGCACTACATACCAGCAAAATATTTCCAACTTCATTAAAATGTACAGCTAATGGTTCATGTTAATTATGCAAAATAAGTATCTGGTAAATGATTTTCATGTTCATAATTCAAGAAAAAACAAATTATGGTTTAAGTCTCTAAATAATTTTGCAGCTGGAAGATTACCTAATGATTGTATTTGAATTCAAACATCAGGTTTTTGCGAAGCCAGACATGTACAAGTTGAAACTGGAGTTGAGTCAAACCAAAACACAGGTTATTCTACAAATATTAAGAACCTCCCAGCCCTGTGTGTAGGTTATTCAAAAGTAGCATGAAGCTTGCAAACCAGTGCCAGCTACAATCCTGAACATACCAGCATGACCCAGCCTGTTGGTGAAGCCATGTGACAGCCTGCTGGATGCACACACACTTTTGCACACCTCAGAAAGGTAATATTTTTTATGTACTAGGCCTACGTTGTCCACACCTTGCTATCCAAAATATTGCTAGAGGACCCGTATTTAAGCAACTGGATCAAGCCCAAGGTGTTGATGAATGTGTGACTGTGGAAGTTTTTATTCTACACTGTTTAAATAGGTATTTGTGCCTACTTTGCACTTGAAGTAATATTCAGACATAATTTTTGTATATTGCAAACCTGCAGTTGTTTTTTGGAGGGTAATTCATAGCCACATTTTAATTAATAATTAATATAATGCAATATTTTGAATCTTATAAAATGCCAAGAATTTTTTTGACTGAAACATATTTTATCTGTGCTTTTGATTTGAGTGTAAAATTGGGTAATAACCATGATGCAATTACAGAGTAAAACCAGCAAGCATGTTAATAGTCACCTATGCTAAGTCTGTATGGAGAGGGTAGGAGTGAACCAGCTGAAAGTTGGGGATGAGAAATGCAGCCCACAGCAAGGTTCTCAGTGACAGACAGACATCAGGGAAGTCAAGGATGCATCAGGAGAACTAAGGGAATCCAGAGCAGGAGCAGGAATGAGGGCTCAGGAATCCTGAGCTCAGCTGTGGGAGGATGTATGTCAAGCAGAAAGTAAACCCAATAGCTTTCCCTTATATAAATAGCATAAATAAATATCTGATATGTCAGGATTTCAGTTTGAGGAAGATTGATTATGAGTAGTGCAGACCTGCCAGAACCTGACACTAAACATGCGACCGGCAGCAGGCCAGGACTCATCATTAAGCTTTTTCTGTTCTCATACCTGGAAAGGATTTTACAGCAAAATACCTGAGCTCCATTTTATTTATAATTGAGTTGTTTTCTACAAGGTGGGAAGGTAAACTAAGTTCAAACTGCTTGATAATGCAGAAAACCAGTGTCCCCTTCAGTGTTTTTGGATCAATGCATATGATGAATGCCTGATGCTCTGATGCTGACTAAATGGGAATTTATTAGCTGTGGGTTGCTTTATGTTGTTTTGTTTGACTCTGCAGATGGTTTGTGGGAGGAGGACGTAGGAGCAAAGGTAGGAGTTGGAAAATGATAAGATGAGTCTGATGCATATATTGCTGATGTTAGGCTTTTCTTGGAAACTGGGGAAATGCATGTGCAATTAATTAAAACTTGGTTACTAATAAAGCATTTTGAAATGGAAAACTAGAACTAAACAAAAAGAAGGAACATTCTGATGCAGATAATAGTAGATGAGGTTAATGTCATAAACTAAAATACAGATGATGCTGTGTTGCTCATTAAGATCTTTAATTCTATGAAAAGTTAGCTGCTAAAAGTCTAAACCATGATTGAACAGTGCATTTGTTGCCAGAGGTGACATTATTAAGCTTGTATTTTTTGAGTAAAAGACTGCAACCTCTCAGAAACAATAGATTAAATGCAGCCAAAATGGGAGGATGTTTTTTGTTTATGTGCAGGGGAGATGAGCAGACAGATATGTGCAGCTCTTGCACTGACTGCTCTGTATGAAATCTGTGTTTGACTGTGACAGCAGCAGAGCAGGCCAGTGTGTCTGATGTTCCCTGGGGCTTGTTCACACGTGCAGTCAGGTAACTGCAGTGTTCTGTGCACAGGCTGGGTACTGGGTGTCTCTTACCACCATGATCCAGGTATGGAAGGGATTGGATACTGTTTGCTTCATATGTTTTTTTTCTTGCACAAAACGTGTCAGTGGGTTGGACTGCAGCTGTTGGAACATAAGAGAGATCTCTTTTTTAGAGGGTTGAAACAAATGAACCAAAGAAGAGCCTTCCTGAGTGTTTGGAATTACAGAGTTAAGGGTACGGTTTTGACAAGGGACAACTTATAATTCAGAAACATCTTAATGTTGCCTTAGCAGAACCTATAATTTTGCCTGACATTTGTAAAATTGAAATGACCTTTTTCTGGAATTCAGCTTTGGGTGGGACCCCAATGGATTTAAGGTAAAAGGTGCAAACATGTGCTTATCTGGGAAGAATTCCACTTCTATTTTTCCTTAATTTATTGTTTTGTAGATTGATATTCTTCTCTGATTCTGTGTGTCTAAAACAGAAAAATCAGGAATAAACCTACGTGGTGGTGAGGATGATTTTATAGATGTCTTCTGTCTGTTTAGCTTCAGCTGCCTAAAACTGCAGTGCTTTAATGGTTTGCAGGTACTTTGATAATTAAATAATTAAACATCACGTATATTGATAATAAACACCAAAGGTGCTTCTGGATTCATATCAGCCACCAAAATGAGAGTTTGTGCATTCTAAATGAATCTGTGAACTGTTTCAATACTATCAGATGGAATACATTTGAAAACTGATTTTGTGCCAAAGTGAACAAAAAGATAGTTTTGTCCTCAGTGCCAAGAAGATGTGTTTTCACCACTAGATAATTAATGTGCATTTACTCATGCCAATGTGGAAAACCAGCCTGGATTTTGCTGTAAAGTAACTGTGTGAGATAGAGTTACTCCAGTGATGGTTGACCTTGTCTCCATTGGGATTTTACAGTGCACTTTCTAATGCTAGTTCTTCCACTGTGGAAAAAAAAGTCCAACAAAGGAAAAACTAAAACAGCTGTTTTGCTCTCGTTTTAAGAAGACAAATTTGTATTTATAAAGATTTTTTTCACAGTAATAGTTATCTTAGTCTATATTTATTCTTTTCCAACCAACTGCAATCATACCAGGTAAGGAATATGAATAGGGCAGGACTGGTTTGAAACCTGAAGGCCCAGATAGAGAGGGAGAGAGTGCCAGGGCTTCGGGTGTTTCTTTCCTTTCTGGAAGGACAGTAGAGAATTTTAGGGGATGGTGAAGGCGTATTTTAGGGAATGAATGGAACTGAAATTCAAGGGACAGATCATGCTGTGATTTGATAAGAAAGGCGATGCAGTCTTGACTACACACTTCTAAAGGAATTGCTGGAACAGAAATGTGTCAGTATTTCCAATGCAAAACCTTATGAAATAATGAGTCATATTAAAAAAAAATTAGGATAAGATTAGCTTTTTAGTTGTCTTCTCCACTGGTTTAGGTTTTTAGGCATCCCTGCATGCCTTTTGCTTTTTTAAAAATTACTTTGTGTTTTAAAGATTTCCTTTGCATGCTTGGGGCTAAAATTCTCTTCCTTGTCATGAAAAATTAAATCCTCATAAATAATATGACCCAGAACCTAGAGTTTTAAGAAAAACCCTGTGCATCTTCAGTCTCATCATCAAATCATGACAGAAGATAGAGTAATGTATCCACTATATTTTACTCCTTGGTACTGACAGATGTGATTATGTTTGGATGATATATAAGGTGGAAATGGGTAGAATTCACATTAAAATGCCATTTAATAAAGGAATAATAACTATGTTTATAATAATATTTAATAATACTGTTATGATAAATATGTCCTACTCATGACCAGTAGAGAAATAGATGTCTTCCTGTGTCACGGTGAAAACCATGTATGTTAGACTAGTCAGTGTATATAATTTATTGTCTCTCTGTAGATCAAACTTTATTTAAAATGAGGATTTTAAAACTTTTGCCTTTTATTTTTAATTTACACACTTTATTTGTTGTTTTAAGTTACGCAGAGATATATATTTACTCAAAATAGGAAGGAATTAGAACATATAATGCAAGTATTTGATATACCTGGAAATATCTAACCAAACTAAAACTGGGTGTTACACCATACAACATGGTGTAAAGTTTCTCAATGATTTTTTTGTACCATTGTTCTTAGAAATTTCTGAAGCTGTTCACTCTCTGTAAGAAAAGATTATACTGACCTGACTTCAGAGGTAAATGACAGCTAAGAAATAAGGTTCAAGAGTTTAAAAATAACCAGTCTGAAACACTCTGTGAAAAAGCTATTTCAGACTGCACCATTCCTTAATTTTTGTGTATGTGAGAAAGAAAGAGATGCTCTAATAGATTTTTGTCTAACTAATCTCTAGGAAGTTTCTCTCAGGTGTGAGGCTCCTGTAAGTAAGCATTAGAACAAGGTTTTCTGAGAGTAATTGATAAAACCTGCCATCCTTTATGTAACAATTAAGTCCACAGATATATAGGGGTTTGATACTGATTTGCCTTAAAGAGCTTGGAAGTTTTCAACTCAAGAGATGAATGCTGTGGTTGGTGGTGTTGGGCTTCTTGAATGCTCTCCTGGTTCGTTAATGTGAAATAATGTATCATCAGAGGAGAAACTGTGTAGTGGTCTCTAAACCAGTATAAAGACACACAGTTATTTGAACTGTGTGTATCCATCCCCTTTTGTTATTGTTGCTACCAATATATTGATTTGTGCCTTAGTGCAAGCTATGTATAAATTCTACATTGGTTTTAAATATATATATATGTGTATATAAAAATACATCTTGTTGTTATAAGCCTAAAAAATTGGGAGGGAGTTGATGTGATCTTCACTTGTGCTATTTCGTCATCTCTGGGGGGAAGAATTACTTGTATAGGAAAAGGCTCTTCATAAAGACCTAGTGTGTTTGTAAGGGACCTTTTGTGGGAACTTTGCCATCACGGACCCATTGTTGTCAGTAAGCTCTGTGGCTAGTAACATGTATGGTTCTGTGTCAGCGAGTGCCACGTGTCAAAAAAGGTAGTCATTTTACATATGAAGATCATTTTTAGAAATGGAAAACCTGAAGCAGTTGAAACTTAACAGGCAGGAAACCAGGGGGCTTTGCTTTACTGAAAGGAAAATGCTCCATGGGTGCCTGCTTTGCATTTCCTAGACACGCTGTGTGGTGAACATGCACCACACTGAGCCAACACTGAGCGCACTTCGTTAAAGGCTTGTTGGAGCTGCTGGGGTGCTCATACTCTAGCATTCCTGCAGCTCTCTGGAATTTTTGTGCATTTACTATGGTATTTTATTTGCTTTATAAAGTAGATGCTGGTTAATGCCATGCCATGAAAATGGTGTCCTCTCACCACCCAGCTGGTACTGCCTGCTGGCCATGAACTACATTCTCCATAAACTCCTCTTTGGTGATGTGTTTGAGACTAAAAAATATCAGTGCCAAGCAAGCAGCTGACTTAGGGCTCAGACCAGTGGTGCATCTCTGCTGGATTATGCTTTTCTCTTGCCATGAACGTCACCATTTCAGTTGCCATTGCCTAGACCAGGCTTTTTCTTTATTTTGAGTAAGCCAGGGTGATAGCGTAAAATAGAGAGGAAAAAATGCACAAACAGTGATTTGTTGAGTGTAAATGGGAAGGGAAATAAACTCTGGCCAAGGGCTGAAAATGAATCTCATCAGACTAACCAGGGCCTTCAGACTGATTTGTATTCCACATTTTCTGGATTTAATCTGCCTTGGGATTTGGGAGATATTTTTAAAGAAATGGAATAGTTTTCTGAACTCTGGAAGACTGAAGCTATTTCCGTTTGAAATGGCCTTCCTGGCTATATCTCAGTTTCCCATATGTACTAAAATACTGGAAAATATGCTTTAGTTCTTTTGCAGTATGCTGAGATGTAATCAGTCATAAAGATGAAATGTAGATTTTTTTTTTTTTTTCCCAGGCTTGGGTTAGTAATTATCACTCTCAGGAATTTTCCTTTATCACTTTCATATTTATCTAGTTCTCTGAGTACAAAATATATGGGAACAGCAGGGGGTAGGGGTGCAGTGACTGCAGGAAAGGAAACTCGGAGATATTTGCTAAGAGCAGCTGATCCCTGGAATAATGGCTTTTCAGCAGCTTTTAATATGTGGGCCCTGAAAAATGTTGGGAGTGCAGTGTAGTGCAGAGCATTTTAAATCTGCAAACATCACATTGCTTTTTCCTCTGGCTTTCTTTAAAGTGAGGGGCTGAGGTGCATCTCCTGAGTACATCTGAGTTCCATGTTGGGAAAAGGGGACATNCGAGGGGCTGAGGTGCATCTCCTGTTCCATGTTGGGAAAAGGGGACATTTCCACAGTCCTGGATGGTTTGTTTGCTTTTATGCCCTGGGTTTTTTTGGGAAAAAGTGTCAGGGGCTGACCTAGGAGGGGGCCCTGATGTCATCTGGCCAGGGCCCAGTTTTGGAATGTCAGGACACTTGGTTTCACTACTGCATTTGCATTTTATACACTTCATACATAGCTGTGGTTATCTTAGGAGACATCTGTATGTTAATAATGGATACATGAAAGCCATTTGGAAATATATTTAAGGAACTATTTAAGTAATTTGGGTTTAAATAAATTTTTACTGTTTTATATGTAATTTATTGTGTATATTTATATGCGAACACTTGTATTTGCTTGTAGCTCACAGAGCTATATGGATGATTTTGAGAGTTTAAGTTTGGTAGACACATTTATAAGACTGTAAAAGTCATAATGGAAAAGTGATTAGAAAAAGATTTGCTTGATTATATTAAGAAATATATTTGGAATGAGTATTGCTAGAAATTGGTGGCCATGATAGCAACACCATCCAAACACAGGAAAAAAGTAGTCTTTTCCAGGACTCCCCCCCACTCCACTTTTATTGTCTTTCCTGTGCGGAAGTTTTCTGTCTTTGGTGCCTCTTTGTATTGCTACACTTGGATAAATAAAATATAGATAGGATAAAATAATTATTTACAATAATATAATATATTCCTAATACAAATGTATTGATGCCTTCTCTCAAATTATTTTGAATTTTTAAAAAATACAGCCCTACCATCCTGATTTGGTCCTGGCCTCCTATATTAAGATGGTGTCCCTTTTTTTGACTGGTCAGAACATGCACTAAATGTCTGTTAAATACAGTAAGTTGAATATGGTACATTTCCAGACTAATCTATTTGAAAGACAGAAGGAAATTTCATGCATGTAAATCCATAAAAAATTCTGAATGAATGAAATCCCAGAGTGATCGTGTCTGTTTTCCATTTATTATATATGCTATCCTGCACAGGGCAGGATATTATAAAATAATGTAATGCATAAGTCATGGAGAAGAATTTTGTGAGGGATTTTAATTCATGGAAAAAAAAAAGGGAAAACTCTGGCTCACATTCCTTGAAGTCACAAACTCCTGAGCAGAACCTTCACCTAGGGACAGCAGTGTACATTGTAACCTTGTTGTAAGGTGCTACTTCAAGTGAACAAGTTTGTAGAAGAGATTCTGCACCCTTTTTATATCCTGCCATGTATGTGTCTTTTGGTAAACAGTTAAATAATCCACTGCGTCAGTAATTTAGATTTTGTCTTGCTAACAGAAGTTATTCTTTTGGGTTTTAAAAAAATTCCGGTTTAACCTCAAATCCATATTTTAAGAATTTCTTTGTGAATGTGTGATAATTCTTGCTTTAGTTTAAAATACGAAGAGAAGAAGCAATCTCATGTTACTTTATGCTGTTTGCCATTATTGACAGATGTCTGAAATTACTTTTTAAAAGCAGTTAAGGCCATTTCCTAACAAATAAAGTAGATCCTGAACAATGTGCTTGTTAAGTGCAGGGGTGTATCTGATTCAGCTGCTTCAGGTTTCCAGACCATCCAGCAATGGAAAGGGATGCAATAGGTTCGAGTCTCCTGTTCCTTGAAGTAGGAATGACTGGGGTCCTAGGGATGAAATACCAGAATCACAGCCTGGCTGTGATTAGCAGCCAGTGCCAGAAGATAAGTAAATAGCAGCAGGACGTATTTCTCCTCACCATATGAGGCAGAACACTTAAAAGGCAGGGCTGCTAGTAATCTCTAAATAGAAGAGTCTGGAAAATAGATTCCTGCACAGCATCGTTTTGATTTTCACTACATGTCTCAGAGCTTTGAAGTTGTTCTGGCAAGTGATGATTGGTTTGTTGTTGTTGGATATCTCAGCATGTATTCATTATGCTTACAACAGACATGAAGATTGCAAATAAATTGAGTAAACCCTTTAAAATATGCTATGTGCTGTAGACAGAGGAAATTTGAGGAATGTGTTTAAATTTTAAGCCCTCACCACCTGCTTGCAGTACAAAAAAAGGCTGATGGGTGCTGCCTCCTTTTTGACCCTAAGTTATGGGTAACTTCTGTGGAGGGATTCCTGTAACATAAAAGTTGCTTATGTCATGGGGTAAGTGTTTTCAAAGTGGTATTTCAAGCTCCTTCACAAACACACACACACACACACAAGAGGTAGTTGTTGTTTGCTGTAGTCAACTTCTTAAATTTTACTCTAAATAATTTGTTAATGGCAGTAGAATTTTTCTAGATGTATTTATTACACTTAATGATGAGGCAACTGAAGCAATCTAAACTTACAGAGAGAGAAAGAAAAGTGAACTATTTAACAGCATTTTTAGTCCATTTTCCTATCTGTCATCTCCTGGCAATATGCCACTAAAAGGAATTACCTTTTTTTGAAAGAGAAAATCAAAGACTGAGCATCAGTAATGGCCTGCAGAGGGCAACTTTCATATGTGTTAAGGTGAACAGCTTATGCAGAAGATCGATTGTGTACTGGAACTTTAGACTGCGAAACTTTGATCAGTGGTTTTTTTAGGTAAAGTTCTTTGATCTGTATTAAAACCAAAGTTCCTCCTCTGGGTATTTTGAAGTGTTCACCATGAGAAGCTACAGTATGAGTGGGTGGATCTGGCAGGAAACTACCACTTTCAGCCTAGAAAAATGATCTCCTGTGGCATAAAAATAGATATAAAATGTGGTACAGAAGCTCTTTTGTCTCTTGAGTTTGGCAAGCTTTCTGTGAGGATGGAAATTTATGTGAAAGTGCTTATTGAAGGTATTGATCAGAGGTTTACCAGTCATTCACTGAAGGAAAATGAAAGAATCACTGTACAGGTGGCTTTTGAACCACTAGGGATTTGAGAGCCAAGAAATATATCTGCAATAATTGAATAGATGTTAATTGAGTTAATCTTACCTTAAACACAATTATGGTAGTTTAAACTAGTTTGTCTAGTTACTTTTCAGAAATGCTTTGTTAGAAGAATCAGTTTTAAAGCTTTTAGAACAGATCTTCATGAAGAATGAGAGAACCCTTGAAGGATAATTAAGGCAGATTTTAGCGTTTGATTTAGAAAGGGACTTGTCTGTCCCTGCAGCACAGGCAACGGTTCATCAATTTCAGAGGACAATATGCTTTGCTTGGTATTGAAGAAGTCATTAGTTACCTCTCATTCTTGTCAAGTTGCTTTTGGACTGTTTTGTGAGATCTGACGTTCCCAGTGGGTCTTCGTAGCCACAGGTCAATGTTTTGGTTTTTGCATTTTTTGGAAAGTAGTTGTCAGTTATTAACTCATGCTGTGGAGATGAAGGCATCCTGCAGAGCATATGCTGACAATCTAAAAAATGTCGGTTTACATGTATGAAAGCTTTTACATACCAAAGTGGCAATAAGCATCTCTAGTAGGGAAATCAGTCTGATTTAGTAATTAGAGACTAGTTATTTCATAAAGCTTCGTATGCTGACTCTCCAAACTGTTCCATTGGCATGGGCATCCAGGCAGGTCCCAGAGGAGCTGCTGGCTTGCGGCAGTCTGAGGCTCAGCATCCTGTTGGCTCTGTGCCATTCCATGCCTGTTCTGGGATCCACGCTGGAACTGCCCCAGGCTCGAGCTCGCCCTGTGAGCAGAGTGCAGGTGTGTTTGGAAATGTCCATGGAGAAAACTGCATCTGCCTGGGCAGGCAGAATCTCCTCCACAGATCTCTCTACTGTTCTCTAATTGACTCAGCAGGAGATGGAATTTATCACTTAGGGCTGCTTTGCTAGGCACTGCCAATTAGACTCCAGTTGGGTGTTCCGTGCTGCCTTGTGTGCTAAGAAATTTGTAGAAATCACTGATTATGACAATGCTCAGGAGGGACTCTTTTCAACATCCCCAAACCTTACCTGGATTTCAAATCCCAGACCATGTATTCTCACAGGCCGTTGTGATTAAGTGAGGAAGTTTCGCTTCCCTCTTTTATTATCTGAGGTGGCATCTTTGGCATTGAGCTAAAATAATTTCCTATTTGTGGAGATGGGAAAGTTCCCACCTGTTGAAAGGAGCATTATAACACAGATGTGTTAAGGCTGAACCTCGTGCTGTTTGAATAACTGCTTAGTGTCTGTGCTATGTATTGTGACTTCAGGTTGGAACTGGAGTTTCAGAAGGCAGATATGGAACAAACATTGCTCAGTTCTATGGATGGTAATATATATATATAAAAATACATATACATACACAGTGAATACAAAAGGTTGGGGGTCCTTGTGTATTTACTACTTTTAAACATAAATGGTCAGTCAGTGCTGGAGAGCATTTCACCTCTATGAAGAAGGCAGTATGATGTTCATCTGTTAGCCATGGGTTTCATCCCAGAACTTTTCTCCAGTATTTAAAGAATAATTCTTCCGAAGTATTTGAGCAAACTGCTTCCATAGTACCAATAAAGGATCCTATAAAATTATATAGTTTGGAGTAAAAATAAAGAAGTCATGTTGTCCAAATGTAAATATGGGTATGCATAAACCAGAAATTTCTGTAGCACTTTGTTAAATTTCTGAAAGATTATTAACTGGATTCTTGCATTTGGCAGTGAAAATAACTGTTAGACCATCCATTATCTGACCCTTTTATCTCATACTTCATTTGCTCTCACCACTTTACTCTTGAGCCCATTATTCTGTGTTTTTATTGATTATATCACTATTGAAAAATGTAGTGTGCCTCATTATCCTAGTTCTTCCAGAATTGTTAAAGGTACCTTTTAGATTTTGATGGCTCCTCACCTATCTAGCTGGAGACTGTGGTCTCTCATGGAGGTTCTTGTGGATACTTGGTTCCCATCTGTGCTTCTGGATAATGTCAGTGGGGTCTAGTATGTCTAGTGGTCTAAGGTCATGTCTGTTTGCATGCTGGAACTCTTGGGGTCTCAGAGATGCAGACTGAAGGGTATTGTCTGGTATCCACACTCTCATTTCCTCACAGGACAGAATCTTTATTATTCTTTAGTGCCTCAGTACTAAAGCTCAGCAGTGACCTCTGTTACTTAGAGCTTGAAATTTTTACATTATATCAATATTCACATTGACTAGAAATCTTGTCCTGTGATTGATTAGGGTTTTTTTTGAAGGCTGACTACAATGTGGTTATTCCCTAATAGTGGCGAGGGATCATGGATCCCATTACAACTTGGGAGGTTGCAGTACCTCTTACAGTGAGATTTAGTGGTTGGGCTTCAGTGATATTTACCTGGATCTGTGGAAAGGCCTCAGAGATCAGCTCTAGTGCAAATATCTTCCTTTCCAGTTGTAAGAGTCCTGGAACTGCTGCTAAACCAAGTGCGATGAGGCACAAGTCTCAAGTAAATTACATTATGGATAATAAGAAAACACACTAAGAAATTATACAGAATTGAAATTATTTTTGAAAGAAATAATTTAATATGTTCAGAATCCAATCAGTATGCTGAGCTCTAATGGCATATCTAATACTATTTCTTTAAAAATGAGCACTGACTGGCCTACTAACATAATGGTTAAGAAAAGATTAGATTAGCAGCATAAATTGAAATATTGTTTGAATCAGATCTTGAAATGTAATTACCAAGTGCTGTATAGTCATTATGGAGAATGTGGTTTCTGCAGATGCACCTGCAAGCGTACAAAGGTGATCTATACCAAACTAAAGCTTTCAATTCATTTGACAGGTTATATAATGCAATCAATAAATACCGGTGTCTAAGAATTATTTTAATGGTGTAATAATTTCAGTTTGATCATCTGCAACCATTACTATCAAATGATATCTTGTTTTATATTTAGAGATTGTGTATTTTCAAATAGGAACTAACAAGTGCAGGTATTTCTGAGTTTTGTATTCAAACCTAAAGAATAGTAAGACTTTTAGCCTGATTCAATGGCAAGATACTCAGCAGCTAGCCAAGGTTATTTCTTAGAATGGACATTTGTTATTTATGATTAGTCCTTCATTAATGCCACAACAGTATCTCACTCAGCAGTCACCTTTCAGATTTGTTGGCAAGATTCTATGAAGTACAACAGCCTGTGAGCTACGTGCTTTTGTAAGTTGTTGTATTTGATTTATAGACTGTATGGAGTGTAAACTGCACTGCTCTGCTTAATATCGAGAGTATAAGGGGCCCTGAAATAGCATGGCTGTTTATATTCTTAAATGTTGATATCCAAGGAATGCCTCAGAATGAGTTTTACTTTGAACACAATGTATTTATAACTCTGTTAAAATGCCGCAGCCAAATACGCGGAACTTGGGATTTTATAACTCGTATTATTCTTCTAGTGCACTGAAAGGATATTTTGCATCCCAGAACCTTTTTTATGCAGCTCTGTCAAGTAACTATCTTCTAAAATATGACTGGATAATTTACAAAAATGAAGGTATACTTCATAGTAACAAAAGAAGTCTGTTTTGGCATAATATATTTCCAGAACTAAGTCAGAGTGACTTCTGGTATTTGGTCCTGATAAAGAAAAAAAAAAAATCAGAAAACCAGCAAATTACACTGTTCTGGTTTTAAATTACTAGATTTCTAAATTGGTGAGTATTGTATTAAAACAAAATCAGAGTGATTTCTATGCAATATAGCAGTTTAGCAGGTGTGCACAGTGGAGTTCTTCTGATCCTGAAAGTAAACTTCTCCCTGCTTGTCCTACAGTACAACCACAGGGAAGATTCTCCATGCACCCCAAACCAAAGACAAATTTACATCAATTTCTTGTGTATGCATTTATGGGTTCAGAATCGCAGAGGAAGCTACACCCCTGCTGAAAGGTCACAGAACTCAATACTCAGCTAAATTGGTCATTCACTCGAAAATTAAAAAAAACAAACCCAGCCAACCCCAAAAAACAAGTCTTCAGTTTTCTGAAAACTGCCTCTTGGGGGAATTTCTCTATTAAAACCCCATGTATGTAATTTACATAATATAGAATTTTTTATATATATATATATATATATATATAAAGCTATTACCTGGCTTTAGGTGGGTGCAGCCTTTGTTGCACTTTGTACATTTTCATGGTTTACATATGAGAGTAACTGCAATAGCTTATGGCATCTGATACAAATTTAATCTGTCATGTTGTCAGGGTTTATTATTAATTTTCAGTGCCTTCTACAACAGTAAAAACCAAAACAGCCCATCAACCACAAATAAACCCTGTCAAAAATTTCCCTGTCAAGCAGTGAGCAAATTCCTTGTCAAGAAAGGATTTGTGGTCCAAATGTAAGAGGAAATTCAAATACTCCAAAGTTTCTAGGAGAACAGAGAGCTAGTCAATGTGAATTGTAAATGTACAAAGAGGAGCCTGATCCAAATTTATTGAGGCTAAAAAATGTTTTTGTAATTGTTAAATTAAGGGGATATAAACTGTAACATTAAATTCTGGGTTGGATCTAGAACACAATAAGAGGCACACTAGTTTTTTTTACATAGGTCTTCAAAATCATTGATTTTCAATAGATAAAGCTAGTGAAAATACATGAAATTATCCCAGGTAATCATCAGTTCTAGATCAAAGCAGTCAAAATGGTGTTTTCCAAAAAGGTGTCTGAGTGTGATTTGTTAACTTTGGGTTTGTTTCAGCAGTAATGAAATCTGTGCTGGCTCATCCATTAGACAGAGATTTTTACTGGGACTTTTTTTAGGACAAACCCAAATAGCTGTCTTATCTGTGTTATTCTTGGTTTCTAACAGGCCTTATCCTTGGTTGAGGACTATACAACTATATGTTGTATCTGCATCTTTGTGTATAGATAGCACAGTGTTTGTGCATCTTGGACAGGACAGGGATGCCGTGGGCTGGGGCTCTGGGTCAGTGAGGTCACTGCAGCAGTGCCTGAACAGCCGCGGGAGCCGGCTGAGGTCCCACCGTGCACAGCCACTCCTTTCTGTCAGGAATCTGCTGGGATCCCATCACACCCTCTCCCAGGCTGCCTTCAAAAACACCTCCCCTCTCTCTTTTCCAGTGCTAGCTCAAGAATTACTCTTCCCGTTTTTTCCAGGTTACTGCTGTGATTTTGTCTTGCTCCTTGAGGTAGAAATGTTGCCTGCCAGCTGGAAACTGCTGGAAACAGGGAGGCCTTTTATGGAAATGCTAACACAACTTTATCTATAGCATAGCAGCGTAAACCATCTGTTTCCAATAAGGTGCTTATTATCTTTTCCTGTCAAACTTATCACTACAAAAATATTTTGCTCTCTTCAATATAAAGGGGTGCAGTTATGGACATGATAAGAAGGATGATTTTCCCTTTTGATACTGATTTATGCATGTTTATTTCATTGCCAGGGGCAAAAATCCATATTCCTTTTATATTCTCCCAGTTCATCTGTTTTGGTAGTTCTTTGGGGATACAACACAGAGGACCACACTTAGACACGTATCTTATTCTGTGGCTTTTAAAATTGCTACAATTTATTGTTTAAGAATTGGTGCACAGGTGACTGTGCTGAAGGGTATTGGTACAGTAAGAGAGTGTCAGCGAGGATGTTGATCCATTAACCTCAGTGCAACTCTAACTCTTCACATAAATTCTGTATATTTAGTCTGTGAGAATTTGTCTGGTTTTCTCTTTTGCTCACTTAATGCAGTTCTCTCTGTTGTTTTATCATGTGCAATAGTAAGATTCATGACAACAGGTAGAGGTTAGGAGAGCACAGGCCATGAAGGATTTTACTTTAAACATTGAATAAGGCCCTGGTGAAAAGAAGTAGAGAAGAATTAATTCATATGGTGTTATCAACTCAGTGCTGAAGGCCTGCTGCTCATGGGTGGTCTATAAGTATCAATTTGTTTTATTACATGCATCTATTATATGTTGCAACATTACTGAAAGCCTGAACTCTCACATGAAGTTTTGAAAGGAGCCGGGCAGACAGCCCTCTCCCGAGGAGATGTTCATTGGTGTGTCAGCAGTTCACTTTTTGATCACTGCTCTCTTTAAGGCAGACTTGAAGGCTGGTGAAAAGCTGTTTTGGAGTGCTGGCTGTTCATTGAGTATTTGGGAGGTCTGGGTGGAGCACACAGGTGAGGCAGTTCTGCCTGGGATGAGATACAGAGCTCGGTCTCACTGCATGTGTGCTGCAATCTGACTCGTTGCTCACATTTTGCCTCGGTGTTCGTGCAGATCAGTTGTGTCTCTCTTGTGTGTTGTAGCTCCACTGTGGGACACTCCTCCCTCAGGGTGCTCTGTCTTGAGCACTGGTGTGCATCTTTAGTGGGCTGAAATTGTCACTTCTTGAGCCCTGAAGTGCATTTTATTTGAGAAAATGTTTTTGATTATTACAACCCTTTAATGAATTTGATTCCAAGCCTACCAACCTGCTAGGGTTAGTGATAATATAAAATAATACAGTCATGTCATATTTAGCCTTATTTGTAGAAAAGATTGTTGGCAGTAGCTGCATGAGGCTGTGTTAGCCCAGATCACCAGTGGAGAAGGAGTTAGTAAGGCAGGGTATTGGCAATATTGCATTTCTTCACTAGTGTAAATAAATCTAGCAATAGGACACCGCGTTCTGGAAATTGTCACAAACCTCTAGTGCACTTTGTGGATAGATGCCAGCTATTTCTAACCCTTTGGGAATTGTCCAGTAGGTAGGTATCTATGTGAAAAACAGTTCCTGATCAAGGGAGTGAAAGTCAAAATCTTTAGCTGGCGTTAACTGGAGAAGGCTCAGTCTCCTGACAGATACAGATTTCTCAGAGCTGACTCTTCAAATCAGCTGTGAATGCAACATAATATTTCCAGCCTTTTTCTTCAAGAAAAATGAGTAGTTTTGGTGGTGCCCTTGGTGATTGTAAAGTTCTGAAGGAGCTAAAAGATCAGGTTTGGTTCAAAAGCTCTGTTAAGTCTGAAGTATAGCATCCTTAACTGATTAATTGAATTGCGGTACCAGGTAGAAGAAAACACGTTAATTCGCAGAGATGTTCCAGTCTTGCTTTAAATAAAAATGCAATTAGTGACCCAGGCAACAAAGCCACCTCTTAAAGGACTTGAACATAAATACCTTACAGGCTTTGAAGAACCAAGATAATGACCTCACTTCTGCCCTTTGGTGATAACAAGCATTGGTGTTTACTGTTACCTAGAGTGTATTCCAACATGTTCAGTACTTTGCTGAACTAGATTCATATTTCTAAATTCACAGTAAAAAACCAGTCAAATGATTGTCTGTTTAAGGTGCTGTGGTTTACTTCTTGCTACAGAATTACCGATACTTAAAATGTCTTGTTGAGCAGTTCTTGAATGGGGAATTGTAATCTTAAGGTGTCTTCTTGGTGTAACACTCAGATGTGTGCGGCAGTGAAGTAAAACAAATATGTGGCTTTTCCTTAGGGAAAAGATTTCAAAGAAAGAATTTGAGGCTCGAATGGAAAAGTTGAAGTGGAAGGGTTTTGTGGTTCAGTAAATGAAAACATGTAGGAATCCAAAAAGATAGGAAATGAAGGTACATTTGAGTACCCTCTGAAGACTCTGATGAGCTTGTGATAAGCTGGAGTTTATCTGAACCAAGCTAAACATTATTTGAGCCTCCCCAGGGAGTGATTCAAAAAATATTGCAGAGATTTGGTGAATGGACTTGCATTATGTTTGTATGCCAAACTGCTTTTTCAGTCACAGTATATTGTTTTAATACAAAGCCAGCAATAATTCCCACAGGGCCCTAAAGTGGACCTTTATGTCCTTTATGAAAGTCCTGAACTGTAAGGTTGAAACAAGTGATTAGGCTGTTGTTATTTGTTGTTTGTATTGCAGTCTTAAATGCTGCGTGAAAGATGCAATTTGAGATGCATTTCTTGTACCACAGATAATCAATTCTAATGATCCACTGCATTAGAGAGAGAGAAAAAAAAAAAACCCCTATGCTGAAAGGTGTTTGTAAGGAGTTGATGTAATGCATCATGAAATTTCAGTGCCTCTAAATGTAACACAATAATGCTTTACATGGGATTAAAGCCCACTGACATTAGTGTCTTTTGATGCCATTGGTTCTGCCCCCAAAGGTTTATCATTTAATGGCACTGAAGACTTAGGTAAAAAAAAAAAAAGCTGTTTTTCAGCTGGGTTTGTACCAAATTCTTTCTTTGAAACCTTTTCTCTAAGGAAAAATCATATATTTGTTTTACTTACTATCATGTAAGTTTGGAGATGGCTAAACTAAGACACTTGCACTGTTAAGCTGAATCAAAGGTGTGCAGGATTCCTGGCTTCCAGCTGGTGATTTCTTCTTCAGTGCCCAAAATTTGGTCATGTTAGAGCCCAGTTTTATGTCACGGTTCCCTGTATTGTTTATACGTGTTACTGAGTGCAGTGAATGCCAAATTTTGATACCAGTAATGGGGCATAGTCACACTAGAGTGCCCACATACCCTGGATTGTTCTCTAGAAGTGACCTCAAGCCTAATGCTTGAGTTACGTCTCTCAAACATGGATGCTTCTCTCAACCATGCACAGGTTTCCATTCTTTTATAGAAATCCTTTATTTTTGCTTTTGTGTTTTATGCATTTACATGAACCTAATTTCAGGTCCTAGCTCTGCTTTGAGAGTTAAGTGGTGCAACAAGATGTCAGTATTCAGAGTGCTCTGCTTTGGAAAAAAAATGTTACTGTAACACGGATGCTGCTTCCTTGGGCTTTTAAAGACTCATATCAAAGAAACAATAGTAGGGTAAAATTAAAAAGATCTGAAAAATGATGAAGTAGTTTTGAAAGGAGGAAGTAAGGGAAATACTAAGTAGATTATGTTCAAAGCAAACAGTAGCTGGAGGTGATGATGGCTGGTTTGTTTTAAACTAGGCATCCCTACTTGAATTTTAATTCATTCCAAACTTTTTAATATGGATTATTTGCCTGACAAACTTCATAATGCTTCCTCCCTGAAGTATGGAATGATATCCAATGATTAGGAACAGGAGAGCCTGCAGAAAAGCCTTTCATTTCCTCTGTCCCAGAAACCATAATCCTGCAGAAGAGCAAAGTAATGGCTTGTATGTATCCATTTATCACTGCTATGCATGTAAATGACAGGGTGGATAGTATGTCTTCTTTGCTGACCTTTTTATTTTATTTTTTCTTTTTTATACATTTGTACTGACCAAGAATTGGGACAGTACCAAAGGAAAGTTAAAAATTAAATGGAAATAAAAATATGTAACTTTATTCCAGTGCATCATACAGTAACACAGAGTCTCCAGGTGGCAAAGATACCTGTAGTTCTTCTTTCATGGGATTTTTCTTACAAAGTTAATGTTGCTATTTTCCACTGCTGCATCAAGGCAAAAGAAGAAAGTGGATTTTGCTTAGAATTCCTACTTAGATGTAATGAAGTTATGCAGCATTCTGAAAATGGAGTGAGGACGTTCTTCACCTGACCTAGCTCTGTTCTTCCAGTGGGATTTAAAGTACGTTGGTCTGCAAATATGAGTCTACTTGAAGTCATTCTTGTTGCATTGTACAATCACCAGCCTGTGCTAGAGGGGAAGCTGCTCTTAAATAACTGAATTTTATCTTGCCAGCCTTGATGAGTTGGGGCAACCTTGAAAAGGTCTTATGACTCAGAAATGATGAAAAAGATAGAATTGGGTCAGGTCAATGAAAACATTTTTCCGCAGCTTGATTTGGATTCTTTTTACAAGACTTTTATTAGTGTGAGGTTCCCTCTAGCAAATCCCAGTGGGTTTTTTGACTGAAATAGGTGATTTCAAACATCCTGAGAATGAAAGAAAAGATTTTCAAGTTATGTAGCTAATAAAAGGACTGTCCTTGGTATTTCAGTAATGAAATGCTTTCCAACAAAAAAAAACCCCTCAAAAAACCCACAACCCACATTGTAGAAAAATTCCTTTAGCAATGCTAATTGTCTTGCTTTTATATTCAGTCGTAAGGATTTTTTCATCCCAAACCTTTATTGAAATGAGCTGAGCCCTATTCACTTGTTACTTACTAACATTGTTCCTTTTACACACTGAAAGGAGGAAACTGCTTATTGCTCCTATATCTGAAAGTAATAAGTAAGTTTAACTCTCTCTTGGGCATGAGACACATCTAAATCCCTGTCTCTTCCTCGTGTACATGTGTGTGATTATCTTCAGGATTACACTTGAAAACTAGGCTGCTCCTTTAGAACCTTCCTCCCTGATGCTGTGCAGAAAGCAGCCCCGGTGCCCTGAGGGCTGCCGAAGTCTTTTCCATGTCAACTTGGAACCAGAAGTTGCTGACTGAGCTGTCTGAACTGTGGTAAAGGTAATGGTGGCAGAAAAGAAACAAGAGGCTTTGTTCCTGAAATTTTTGCGGATTTTTTGCTTACCATTCTTTTTTAATTTCTTAGAGGCCCAGAATTTCAGCAAATGAATAGCTTTGCTATACAAACAGCAAATTATGAGTACAGCTTTCCAGCAATACCTTCCTACTCCACCCAAACACTGGGTAGTTTTCACTTCAGTTTGACATGCTGAGCCTGTTGGAATGCAAGGATTTTTAATCATGGAATTGAGTTTTCTTGCTAATTACAAATCTTTATTTTTAGTTGAAGAAGAGGGTGATATTAGCCAGCAAGGATGCATTTAGGGGATTACGGGAGTCCACTTTGCAAACCGCAGTGTAGAATAGCTTTGTGGAAATGGCAGCGTGTAATGATAGGTTGCTATAGAACTTTGATGTGTATGGCTTCAAAGAATGAGGGTGTTTGGGCAGCAGCGTTTCTCTTAGATATAATAAAAAAAGACATCCATGTGCATTTTGTGTGACTTCAAAAGAGCTAAATCCTGCAGAACAAGGAAGGCAAACCAGTTATTTTGCAGTGCATTGCTCTTTTACCAAGTAGAGTCTGAGTAGAGCATATGTGAAATTGGAACAGTGGAACTTGTAAGATTTGGAATAGATGGATACAGAGAAGAGCAGACAGTTATTTAATGCATTTTCCCTTTCCATTGAGTTGGTTAAATCCCATTGCCTTCTATTAGAAGGTTGGCTTGGTGCACAAGTGAAGCCGCTGTTTACTTTTGGTTCAGCAACACTTCTGACATTATCTCCCATAGCATCCGTAGAAAAAATTGAGGAAGTACTCACTCTGGTACTGAACAGGTGGATAACAAGGTGAACGATGACCTGGTGGGACTATTGAGTTCATGGAGTAATGGCTGGCAATTCTTAGTCCAGCTGGTGGCTAGATCATGGTGACATTCCTCAGGGCTCAGTGCTGGGAACATCAAGAGATGGTTATTTTGGAACCTGGCTGATGCAGTGCAATCTTAACCTGCGCAGCTTGTTCCTTGGGCTATAGGTTTCCAGCTGACTGGACAGCCAGGGTGGTTTCTTGTGAATTGTCCCTAGATTTACTACAGGATTCCAAATGGGCTGTGAGTGGAAATTGTGTCTCACTGATAATGACACAGGAAGTAGCTGAGAGAATTTTCTTCACAGCCAAAATGCATTATTTTTACTAATTCACAGCAGTCCAAGTCTGGCTTTTGGAAAGACCAAAATCAAACATTTATGGATTCCAGAAAGGGAGCCAAAATAGACCGTAGAATAATATTACATTTTTACTGTAATCTTGCTATTTTAGACTTAAGTTTAGAAATATTATGTACAGCTCATTATGTCCTGATCACATTTGCTTTAATTTCCAGTAGCAGCAACTTGGGCAGGATTTCCACTGTCGGGGTGTGTTTGCTTTCAGAAGGTTTCAACCTCTTACATTTTGGGAAATGTGCTAATTACAGGTTTAGTTTTGTTTTAATTTTAAAGACAATGCCTGCATTGCTGAATTTGTGTGTGTTCAGCAGTGCCAAGCCCAGGCCCTGCCTCCACCGCCTGAAACGTGTTTGCTGTGTGTTCTCTTTGTGAGCTCCCCACCAAAAGAATCTGATGTTTCACTGGGACCAGCCTGTCTTCATTCAAATGAAGTGATTCCTCTTAAAAATATCATCCCTTAGTCAAGAATGTGCTCCAACATTTTGCTTATAAAACTGAATGATCTCTGTTGCCTCAAGCCTCTTTGAGATAATAAAACATAATAACTGCCCATGATAAGCACTTTGTTTAGGCTTTTTCTGCACTGAGTCAGCAGTAGCTGAACTGACTTTAACTACCTTGCATGACAAAGTCCAAGAAGAGCGTTTGTGGCTGTGCGGGCTCCAGCAGAGACCAGGGACCCTGCTACCAACTTTGGCTTTTGACTGATTTGCTCCAGCTGCTGAAATCTGCAATAGTGTTTTCTCAGGCGTGCCCTGAATGCCTCCCCATGACAGTCTCTGTGCAGCCTTGGACATTTGGAAGTAATTTTATTTCCCACTGTATGCTGAAGGCTTGAATGTGGTCATCCGAGAGAATCTGTATAAGCACTGCTGGTGTATTGGGCTTTTCAGCTCCCTCCTTCACCCTGTTCTCCTGCAGGCACCCAGCAATGTGTCCAGCCAGCCTACTTGTGAACTGAAGTAAAACCAGAGAAACAGAGTTAAACATGGTCGCATCTAACCTTGTTCATGGGATAACTCTAATGAGTTAGTTTAACTGAGTGCTTTTGAAACAGACATGTCCAAGACTGGGATAACCAAAAGGAAAGGACCAGTCTGACTAAACTTGGTGCGAGGCTGCTTCTGCACAGTTTCCTGCCTTGGCTGGGGTGTATACAAGAGTTGAGTCTTGTTCAACAGCTCAGGACCAGTGAGGTTAAGATGCAGATACAACACTGTGATTTGCTTTTAGGGAATTGAATAGTATAATAAACATTTGATAGTGCTTTGGGACCAGTGAGAGAAAGCCTTTTTACTGGAAGGGATCCCAGTATTTTCTGCCTTTGTATTCAGCGTGCATTGGATCATGAAATAAAAACATTGTTCTTGATTGTTCTGTGTTGGAAATGAAACTTGTCCATAAAAAGGCAAGCAAAACTTCTCTGTGCCCTGATGGAGACATAAATTCATGAACCTGTGAGAAAAAGGAGAAATAGGGGCCACCAAACCAATTGTAGGGTAGTATTGATTCCATCTGCGTAAACGTAGAAGCAGTTGCATACTTCAGATACTGATTTACAATTAATTTGGAGGTTTTTAACTGTATCTTAAGCATAGTTTTCCTGTTTAGTTTCCCCCACTCAGTCAAAATTGAAATCACAATGCTGAGTGGAAAATAGATTTATTTATTTATTTATATATTTCGGCACAATTTTCTGGAAGAAACAAACCCCATCTGCCAGGTCGCACTAAGAGAGCCCTTTATGTGAGAGATTCTTTCTTCTCCCAAGTCAGGGTGTATTGTTCTGCTGTTGCTTTCTGCTTCTGGACTGCTGTTTATTGCTTGGAGGCTGGGTTTTCTTGGTTGGTGAATCTCAGAGGGTGAACTGCCTCCCCTTAGTGCCAGCCAGAAGCAACTGGCCAGATGCAGTGTATGGCTTTAGGAAGGCTTCATTGATGGTCACAGCAATATAAACAATTTATTAAGTCTCTTCTTGGGAGCTGACTTGCACCTTGATGCTTCACAGTATTTTTTCATACTTAATGGTATTTGTGGCCTCTGCAGGAAAAGCAGTTGAGCCTAATTTTGCAGCTGAAAATACATGTTTTAAAATTATCTACATTATTTAAGAGAATATCCTGGAACTTTTCTACTTCTGAAGGCTTGTAGCTCCTTGTCTAGAGAGTTGACCTCCTCAATCACATTGAAACTCACTTGGACTTTAAAGCATTCAACACCTTCTATTCTGTGAAATGCTGTTAAAAAGGCTTATTAATTGTCAACTTTGCAAATTATCCCCTAGGATTTTTTTTAAGCAGGAACTCTGGAGGATGGATTAACCCTCCCCTACCTCTCTTCCTAAGAAAAAGTTCTGATGAAATCTGGTTTCCTACAGGTTTGCATTTTAAACTTTGTTCCTATGTGCATTCCCATAAGTATAACACAAGGGATTTGTTGTAACACAGTTTTTTACAAGGGAGGTGGGGCAGTAACTTGGAACTCCTTTCTCTTCCGAAATGCTTATGTGCACAAAATTGGCAGAATTTTGCATCAGTTCAGTCTTTTAATAGTAAAGTATTCCAGGTTCATCCTCATGTATGTAACTGTGAAGTACTTAGATGAATTCTCTCTGTAAATCATTATCATTAAGAATTGTTTCTTTGCAACAAATGCAAAATAGATTTTGTATTTGTCAGCATTCCTGAAAATGCTGATTTTCAGAATAATTGGTGTTTACATTATAATTTGCAAGTCACAGTAATTATATATGTAATATATATTAGTATTATAAACTATATGTATTAGTATTTTAGAAGATAATACTTTATTAGTAATCAGAAAAAAAATTATCAAAATATAAACAAACACAGGCAGTCTGATTCCTATTGGAGTAGATGAGAGGGTTTTTCCCATTGATTTAATAGGATCTGGATCAAGCCCTGGATCAAACATTATTGTTGCAGCAGGCTGACAGTCAAACATTATTAACCCCAAGCTCCTCTTGTCCCTGTCTTGGCAGTCGGTATGCATGCACAACAGTACATCTGCAGAATGGTTGTTAGCACTTATCATCTTTCACATTGATTTACTTCTGCACCTCTGCTTTGTGAGTCAGCAGGATTAACTTTTGTAATTCATAACTCAAAACTCAGCTTTTCATTTTCTAGCTTTTTAAACTTTTTTTAAAACCACTGTATCTGTGTAATCTTATATTTCCCTATGCTTTTCACAAACCAGCATGAGAATGACAAAGCGAGGATGAGAAGACCCCTGTGCAAGCTGTTTTATTTCCAACCCTTTTTCATTAAATAACTGTACCCCTTCTGTTCCAGTCTTTTTATGTTAAGCAATGCAAAAGAATTTGACTTTGGTTACACTATGCATCAAGAAGCCCCTCCTGGCAGAAGAAAGCCTAAAACTGGCAGACTGCTTTCAGTACCAGTCATCATCTTTTTTGCTTTTGTTAGACTGTTCTCTACCACTGTAGGTCTGTCAGCCTCTAGACTCCTTTAATTAGCACATTTGGTAGGACCAGTAAAAATGCGATGAAATGGAGCTGCTTTGATGCCAAATCCTTTTCTTTTCCTTGTCCTTTCATCTATGACTCAGTGCTGTTCATGTCTGCGGAAAACACTCATATATGCAGGTTTTGCTCGGGCCATTTATTTTCTTCAAGTAGGTCATTGAAAGATGTATTCCTGTCGTTCATATACCTGCCATCACCTCAGCTGAGGTAGTGGTGGTTCACTGCTTCTGCTTTTTATGGTGCACATTTTTGTGGTGTCATTTTCCCTCTTTCTTTGTTTCTTTCTATTTGTTCTGCCTGGTTCCGTGTCCAGGCCTTACTTTCCTTTTTCCATGTGCAAGATGCGAACCAGGAATCAGTGAAAGCAATATGGGCACAATAATGTGAAGTAAGTAACTTTAAACAACAAATGAAGCAGCAGTCAATTTCCAAAAATTGCTTTCAAAATTATGTGGTGAAAAATTGAAATTACTTCATATGCTGTCTTTTAAAACCCTTGTCCTGCTGTTGGCTTGAGAATTAACCTTGAGAGAGATGTACTTGAAATAAAAACAAGCTCAGCATGAGCAGCCCAAAGCAGAGGAGGCCTTACACACCTGGTTTGTGCACAAACTTTGACACTTGCTTGTGATGACTGATGGACATTGACAGCCATCTAGTGGCTGGGATGACATGTTGGGTCCCCTGTCCCCTTCTTCCCCTCCCAGTAATTAGTACAGCTTCAGTGGTGACACCAAACTGGGTATGTCAGTGCCTGGTGTGATTTTATTTCCAAGCTGCTGGTGCGTAGTCTCTGTGTCTGAGGAGCCAGTAAATTATCTGTAACTGACGGTTTGACTGCTGATAAATTAGTTCTTTAAAGTAAAACTATACTCCAACACATCAATATATAGCAGAAAAAAATTGCATTTTACTTACTGTGCTTTGCATTGAAATCCTCTTTCTGAAGGTTGGTTGTTGTGTAAGCTCATGGATGAAGGAGTCCTTAAACGTATCATTGGGTATCTCTCCTACCTTGCCTTTTATATTTGCAGACTACTTTGAGACTCAGTGGGTTTGAATCCTGTCAGTTCTTTAGTCAGGTCCAATACCAACTAGAGTTGTACTTTTTCGTTGGTAAGAAAGAAATTGGTTAATGGCCTAGCAGATCCTTTTGCCTCATTAAAAATTTTCAAAGCTGCTTCTCAAGCCACTCAGCACCTTATGTTACAACTGTAGAGGTAGAAAGAACATGTGATACATAAATAGTTTGTAACTTGGTCTCTGTGTTTAAAATAAACCCACAAATTTCCAAGCCAGAGAAAAAATGGTAGAATGATTTCCTTTGCTGCCTTTGCCACTCTGGGTGTAGCTGGATAACATGCCTGCAGTTCAGGTCTGGGAATAGAATGTCAAAATGTTATTGTGAAATGAGCTGGCTTTGAAACAGCTGCCCTTTCCAGGTTACTCTTTCAGTGTAATGCTGTCACAGCAGAAAAAAAAAAAAACTAGAAGCACTGAATGTAATCAAAGTGTTGTTTTTTCTGACAATATTACAAGATGGTAGGTTTTTTCTTTTGATTTTGGTTTGTTGTTGTTTTTTGTTGGTTTTCTTTTTTTTTTTTTTTTTTAAATTAACATCATATGTACAATCTGATAGGGAAGCAGACTTCTTAGTAGCTTTCAGAAGTTGGTATGTGCTTTTCCCCCTGCCTCTGTCTGCCTCTTTCCCAGCCGCTGAGCAGGACCCAGGCAGATGCTAGTCACCATCTGGCTCAGCTCTGATTTGCCAAAGCAGTTGCTATGTGGTTTATTTGAAGTTATGACAGAATGCTGACTTTGGGCTCAATAACTTAGAAATTTCATTTATGCAAACTGTTGCTCTTTTGAACAGCACAGCGAGTTCTGTGGGTGATACGTTAAAGAAGACATAGACCATATGCCAGACATCTGGGGGGAAAAGGCTAAATATGTCAGACAGTGCATTATGTCATGCTCACAAGGGAGAAATGAGAAGAGTGGTTTCCAAAATACGATCTGCAGTTTGGAAAATGATTCTCACAGTGTCATAAATGGACTGTACAGCACACTTGGTTGATGTCTTTACTTCACACTGAAAACATTTCCTCTCGAGCTTCTGCAGCACCTCTTCGAGTCATTTAGTCTGTTGGTGTGATAAAGCGATTGAAGAGGAGCTGACCTGGTGAAAATTTCAATTTGAGTTTGTGTTAAAAAGCTGTTAGTGATGGTAGGCAACAGTTAATGACACATCTGCTCCCTTTCTTCAAGCTTTGACATTGATGGAGTAACTGGGCTTGAGACGAGGCACGAAGTTGAAATTCCAAATCTGCTCATATTTATTACTTTGTAATTTTCTGTTTACATCTGGTTTAAATTAGGACAGAAATGTATAGAACAGTGAAATTGTCTTTGTGCTTAGAGCTGTTAATTTTTACACTAGTAACAGGTTTGCTTAAACAAACAATGGTTATGATCTTTGATTAGGGGGATGTGTCCTGTGTATATAATTGACCCTACTCCTAGTCTTGTATCAGTTAGAAATTAGACCTGTTTGGGAATTTTAAGTAGTGTATTTAGCTGGATTGTCCAAATTCAAAGATATTTTTGATAGCAGGGATTTCTGTGGTCAGATGGAGCTGCCACCCATGTAAGATCAGTCTTCTCTGCAGCATCTTAGGGGTTGGGACAATAATTTTTGGACTGTGAGTGACAGCTTTGCTGTGTGTAACTCAGACACTGTCTTGGCACTGGGATTCTTGGTTTGCAAATTGTGACACATGGTCCAGGGACAGCCTGGGGATGATTCTTTGGTTTTGCAGCTGCTTGCTCCTTTCGGATATGAAATATTCATTAGGACAAAATGAAAAAATCTTTTCTTGCTTCTAGGGCATTCTGTGAAATGTTGGATACACAAGCAAAACTTTCTACTTTTCTTGTTTCTTGAGCTCTTTCTTAGACATATTTTAATTTTAGGACAAAATACTGAGATATACTCACCTCATGATTAAAGAAAAATCCAAACATATCCAGTATGTTTGGCTACAAAGTAGGAAGAAAACAAAGGCAAAGACTTCTATATGGTAAAAGAAGTACAAATGTAGGTGTGATTGTGTGCATAAGTACATAGAGAGGATGTATGCATATAGTCAGTCCGTACTGGTCCTGTATAAATAGTGACAAAGGATGGTCTTTCATATATGATTAAAATATCTAAGGAGTATTTTGTATGTAGTTAAGATATATCCATGGCAGTATCATGTGTGTGCTGGGTTAATCATGTGGGGCCACGACCAGCTGGATTATAAAAACTGAACATAATTCATGTGAGGAGCCTCTTGTTACTCGCCTGGAGATACTGCTGCAAGTACCACTGCAGTGGGTGCTGCTGTTGCCTCTGGCCAGAGGCTGGCTGTCCTGTTTGGAAGATTTGATTCTCTGTGCTGGTATTCCCCCACACCAATAAATAAACCTAGCCCAAGAAACAGGATGGTCTTTTTTACTTTCTCCCAGCTGCTGCCGTGTCTGCTGAACCGCGTCCCATCTGGCTGTGTAAGCCAGAAGGGAGCCGGCAGTGTGTGCTGTTCCAGACAGAAGTCACAGGTTCTTGTCCCCAGTCAGACCTCTCCAATGCCCTGTGCTTCTCAGCACTTACACAGAGCAAGGAAATGGCAGGAGTTCCTCAGGGCAGAGGTGACACCCCACTGAGCAGAATGACATCCAAAGACTCATGAGGCAAAGTTCCTTTGATACTGTGGGGAAATTGGTGACTCCGTTTTGCTTCTTTCTCATCAAGAAATAAAGTGGTAAAAGAAGAAATACACATTTCTTAAAAGGCCTTAACATCAGCTTTAGCTAGGCTGCTGTGTTGTTTTCTCTGTGTATGTAATGCTGCTACTCATCTCCAGATGTGCTCCTTCCTTGTCCAGTCCCATTCCTTCAATTTCATGGTTGGAAAATGTGTTGTATATTCTCTCCTCTGTCCCAGGAGAAGATGGTGAAGAAATAGCCTGCACTCAGAATGGACAGATGTACCTGAACAGGGATATTTGGAAGCCCTCACCGTGCCAAATCTGTGTCTGTGACAACGGAGCTATTCTTTGCGATGAAATCCAGTGTCAAGATCTGCTGGAGTGTGAGAACCCCCAGGTGCCCCCTGGAGAGTGCTGTCCTGTGTGTCCCCATACACCACGGGAGTTTGACCCCACCATTGGTAAGAGCCTTTTCTAGTTTGAAAGGAGAGGCAACCCAAAGAACTAGGAACCTTGTGACACTGAAGTTCCTAATGCTATTTTTATGGTGAAAATTTAAGTCTGAAAATAGTAGATACTTGGCAGTTATCATCCCTCTTGGGCTGCTCCATAGCTGACTCAAAAGAGTTTGCTTTAGACTATGAGTCTGATATAAGCCTGGATGGCTTTACAGCTAAAAGGTTGATCTGAAATCTGTCTTGATATTTTGAAGAGATTGAATTCTGGCTTCTTTTCTGTGGTTCATCTAAAACTCAAAGATAAGTATATATAATAAAAATATTAAGATAAATAGATATTGAATACGTAACTATATATAATAAGTGTATTCTTTCAAACGCTCAATTCAGGGACCCTCTAATAAAAGTAAACTGAATAAATGTAAAATGTTTCCCCAAAGTGAAAACATGGATCCTTTTGTGAGATATAAAAGAAGTGTGAAATATTATTGACTCCCTGTTTGCCTCTTTTCTGTTATATACCTTAAAGATTGTCTTTTCTTCCTGGAGAGACTTGGATAAAGGAATCCCCCCTCAATTTTCCTAGAAGAAAATTTTTTACCTTGCAATTAAAGCTGCATAATACTGTGTACTGAATTATTAGAGCTACATTCAATGTATAATAATTAATTTCTTGAGGAGATATAATTGCTGTTGATCAACTTAATATTGAACAAAGTGGTGATAAAGACCAAAGCAGGGACTTGTGTAATTGAGCAGTGGAGCAAGCTGTGGTGAGCATTAATAAATAGATGGTGCATCCTGCTCTGTTTTGGGAGGCATTGCGCCAAAACCAGAAGGGTACACCCAGCAAATGTAAAAGCAGTATGGATACATTCCCAAATTCCTTATTGTTATTTGAGGTATTTATAAAAAATTCTTCTGAAGGATTTTTGTGGGCGTGAGTGTGGCTATATGGCTCTGAATGCATGCCCATGGTAGTGCAGGTGCTTTCTAAAAAAGAAAAGGTCAAAAATCCCTCTGTGAGCTCTGTTTTCTGAAAAATACCAAATATGTTGTGGATCCATCAACAGTTATTGTTGGAGTCAGTAATAAATCTTCCCTTGACTTCCTGTCAGTCATTAGGCCAGCATCTGACAATCCCCAACAAGATGCTCTGCTTTCCCAGTGTTTTTTGTTATTCTGTGCAATGAGGAAAAAGGCTGAGAATTACAGGACATTTTTGCACAGTGTTGTGATTCCTTACACCTGAACCAGGGAGTATGTGTGTCTCTGGGAACTCTGAGCTCCCTGTAGGCACCATCCCCTCTGCATCCAAGATCACAGATGGCTCTAGCTGCAGCACCTTCACTCAACTCTTACTGTATTCTGTCTCTCTCAGAGTAAAACCACTAATTTCTTCTCTCTTCTTCTTTTGTCCTTTCTCATAGGTAGAGGAAGAAAGGTAAGATGTCCTTTACTTTTTTGTAATGTATTATTACTGTTAAAAGACTCCCATGCATCTCCTTGAAGCACATCACAAAAGATACATGTAATCTCTGTTAAAAATGTGTTTCTTTCTCTTGGCCTTCCTTGGTGGCTAGGGAGATTGCAGTCCACATGCAAAAAATGCTGCGATGCAGGTGGAAATCCTGATCTTAATATAGAGAATCTATATTATGTATTATATTCAGAAGGCTGAAAATCCTTGCCGTCTACATCAAAGGAATTCCAGTTGGACTAGTTTGGTTGTGTCACCTGTAGCAGTGCCACAGGCTGAGGGAAGGGATCATTCTGTCAGTAGATGCTGAACTGTTAAAGCTTGCAGCTGGTTTTTGTGCTGAGGCTGAGCTGCCAGTGGGCTGTAGGCAGCACTGGAATCGTGTGTCCTTGCCAGAGCCACGGTTCTGTGGGCAGCTTCTCTCATTGTGTGCAATTAAACAAAGGGAAGACCTGTTCTTAGAGAAAAAATTAAAAGGCATTCCCATAAATAGGTTTCTAAGATAGTAAGCAACTGCCAGAAATAATTGAAATAACTTGTAGATGATCAAGTACATGCACTCGCCAAAAACTGAGTATTCTCTCTGCAGAGGTAGTTTATGGAAATAAATGCACTGTACCCACCTTATTATTTATTACTTGATAAGCAAGGCAGAAAATTTTTTATCTTTTCAAAGTACTCTTTTTTTCCTTAAAAAGCCAGTTACCACCGGTAGGTCTAAACCCAGTTATTTGATGTAATCATTGTCAACACATTCAGCTCAAAGAAAAAATTGTCAATTGCTGTTGTCCTTCACTCTGAAGCTATGAAATATCATTGTCATCTGTCCCTAGGCTGCAGATGAATTTCTATATCTATGGATTTGATAATACATATTTTAATTTAGTATCTAGAAATGGAATCTAAATGCTGCTCTAGGCTCTGTATTTCACATGAATCAAATTATCCAACAACAGAGCTCCAATGTATTTTCTAGCACTTTCTAGCAGTTCTAACAGAAAAGTTTCATATTTTTTTAGTTTAATTCTTCTTTCAGACAGTATATTATGCAGCTAGAGGATAATGTTAATTTATAGCCTTCATTTAATCAGTGTCCATAGTAATTTAAATAATATGGATTATTTGTCACACATACTTTTATTTAGTGTTGTTGTATTTTTAAGGAAGCCTTACTTTTTTATCACAGTTGCAGGGATGCTATTGGTCAAAGTGGTACTGGAAATTGTACTTACACTTATTTTCTGGCATCTGATGTTTTGGTATCTTTTTCCTACAGGGACAAAAAGGAGAACCTGGAATAGTGCCACCTGTAAGTCAATATTTTCTTCATCCATCAGCATACCCTAGAACTGCACATATTAGTGCTTTAAAGCATAATTGCAGTAATGAAGTAAATACAACAAAACCATACAGCCCAGGAGTGAAAGGAGTGGAATTAAGTAGACTGTTTCACATATAGAACATTAGAAGCTCCTGTTCTTCTTCCATAATCTTTGTTTTATTTTTAGATTTGTGTGGAAGTGTAATGGTAAATTAGTATCTAGAAAGGGCTGAAATAAAATTTAAATTGTCTATTTATTCCTTTCTAGTGTGAAGATAAACAGATTTAAGTAATAAGTTGAGCCTAAATTATTGTAATTCAGTTATTTATTTAACCATTTTTAGAGGAGCAGTGATACTTTTAAGATTTTGCTCACATTGCTAATAAAAAGACTCCAAACTGGAAAAAGATAACCAGTGGAAATTATATTTACTGCTTTTTTTCCCTGTTTCCCTAAAAAGCCTTTTAACTTGCTTGCTACTTCAATGTCCTGCCTAGCTATTTGCTTTTCAGTAGCTGATTTTCTGTAGGGCAGTCACAACAGATGCAGCCATGACGTGTGATGACTTCAATTTATATTCCCTGCTCTAGGTTTCAGGCATACGAGGCCGCCCGGGACCAGCCGTGAGTACCTCTTGATCTTCTGCTTCTCTGATGAGGCATCTGCCACTTCTGCCATATCTGGGTTGTGTTGTGGGGGTGATGTTGGATGATGAAGGAGGATTCTTCCACGCCTCAGTGGGTGCTATCTGCAGAGCCACTGGCTTTGAGGAGGCGAGAAGAGGATGGGATGTTTTTATCAGTGTCAGGTCAGCCCATGCCGAGTGAATGGATGTGTGCTTGTAGCACATGGACATCTGAGGCCCTTAGTGCCTGGTGGATGCTGGGGAATGCCTCTCCAGCAGGGACCAAGCAGGAGCAGGAGGAGCTGCAGGATGCTCCGTGCTGTGGCTGAGCACAGAGCAGTCCTGGATTAGCAGGGAGGGTGTCTCAGACCTGTACATCTCTGCATGAAGAGCCTCCAGCATTCAGAAAACGTTTGCTGGATTAATCTGTGGAGCACATGAGAGAGGAAACCATTTTGTAGATCTCTGCATCATGGTTCTATCCCTTCAGGCAATATCCAGTTGAGAAGAAATATTGAACACGTGGTTATTGTAGCTGTTTTCTTCATGATGATGTAGGAAAAAACACACAAAATAATTTTTAAATAAGCATTGGATTTCATATTCGCAGAGCTTTATTAATCATTAGGTAGTTTAAAAGAGACTTAATATTTCTGGTCTTTCTTTTAGGGACCTCCAGGCTCACAAGGTCCACGAGGAGAACGAGGACCAAAGGGAAGACCTGTAAGTTATTAAATATCTCTGAAATAAGGTACCTGAAGCAACCTCAAACGATTAAATGGCTTTAAACTGTCTCTATGTCTTCTAGAGTTACCAAAACTGTCCTCGTATTTTCCAGGATTCAGGTAACAAAGAGGAAAACATTTCTATTTCATCATTGCTGGGGTAGATTGAAACCTGACTATTTTGAGAAATGGACAGAGGTTTAACAGTAATCACACCAAAGCCATATTTTCTCAACAAACATTCTCAGAACTAGAACATCACATTCCCTTGGTTAGAGCTCGATGGCTGTTTGCTGGTGACTGCTGTGCAGCAGAAGCAGTGTGAGTTGTGTGGCTCAGAGCACTGCAGAAAAGACAAAGCTCAGAAGTTAGCAGGAGTTAATATGTGGCTACATTTGTTGGTATGCTGGTGAATAATGTAACCAGGATTGCTCAGTGGAAATAAAGACTTCATAAGGGAATTTTGGTGTCTGCATGTGGAGAACCACAGAAAGGCCAAAAAGGAGTGCTTGAAAATACCCCAGATGACATGTTCCTTTTGAAAAAGCTAGGTCAAAGAGCAGAAGCTGCTAAAAGCAGATTTGAGAGTCGAATCATTGTAATTTCAATGTGGCTATTTTCCTATCCCTCAGGAGAGAGTAAGCCAATGCTGAGGTTAGGCATAGGCCTAAACCAGACTCCCTTGTCCTGTTTCCAGTGTGTGCCTGTTGTCTGTAGATGGTAGTGACGTTGTTAAAGCAGTGCAGGAAGTGTGTAGCCTCTTTGAGATGCTTGCCAAGCCACTGCTGCTCTTCAGATCTCCAGAACACATTTGTCAGAAGAATGAGTTTTAAAATGCTTAATAGAACTCTGGGAGTAGTTGTGCAGTCTTGGGGTGCACAGAGAAATCTTGACTTGTGTTTTCTGAATGAGAGTGTGTCTGAAGTGCTTTCCTAATCTGCGGTATTGTCAATGAGATGCTAAATAAATTCTGATTCCCTGCCTGCATCCCTTGTGTCTCTACAGAGTGGTGGCTACAAACACTTAAAATCCAAAAAGACTGTAAATGGCTTTGAGTCCTTTAAACACAAGTTATTATTCTGCTTTCAAGGAATAAAAAAGGACTGAGAAGCAGTGAGCTCCTTTGCAAATGTTCCATCAGAGGTTCTGATGAGCTGTGTGTATGCCAGAGTGTGGGTCTGAGACCAAGAGCATTGCTCTCAGAGACACAGTGACTGCTAGTGCAGGGGGTTTATTTTTACTTGTGGGAAAGAAATGTAACTCACACCTGCAGTTTATATTATAAAAAAAAAAAAAACCTCATGGAGCAGATAACCTTGTACAGACTGTCTTTGTAAAACTAATCTGGTTAAATACATTACTGACTGGGGACGTAACTAAAGCACTAAGCACATTATTAAGCTGTTTATTTCTTCAGATTGTTTTTTGTTCTTTAAAGTCAGGGTCCTCCTGACTAGTGAGCAGAAAGAACTCAACCTTGCTTTGGATCGCCACTTTTTACAAAGGCCAGACCCTTGGATGTAAAATGAATTCAGGAATATTAGCATATTTTTTACACCAGATTCTTAGTGTAACAGTGAGAGACAGCTAGGGGATAGTATGGCTGCATTTTCAGAGTGCATCTAGGGAGGGGGAGTTTTGGAGCATGATGACATTTTAGTTAACAAATGGTCTTTTGAAGACAGAAAATAAACTTGGACATCCTCAGACCCAATCGTATGTTTTTCTTTCCATGTGGATTTACACTCAATTTTACTTCAGTAGCAGTTTAAGTAGATAGAAGCTTGGGAGTGTCCTACCATGAGCTGCTTTTTCCTTTTATTTTATTACAAGCAAAACCTTTAATTGTTTCCTGACCAGCAGCAGCGGTGGGCCAGAATGAGAAAATTGTGTGTTTAAATGGTGCCACCACGTGGCATTTGTGAGAATGTTTTTCCTTTTTCCTCTTCGTTTTTTTTTTCCTTTTTTCTTTTCTTTTTTTTAAACCTTACTGACCTTGAACTGGTGAAAGAAGACTAAAGGGCTTTTTTCGATACATATAAACATATAAATGCTGTAAAAGAAATAAAATTATAATCAATATTTTATTAAAAACCCATCAAACTGGTTATATACCACTAGTTACTTGCTACCTACAAATACAAACATGCATTTTGATGACTTTTTGGTATTGAGGTATGCAGTTGCATTTTTCCTCTTGAAGCAGCTTGAGTTTTGGTGACTAAAAAGTAGGTCCTTTTCTAAAAAGAGTTTTTAAAAGGCCTTTTACTCTATTAGATTTTGTTAAGGTGTTGTGTGGGTATTGAAAATCGGCAAAGACACAGACTTGCCAAATTCTTTATAGGCAGCTGTGGTTTTGTGGTTTTTTTTTTTTTTCCCTCTCTAATGCTTAGCTTTGTTTTCTTTTTGTTTTGAGAACTAACCAATAAGGTATCTCATTCTTTTCCTCCTTGGGACAGTAAGCACTTTTAGGTTTGGCAGTGTGTACTTTTGTTTATAATTGATATATTTAAGAATGAAGTTTTGTGCTAAAACCACCTGCTTCCATCTAGCATGCACAGACCTTCTCATTTGTTCAGAATGCCATCTATTCACAGCTCCTTCTGTGAACCATACTAGTTCAAACCAAACCACTTCAGACATAAATTCCACTGAAATGTGTTGCAGACACAGTCCTCACCTCATGGAAATCCTGGCAATCTGTCTGATTGTTAATTGGGTTTGAAAAGATGACTCAGTGAGCCAGGCTTCTAAAATCTTGTGTTTAAGAATCCATAAAACAGAAGAGCTCATTAGATAGTCTAAAACTTTTCCTTGCCTTGGTCAAGCATTTTATTCAAATGAAAAAAAGTAGTAACAAGCACTTTAAAGTCTGTATTTATGATTGAAGCATGTCTGTATTGGCCCCACTACTACTCATTTTGTTCCCCTAATGTTTTATTAGTTGCCTCCATATTTAATTTTAGTTCTTATATGAGTTAATTTGAGTGCAGTTTAGGAATTAAAAGTGGGAGCCACATTAAAATGAGAGCCACAGGGTGGGCTCTAACCTGTTCTGTAAATACTAGCTAGAGGTGACTTCAACACCAGGTAACTTTCCCTGCGTTTCTGGCATTATGAGTTGAGAATTCAACAATGGTATGAACTGGCTAAACCATTCATGATGTCAGGTAGGCTGTAAAAATCCAGCATTACTCTGGAGTTTCCTAAGCCTCTGTGTATATTTACACTTATCAGAGCTGTACTCATTTTAGAAGTGAATTAACTTCATTCTATATGGTGTGTAAAGCCAAAAAGTTTTTCAGGAATAATATACTCTAGTGTGGAATGATAGGAAGCCTGAGTTTCTAAAAAAGCTTGTGATAGAAATTAATGCAGTTTACTTAAGTGTTGGGTTCATGATTAATTTCAATCAGTGCTTCTGATCTGAAGGTGGGAACAGAGCTTTAGGGATGTTGTTTTTTTTGAAGATCTTTCTGTAGAAATACAGATTTATCCCAAAGAGGCAGGTGTTTGCAGTTACAATGATTTCAGTGAATACATTTGCACACTGCTTGCATTCCTGATTTTCTTTGTAGGGTCCTCGTGGTCCTCAAGGGATTGATGGGGAACCTGGTATCCCTGGCCAGCCTGGTGACCCTGGTCCTCCAGGGCATCCCACTCACCCCGGACCAGATGGAATAAGCAGGGTAAGTTTTACATTTGGTCTAGCTGAAAGTGGAGTGTTGGACCAGATCCACATGATATAAATGGTAACTTGCCTTTAGTTTTGTGACCATGGAATGCTGTGCCCACACTTCCTGTCTCCCTGTCACGAGGGGCAACAGCTAGTGGCACTGCAAATTCTGCCAAAAATTAGGACAAGTTGAATGTGAGAAACCTGGGAATTGATGCACCTTTCACAGCAGATTTTAGCATTTAGCAAAGCCAAACTTCCCTAATCTAGAGCCACCATAAAGATTCTTTTACTTCCACCAGCCAAGAGATCTGAGCAATAGTACAGAGAAAATGAGTGCACCAAATTAGGAATATAGAAAAGTGAAAATTAAGATAGATGAATTATAAATAACTAATGAGAGAAACTAAAATGTGGTTGATAATACTTCTTGCTGGAATTATTCAGACAATCACTGTGAAGATTAAGTAAGAAATTGTTTGTGAAAACAATGGTAACAAGCCTTATAGATACAGACAAGGTATTCTGCAAAACTTATTTTTCTCCTCCCCCTTCTATTGGACACTAATTATGGTTGATAATTCAATATATATATGAATTTGTCAAGTGTATTCAGTTACACATTTATTGCTGTTTTGACATCTGTTTTGATTTCTCATTCTATTGTTCCTGAGATGTTACTGAAAACAGTAGTTATAGTGACAAAAATCTGCAATATTCATGTTAGGCCAATGGCTTGCAACTCTGGGCAGCATTTCATGTCTTAACCACATATGCCAACAGTTCTGAACCCAGCAGAGTCAACCAAAGTAAATATCTTCAGCACACAGGAATCTCTTAGAATCACAGAAGCACTATAATGGGTGCTAGGCCATTATCCTACATAGAATTCCACAGAAAATATGGAAGAAAGGTGTGGCTTGAAATCTAAGACATTTTTTGTTTGTATTCCTGTCTCTGACCTCAGGCAATCTCCAGCCTTTAGAAAATGTGTTTGGTGACCAATCCAATGAGGAACTAACTGTAAATGTTGAGCTGTTGAGCTTGTTCTCAGCCCCTGTAAGCTCTGGCCTGCCATGAATGAGGCTCTGGCTCTGACTGAAGCTAAATAAAACTGTTGATTTCAACTATTTGCTTGCATAAGAAAGAGGGCTCCCTTCTCTAGCTCATTGGTCTCTGTGAATTGATAGGAACAGCAGTGGCTTTCAGCTTTGCTGGATAAGGGCAAGATGCTTAAAAATTCTAATTTGTCATCATGAAATCAGTTACATTTCCATTTATCTTAAGGTATTTCTGAACTTGAAGCATGATAAGTGGAAAAAAAAAGGAAGCCTTAGAAGACATGAAGGAATATGGCAGTTTCGGTTTAGATTTGTCGGTCTTGAAAAAAACATAATTAATTTAAGTGGGAGGCTTTCCTCTTTTTAGGTCATTTTACACTTGTTTAATATTAAAGTGTAAATAGAATAATAAGCATATAATGTATTCACGTGGTCTTTGGAGCTTTAAACACCTCAAATTTATGGGAAAGACAAATTTTGTTTTAGTGATTAAACCAAGAATTTAGCTGTTAGCACTGCAAAAGCAATGTAAATAATGAAGATGTGATTGCATGGATTTTTGCCTTACAAACCATCACACTGACTTACAGCTAAAATCACCCATCTTATTTTTCCAGCCCTTTGCAGCTCAGATGGCAGGACTGGATGAGAAGTCTGGACTTGGTAGTCAGATGGGACTGATGCCTGGTGCAGTGGTAAGACCACATTAACCCTGCACTGTAAGAGAGGCTGGAAGTGGCGTGCATGTCCAAAAACGTAAAAGGGAATTCATCCTCTACAGCTTCCTGTGTCTCTAGAACCTGGATGTACAGTATATTCTAGTAGAGTTTTGCACAGCACCTGGGGAAAAAAGTGTTTTCTGTTAAATGACAGCTTCTTCTCCCACCTCTATCCATCTCTTCTTCTGAAATATAGCAGCTACTAACAGTAAGGTACAGGAGTAAAAAAGCTCCTCTTGAGTAACTGCAGAGTGACTGAAAGTTGTCAGGTATAACACAAAGCAGAATAAACAAATATGTAACTTCTTTTCACCCATGACATCAAATCAGGGATTTTCTTGTAGTAATTAAAAAAATTACTTTCAAAACCAGCTCTTAACTCAAATCTATGCTTTGTTATTTCAAGACAGACTTCCTGTTTCTCCAGTGGGCCCAGTTTTTTCACTGGCATCCCTCACTGTTTAGATGTGCCCTTTACTTTGAGTGTACTGGGGACTTAATGGTAACACTGAAATTTTCTACTATCTGTGAGAGCTGTTTCACCACCCTAAGTTTTCTCTTCTGGAACTCTTGGGGTTGTTTCTTATTAATACCTCTCTTCACATTTGGTATCTTGGAAATACTGTTACCCTCTTTGCTTGTATTTTTAACATCCATTCTGAAGGAAACCATCCTTTAGTGATTTTACTGCCCATGAGTTTGCCCATCTGAATCTTGATCCAAGTCCCCGCTAGTAGCCTTCAAAATTGGTTCTGATAACATATGAAAGGTTCTAAAGATAATTTGATACATTGCCTCAGTATTAAATTTTCCAGTGGTTTCTTCAAAGAACTTTTTGATGAATCTCTCTTCAGTGAATTTGCTTTCTGAACATGGAATGACTTGTTCCACAAGTCTGTCCTACTTTGTTGCTTTCATTGTTTTGCTTAATCCTTTCACTCAGTTTTTCTCGAGGTATTGCATCTCTTGTACCGCCTCATATCATTCTCTAATATTATTAAATTTACTGTTAATATATCTATGGCCTTACACAAAGTCTGCTAAAGTCAGTTGGCACTCACTTGCTGTCTTTGGATTGATTCATCTTGTTAGGTGACATTCCTTTTTCCTTCTCTTGTAAACTGGGTAACTGACAGCTGAAAGACTGTTTTGTTTCTAGTTTTCATTAGCTTTTTTTTTTAAAATGGCCCATTGCTAACTCCTCTACATTTGCTTTGCAAAAATTAGTAAAAAATTATTGAATTTTAAAAGACATGTCTTGAATTTCTGTCAAAATGAATGGTTGTCTCTTATGGATATTTTTGTATTCCTAGAACCAAGATAATTACTTTCAAACAAGATAATATTTATTTAATGTTACAAGTTACAATTAGGTTTGAGATTGTTCCTAAAAGTCCCATGACACTTTCTAAGGGACAATCTGAGTTTTGTGTAACTAACCACAATGATTTGGAAAGCTCTTTTGGTGGTTTGTATGATACATTTAAACATGTCTTTTCATTGCTACTTTTCAGCTCGTGACTGAGAACAAGAAGATTAATGTATTTTGTCATTGATTCTATTCTGAGATTCATCTGAGTAATGATATTCCCTTCAAGTGAGGACTATTCCCCCCAACTCTTATTTTGTTACTACATATTTTTCATGGAGCTAGACAGACAGCTTGGTTATTGTGATTCCAGAGACTGTGAGGTTGCAGGAAGCAGCCAAGTCCATATTTTCAGCTGCTAATGAAATTACAGTCCCGTGGCTTTTGAACTTTGAAGATTTCATTCAACATGCTTTTGTGTTTCATAATGCCACTTTTCTGAGTGTAAACCTTTCAGACTATAGAAATGCTAGTGGTCACTATCAGGCCATTTTGCCCTTTGTAGAGCAAATCTTACTTGGGAAAGGTTGTTTTCCAGTGTGTAACAAGTTGTGTGTTCAACAGGGTCCAGTGGGTCCAAGAGGTCCTCAGGGTCTCCAAGGAAAACAAGTGAGTGCTTCACCTGAGGGGATTTAATTGGCCAGAGCTAAAGGCAGAGCTCGTAGTCAGCAGGGTTTGTGCATCTCTGGGGCAGTGTCCATCCCCAGTGACTTGTGGCTGAGGACACCTTCATCCAGAAGGGTATTTAAACAAGGGCTCTTCTCCAGATGGACTCTATACACAGCAATTGGCTCCAAAAGAACAGTTTATTAGATCTTTAACAGGGTTTTAATCCAACACATTTTTTAATGAGTGAGCAGCAATGAAAATGGAGACTGTTCTGGTTTTGGTATTGGCATGGTGTTAAGTTTCCAGTGGGGTTTGTGTATGGCACAGGTTTTATCTACAGCTTGAGGGGTTTTAGTATCCAACTTTAACTCATATGGAAATGTGAACTGGTTCTGAATTAGAATCCAGACTCTCAGCTGTAGGCTGTGATTTTCTTGGTCATGGATTTTAAATTATATCCTTGTAATTGCTTTTGGAGTTTGTAACTGTATTAATCTTTGGATAATTTTAGGGTGGTGCTGGCCCCACAGGCCCACCTGGTGAACCTGGGGATCCAGGACCTATGGTAAGACCAATAAATGCAAACATTTCTACAATAGAATTGCAAGTATGCTATACTTCTTTATTTCAGAACAGATTTTTTGTCATGTTGTTTCAGCTGAAACTATTAAATAACTTCAGTGAAGAGTTGTGGTGTTCAAAGCATGTTGTCCTGGATCAGTGAATTTGAGTTCTTTTGAGTGTGAATAGCCATGATTATGTTAGAAACAAGCATTCTCACTTTTCCAGCACAGGCCTGAGAATGGTTAGGCACTGGTAAAACCATACCTGAGTGTAACTTACACAAAGAATTATGAGAATTTTTTTTTTTTTTGAGGCAAAAAGTGATTCAAAAGTGAAAGCAAGAGCCAGAAATTTGAAGCAACAGCAAATGTGATTTTTAATGTTTTCATTTTTTTCCTAAAGAATCCATCCTGTATTTCATATAATATAATGCAGGTTTTCTAGGTTCAGGATGGTTAGAAAGAGCACCACAAAATTGAGCAAATGAAATTAGGCATGAAATCTTCCTTTTTTTACATCTGTTTTTGTAAAACCAGACTTTGAAATGGAGTAAATAGATATTTAAGTGATGGCTAAACTGACTTCTCAACAAATATATTTATTTCTTAGGGGCCAGTTGGTTCTCGTGGACCAGAGGGACCTCCAGGCAAACCTGGTGAAGATGTAAGTTTGTTATTCTTTGTATCTTGTTTTATTTTTAATAAAACAAACATTGGCATCTGTGAGACAGTGACTAACCAGCAGATGTGCCTGTTCTAACTACTATTGTCTGCTTTCCTTTGTAATTGTACTCCTCATTAAATCCAGCATCACAACTGTGAATCTTGGCAACCATTTCCCAACCCCTCCTTCCTTTTTCTTACATGTCATCATCATACCTAACGTCTAAGCACCATCTCTATTTCTTGCCTCAGTAAGTTCTTAACTGAGACAATCTTTCTTGAAATCAAACATAAAAATAAGTCACAGGGGCTCACTTGGAGGCGTCTCCTTTCTTTTGGGATTGCGTGTTGGGTTAAAAGAGCTGTAACGGCAGCATACACGTGTCTGGATAAGATCTTAGTATTTAATTTCTTTAAAAAATGATAATTGATTATGTTCCTAACTGATTTTTTTCTTTATCAATGTCTGCATACATATATATGTGAAATGTATGTTTTATATGTATTATATGAGTGCATATGTACTGCTCAACAGTAGCCTAAGACCTTACTGGTAGGTAGGTGTATATTATTTGTTTGCAAATCACACTAAATCCATCTGAACTATAATTTATAACTTGGAAATTAGTAGAAAACTGAAGATGCCATTTTAGTATAGAAATTAATTGTGTAACAGCAGCCTTCCCATTAAACTGTACAAGGATTTTTAAGAATCCTTGACAACAGTTAACTCTCAGTACAGGGAAGTCAAAGCTTGACATTGTTCTAAGAACTTCCCCCATTTCCTTTGTTTGGATGTCTTTAATTGCACTTTGCCTTCTCTCTGTCCTGAAACTATTTTTCTGAAGCCTTTCATATTCCTGCATCTTGGTGTCCTGGGTGTATTTGAACTGACTGATGCATGTAAAGGAATATTTGGTTGTGACTCTGGAGGGCTTTGATTCATCTTCAGAATATATTTATTTGGTTTCACCATATTGTTTTTCCTATTGCAATACACAGAAAATAGTCACTGTCCTAGAATGAAATTATGCATGTATTAAAACATTTAAACATAAGGAAAGTCATAAGCTACAATGCAGGTAGTTTAAATTGCTGTTCCAGTGGGGAATAACAGCAATATGATGCTCTTTGTGAAGGTGATAGAAAGTTGCCTCATTAATTCCCAGGAAAACCAGGTGGCAGCAACATCTCCTGATGACTGGGATACATTGAGGGCTCAGCCTTCAGTTTTCCCAGTTCTAAAAACCCTTCATGAGTTAATGTGTCTAATGCACATTTGCTAGGCACATATGTAGTTGATTTGTGTCACTGGCATTGTTACAGCAAAGAGAGGATGCATAATACTGATAAGAATGTCCGCATTTGTTTGACTGGAAGAATGATACAAAAAGTCCATTTTCAAATCTCCTGTTTTAATGTGTTCCTTTTTCTTTCTCATTCCTTAGGGTGAACCTGGTAGACCAGGACAATCCGGTGAGCCTGGATTTCCAGGATCTCCAGTAAGAGCATGATTATTTAAATTTTAGCAAAATAGTCATATGTCATCATATGATACTGGTTCCTTATTTCTTCATCCTGATGTGACTCATCAGTATTGCTTTTAATTATGAGTGCAAAGTTCTGCCATTCAGTATCTGAAGTCCTTGTCTTAGCTCACTCCTAGGCTCCACATTGATGTTTGCTTTGTTGCTGAGAGGATAACTGTTGTTATCTGAGATTTCTGTTCTAAATTCATATCCCCAATATTCTGACACAAGGCACTTACCTCCCTTCTGTTAGCCTTTCCAGAGAAACTTGGTAGGAAGCTAAGTGCAAGAGAGCTTTGGTTTAATTGCTATATGTGTTTTGGTAGCAGTTGTTTATCCTGTTTCTGGACTGACATATTCTGAAAGAAGAGGTACAGTTTTCAGGTCTGAGTTTCTATTTCATTTTAAGTGATTGCTCTGAATTTTGATCTCAGCTTAATTAATGTTTGTCCATATTAACCCGCAAAACTTGACCTGCTACTCCCCTTATTTTATTACTTTTTTTAAAATTTGAAGTTTGATCACACAACAATATAAATGATAAAGCTTTTAATGTCAGTGAAAATGTGTATGGTGCTGAGAATAACTTCAAGGCTGTATCATCTGTGACCTGCTCAAATGCTGTTCCTCACTATGATGGAAGTGAAGGAGTTAGCAATACTAGTATTGCTGCTGCCCTTATCCCTGTTAGTTCCATTACTGCGGGGTTTATCTGCAGAATCAGGATTATATTTGTATTTTTCTTTTTCCTGCCTAGGGCCCTCGAGGCTTTCCTGGTGCTCCTGGTCTGCCAGGTCTCAAGGGTCACCGGGTAAGAGACAAAGTTTTCCCTCTGATATAGATTATATTTCCTGGCAATTTCAGAAAGAAGATGTTTCATTGTATCTGTGCAGAATTTGTCTACACTACAGACAAGGCAGCTGTAGCAGAATTACTGGCATTTGAGAGAAAGAGGGCCTTGCAGAAAATCAGTGCTATTCCTTTTAAGCTGACCTTTGTATTACATGCTCCAGTGCTTTTTTACTCTATTTCCAAATGTTCTGGGAAACTGGAAGGAGCTTGAATGAGCCCTGCCAAGCTTCAGGAGGCGCAAACCTGACAGTTCTCTCACTTTGTTGGCAAGTCTTGCATTAGGGTGGGGAACTTGAGAGGTGGATATGTTTGCAACATGGAGTGATTACAAATGACCAAGTTTTCTGGCCAGAATTTTACTTCAGGGAGGAATAAATTGGTTTCCTATGGCTCAGAGCCTCCTCCTTGTTGTTTTAGAATTTTTTTAAAAAACTTTCTTGTTTTAAAAAGGAAACCAAATCCAGGGAAATGTACCTTGTACAAATGGTTTCCATTTAGGAAATGTTTAAAAACTGTTCCATCTGGTTTTTTTTCTTCTTTATTTTTTCTTTTCTTACTCTTACCACCTCAGATCCATTCTTAATACCTTAATATCAAGTTACTTTAACAATAATAGTAGGAGTGCTCTCTATGTGTACATATATGAATACAATTTATTAATATTTTTATAACTTACAGGGATTGAAAGGACTTGACGGTCCAAAAGGTGAAATTGGAGCAGCTGGAGCAAAGGTATTTTTATGGCCAAAACAACCAAATGATTAAGCATGTTTTGTGTAATACCAAAATCCTGAAAGGCAGGAGATCTTTTGAACACAGCTTTGTACCCGCTCTGATTTTTATATGGGGGAGAGAGTTCAATAGTGCCAGTCCCAGCTGCAGCTGGGGCTGCTTTAGGCCTGTAAGGGATCACTGGGGGAGCTGAGTGCTCCATTTGTGACATGTAAGTAATACTGAAGACAGCAGAATCTGTTAACAAAGGGCCCAATCTTGCAGTTCTCCACTTGGACAGTTCATGGTTCTTGGTGGCTCTGTGTGACCAAGTTGAAAATTTTTTAATATAATCAAATAGACAAATGCATAACTCAAACCTGACTCTCCTCTTTCAAATTATTATAGATTGGCTTAAAAGAAACAGGCATTGGAGAGGGGATATATTTTAATCAAACTGACTATTTTATTAGTTTACTCTCTTAGAATTTTTGATCCCAGTTGGCACTGCAGCACTCTTACAACTTCAGATCAAAGCAGTGGTGACACAGGATAGCCAGCTGGAGACAGTCCTATAAAGACAGGTTAAAAGATGCTATAAAAGAGCATAGAACACTTTTTTCAGGCTTTTCCACTTTCATCAGTGTTGATGCTGAAACATTTTTTGCCTGGCACAGGTGATAATTGAATGTGAGAGAGAACTATTCCTTTAGATTAAAAACACAGCAAATGAAGTGAATCTTCCAAAAACTAAATTTAAATGTGAGATTAGTAGTTAAGGAGAGTTTGTGTAAGAAAATATGTCTTTCCCAAGATTACCTACCCTTTCTGTGGAGGCAACAACAGCAGCAGTCTTGGCAGAGAGCACATAAGCACTGAGAACACATAAACGTGGCATTTCCGTCAGCGTGGGGAGAAGTGTCCTTGCCATGTGTGATGCACACGGGTACCTGAGCAAATCTGCCCCTGAGGTCCAACATAAGCACAGAGAACAGGGGTGAGATGTGACTCAATTTTCCTTTCACCCATTTCTCTAATCATTTCATTTCCTTTCCTAGGGAGAGTCCGGACCAACCGGAGCCATGGGTCCAGCAGGTCCTCTAGTGAGTGTCACATGCATTGGGTATTGCAGAAGTGATTGTAAATACTACTGCCAGTGGGAATTTCAGGGGTTTGATACCTGTATTTGAGCTCATGGAGCTGAACTTTCTCTACATGAAGGCTTCATTTTCTATTACTCTTGACAGTGAATATGGTCCACTGTAAGCTCTTCCTCCCCTCCATTCACAGACATAGGTAATAATGACAAATCAGAAGGCTCAGCAGAGACTTGGCTGTAGGTGTGGTGAAGGTTTCCCAACTGATCTAAGTGTAGGGTGATAGTTTTTTATTTTTTACATGTTGATGCCTCATATGGAGAGATTTCAACATGAGAAAAACTTGGGTTGCTCTGAGGTAGAACTGGAGTAATTTATTTCAGGAATGAACTTGCTAAGAAAACCATGGACAGAGAATTTTGGAGGTTATGGTGAGGATAAGTATGCATGACCTGGAAGTGAAATGGAGAAACTTTTTTTAGAGTAATTTTCATTTATGTGTGGTTTTGGACAACTGAATATGCTTGAGTAGTGTTACATGACAAAAACTGACTCTCAGCAGTGCTTCTGGAAGTAAAGCTTCTTTCTCATATCAGATAATGGCATCTCTCTGTGAAGCACTATGTTGTGTGTAGAATGTAATATCCCTGAAGTGGAATCTAATTTGTGAATGAAATTTAGTGAAAGAAGTTGCATTATTGTCACTGGTGAGTATATACAGAATTTATTCTAATGTGTTTAAAACTGGAAATACTGTTGGAATGGAAAAACAGAAATTACAGTTTATTAAATATCCACCAGGCAAGCCTGTGAGGCTGCAAGGATTTTTACAAGCTACTGCTTCTTTTCTGCTGTAGGACAAGATAAGTTACTCCTGCAGGAGTGGAAAAAAACAGTCCTTTTTATTATTCTGACACAATAATTCTCCTAAATAATGCACTTTTTGTTCTTTCTTCAAGGGACCTAGGGGAATGCCAGGAGAAAGAGGACGAATTGGACCACAGGGTGCTCCTGTAAGTAGAATCTTCCTTCTCTCTTGTAATTCTTCTCTTGTTAACTTACATTTAAATCCCTGAATCTGAAAGTGTTTGTTCATGGGACTTGCTAGTCACTTACGTTGTGAGTACTGCTATAGCTTAAGAAAGGGCTGAGCACTTTTGTGGGGTGAGGTCTTTACTATAAATTTTAAAATTTAAAAACAGCTTTAAAATGAGAGTGATAACTATATGGTAACTTCTCATAGCAGAGCTGCCCATGAGTCCAAATACCCTCACAGCACAATTTTCTGGGATATAGAAATGTCTTCTATGTTTCTGTGGGATTTCTTGTGAGAAGTTCTTTTCTGCAAAAATTACTGAACAGAAAATAATATGTTTCAATTTTGTCTGGAAAAAGGTTTAAAATGAAAGTTTAGATGAAGTCTTTAAATTCAGATTACAATTTAGATGAAATTTAAAAATTTGATCCCAGATAATAAGGCTATAATCTTAAAAATATTTTGATTTCTAGCAAAAGGAGGGATTATCCTTGACATGAGATCATATTTGATTTAGAACTTTCATCCTGCCGCTTTTATGTCCAATATCAAGTATTGTTTTTCTGGCATTTCCTCCCTGTAACTTTTATATGATCCACTTGTGTCATGTGCCCCATACACTGACACTCTCAAAATATTGTCCTTTCTGAAAATAGAGAAATCCATTAACTCAAATGGGAGCATAATTTCTTCCAGAAGTTTTCCATGACAGTGTTTGGAAGAATGTGCAATCCAGCATTTCTTCAATCACTTTAGTATATATAGTTTTATCACAAATGCTGACAATAAATAATTAAAAAAATAGGTACAGTTCTTACAAATACTCTGTGTTTTCTGTTTTCGTGTCTAGGGCGGACGTGGCCAGCATGGTATGCCTGGGAAGCCAGGCCCAATGGTAAGTGATTGGTTCTCAATCACCCACTTTTTCACTCCATATTTCCACTTGCCTTTTGACACTACCAAAAAAAAATGTTGGCAGTTGCTGGTATCAGTTAAGTGCATCTGGAATTAATTATCTGAGAATGATTCCTAGTTGTACTCAGTTTTAGTGCTGTCCTCTGCAAAATTGTCCTCTGTAGTTTACTTCACCTAAAGGTTTGAATTTGCAGAGGAGTCAGCTATAGCATCTCCTGGGGAGGTGATGCTCTGCTGCTCTTATGGAATCCATATGGTAGGGAGGAAATTGCCTCAGGTGCATGCACTGCATCCTAAAGCAGTTCATAATTGCATGTTATCTTCCTTCATGTGCAAAGCTGGCAGATGAGGCTTGTTGTCAGCAAGAAGGAAGGCACTCACTGATAGCACAACTTGCTCCCTGCAATTTTTCCTTTACCAAATGTGTAAAAGGGCCTTTTAATTAAGGACAGTCACTTTCTGAAGTGAAGGGCAGATGCCTGTGTCTGAATGTCTGCCAAGCTGAGAAAGCCTGGCTTGCTGGGCTGTTGAAGTTCTCCCACTGTGGCAGCAGGGCTGCAGAGGAAGACACGGCTGTTTACACTCAGAGTGTCAGTGTAGCAATGTCGGTTTGGATCCTGCAGTCCAATCTCACACTGCATTTGCAAAATACATTTGTGTGAATTCACTGAGTCAGGGATTATTCCCACACATACAGTTAATTTTGTGTTGCTTTTGCATGTGAAAACTGGTGATAGTTTTGTACTATTTATGCAAGGCCACTTTAAAAATGTGGTATTTATGTTTGCTTTTTTTTGAAAGCATCACTTGTAGGATATGGGTAACAGCTTCTACCCATTGATGTAGTCAGCCTTTACCCTTTTTTGATGTTCAGCTTAGAAAAAAACAACAAACCAAACACAAAACACAACAACCAAACACACCAAAAGCACTGCACCGAAAAAACTCCCTCAAAACCCTAAACCACACCTGTTTGCAGTTAGAATTTTATTCTGTGCATACTCTTTATTTACTTGTGACAAAGTTCTGAGAAAAATTCATTTATCTGTCATCTTAATGAACAGACTATTTTATTAAGCACTTCATTAAGAAATAATTAACTGTAATAGAAGCTCAAAAAATGATTGTAAGTGCCTAAAAGCAACAAAACTCAATTATTTAGTGTATCATGAAGGAAAGGTAAGTTGTTAGAAGAAACTTTCAAACAAAGAAAATATTTTTTTCAGTATTTAAAACAAACTATAAAGTTAAAAGAAGCTGTGTGGGAAGCTATGAGGTTTTACTTGAAGCTTGTAATTTTTTTAAAAAATAAAAAAAATGTGAGCTCAGCTTCACTGGACATGATAAGTGGTTGGCTAATATTTTTGGAAAATCCCATGAAGTGTCACAAGGGAGATACTTGTCCTTAATGTACATGTTTCTCACTGGAGAAAGCGTTAATGAAATCTGTTGTTATTTGGGTCAGTGCAAATCCTGGAACTCTTCCTGCAACAAGACAGAGATTTGGCAGACATTATTTGTGATCCAATAATCTGGGACATAGGTTTTCAAAAATACACTCGGTGAGCTGTTACATCGGTTCTGTAGAAATCCAGTGCAAGGTCACGGCAGAAATGTTGTCTGTATTTAATGCTCAGTGGGACAGATTGTTCTGATTAAGTTTGTCAGGAGAGCTTTATTACAAAGAACATTTTTTCTCAACATGAATAATATTTTACAAAAACACAGAAAATCAGGAAAAGTAAAGAGGAATTATCTGGGAACAGTGTTGCAGTGAGTATTAATAACCACTGTGTGCCGCCATCCCAAGACTCTGGAATACAGTAGAAAGTTCTCTTGAATGTCTTGTACAGCACAAGAGACATTATGGCTATGGAAACATCTTTTGTCTCTCCAGCCCTGAAATTTTGATACAAGATCTGTGTTTTACAGCTTGCAAATGAATTTACCTGTGAATTTAGGAATCTTAATTCCCATAATTTGTCACTGTGAATTGTGTACACTGCAATTCAGGCACTAATAGCTGAATCAAGAGCTGTAACTTTGCTGAAGTCAGCAAACACACTATTAAAGAACTGCACCACAATTCTATAAAATGTATATGTATCGCTTCAAAACCTCTGATATTTATAGTTTTGTTATAAACAAATGTTTTATGACTAAAAAAATACATGTAATTCTAGACCCACATTTACCCAGTAATGAGATACTAATCTGTGTGATCTAAACCAATGAATTACAGCTTTGTGTCTGTCTTTTATAGGGCCCACTTGGCATAACTGGATCTCCAGGTTTTCCTGGTATTCCTGGCTTAAAGGTAAAAAATAAAATGGAAGTGTCTTTTTAAAATGTCTAACAACACACAACTAAAAATGTGTAGTAGACTACACAGAGCTCAGACTTAAGTGTGTACAGATTCCCCAGGAGCTGCTGTGAAATCAGTCTTAGTCAAGACCTTCAGACAGAAGATAAAACCCAAAGCCAAATGAAGCAATTGCAACTCACCACTGTTAAGATACTTTGCTTTCCCTTTTTTTCATGTCAAGGGGTGATTATAAGATGACTGCCATGCTGTGCTTCAGGAATATTGTCATAATATTCAAAGAATAGCAAGATACATTACTAGAAGTGAGGCTGTGAGGGCAAGTTGAAGACAGTGTGGAGGCAGGACCTTCTAGTGCTGAAACTTCTAGTTTTGGCCAAGAACACTTTTTGAGATGATCTAGACTGGTAAGGGAAATGCCTGAACCCCAACAGAGATGTGCAGTTCATCAAAATAGAGCAAATTACAATTACTACCTTTTGTGGCTTGGAGTGATTGGGCTGTGAAATGAAAAACTTTGAATTGCTGTAGCACTGTCTTTGTGGCACTTCCCTCTCTTGCTTTGCAGGAAAGTGCTCTTTGTTTTTTTTTTCTTCTTAGCCTTGAGCCAAAGTCATACAGCTTCCTTATACTTATACATGCCCTGCATGCAGCTGCTCCTCNTGAGCCAAAGTCTTCGAAGATAGAATAGACAACTCATACAGCTTCCTTATACTTCTTACATATGCCCTGCATGCAGCTGCTCCTCTTTGTCCCTTTACACTCCTAAAACATGATAAGAAAACGTTATACAAGAAGAAACTGTCAATTGGTCAGGTAGCCAAGATCAGCAGATGTTTTTTGTTGTTGTGAAGCTGGCAACAGTCATGACACTGTTTGGAAACAAGTCTTAATAAGAGTATCAACTTAATCATAGAGTCATAGAATAGCAGGTTGGAAGGGGACCTCTAGTATCATCTGCACCAACCTTTCTTGGAAAAAGCACAGTCTAGACAAGAGGAGTGTAAAGTTAAATGATAGCCCTTGTAGTGCATGTCATAAAATGTTTTAGTATGGCTCAGCATGATTTTACCAAAGTCAATGTTTAAAAAAGCTGTCACACAATGAATCACTTGGAGCTTTTGAAAAGGAGAAGCTACCTTCCAGTTTGATCATCAGATGATGTAAAATTGGAATAGGTGCTTTGAACTCATAAAAGCTCAGCCGATTATACAATGAAGATGTGGACTTGTTTTATTAAGATGTAATATTAACAGCCATCAGTTCCAAAAGGCATGTTTCCTATATAAAATTAAAATTCAAAGAAGATGTTGGGAGGAATTTTTATCATCCAGTCTAGCCTTACAGGGATTTAATATTTAATATAGTTCTGTAACAGTGAGTTCATCTGTGCTGTGCAAAAACAACCCCAAATCAACCAATCCCAGATGTGTTACCATATCTAAATCTTAAGCCTTGCTGTTAATGAAGGTTGGAAAAAACTTGTAAAATTACAGACACGTAGTGGGATTTTAGAGAGACAGGTCCGTTCTTGATCTTATATGAACTCCTGGATAGAGCTGCTTTTTTGCAGAGAGTTTCCTTGTCTTGTATACATTGAAAAAAAAATCTGTCTATACTTTCAATGTTCACATTCACCTAGAAGTACTAGAAGCAAAATTAGGTAAGCAAAATTGTGTTTTAAGGATAATAAACTATTTCAAACAAATTGTTTTTCTGCTATAAGCTCAGTATTCCTCCTGAATTACTTTATAGCAATGCTTTTTAGAGCAAAATAATCTGAAGTTGTTTTCTCATGTGGAATCCTAGGGTGAAGCAGGTCCAACAGGTCCTCGTGGTCCTGAAGGTCCTCAAGGACAAAGAGGTGAAACAGGTCCTCAGGGCCCAGCTGGGTCACAAGGTCTTCCTGTAAGTACATTGAACTGAGTTCCTCAGTGCTCAGCTTGTGCATGTTCACCTGTTTATGGGGGTTTTTAGTGCCCCACCTGACAACAGAGTTTTACTCAAATTACCTTTTTTCCTATGGAAAAGAGGTCTCATTCCTTTGTTTTGTGCTAATTTTATTGATAATAACTATTTGTTACTTTATTACAAGTTGGAAAATGGAAAGTTACACAGTCTCAATATAGTCTCAATCCTCAAAGTACTTTAAAACAAGCTTAAACATAAGATCTTCAACATTAAAAATCACATTAACTTGCATGCTTTATTGCTCTTTTTAGTATTTGTATATGTTGCTACATTTATTTACTAGCCTTTATTTTCTGGTCTGGAAAAAATAACTATCTTATGCTTTTGTGATTGATGCTCATCTCATTAAAATGATTTTTAATGATTGGTATTTTGTCTTTAGGGTGCTGAAGGGACAGATGGTTCCCCCGGTGCAAAGGGCCCTACTGTAAGTAACCATATTTCCTGTTAAAGAAGTTGTGTAAGTTAATTTCTCTTGTTTCCTTATTTTTGTTGTTTCCTTACTGTGCTCGCTGTTTGTATTTGTAGGGATCTCCAGGCACTGGAGGCCCCCCTGGATTATCAGGCCCCCCTGGTTCCCCAGGACCACAGGGCAGCACCGGCCCGCCCGGGATTCGAGGCCAGCCGGTAAATGGGGTCTTTGTCTCTTTGGGAATTGTAGTGTCTGGCACAGGTGTCACTCCATGGAACTGAAGCAGGGATTAGCAGTGGGCTTCCTTTAAGGACAGCAGTAGCATGCCAGGGAGAGTTCTAAGACTCAGATCCTGTGAATCTGCTGTGCATCCAAAACACCACTACTTCTTTGAAAAAGGAGTGTGTCTTTAGAGACCTGGGAAAAGAGATTTATTTAAGTTTTTGTCTTGATAACATAATAATAAACAAGCATAATAAGGGTAAAGACAAACCCTTGTTGTAGATATAATATATAGATATTATACTATTAATATCCTATTATAGATATAATAGATGGTACAAGCATCATATTATACTATCTACAATTAGTGACTAAACTAGGAAATGTTTGTTTCATGGCATAATACAAAATGATGAAGTGTTTGTGCAGACTTTCAACTTTACTGGTGCTATTCATGTGTTTGTTTTCAGGGAGACCCTGGTGTCCCAGGTTTCAAGGGAGAAGCGGGACCCAAAGGTGAACCTGTAAGTCTCCATATGCCTTTTGAGATGAAGAGGAAACACAGAGGCTTATAACCATGTAACTTTTGGGAGAAAACTGACTCTGCAGAGTTTGAGTTGGTTTATCAATCAATCTGCAGCTTTTCTTTCCCACCAGTTAAATAATCATGTATTAACTGACAAAAATACAGAGGTGAAGTAATAGTTTCTTTACCACTGTCTTCTCCTTTGAAAATTTCTATGAGAGTCTCACTGAATTTTGACTCCTTTGCAGCTTGACCAAATACAGACTATTGTGGGTGATTATAAGAAGCAGTGTACAGCCCAACTGCAGAATTACAGTTTATTAGCTTAGAAACATTGTAAAAGAGAAAAGCAGATGCTGAAAAGCTGTTATTTTTAACTGATCCAAGACCTAACAATTTTTTTTCCTCCTTTATTTGGAAAAAATGTTTATAGTGTCCAGAAGACAGTCTGTTTCAATATGCCTGAGAAATTGTGAGCTTAACAATCTTTTTTAAAATAACATTTTATTCTCACCAGGGCCCACAAGGTCCCCAGGGTCCCATTGGCCCCATAGGTGAAGAAGGGAAAAGAGGTCCTCGAGGTGATCCAGGGTCAGTAGGTCCACCAGGTCCTGTTGGAGAGAGGGTAAGAAATCTAGAGGAATAATACTTCTCAAGAGGTGCACTGCTAAGCTGAAAAACCTTTTGACCTACCCATGGACGTTCTTACAGCTTGATTGTGGGTGTAGTCAAACCTTCTTTTCCTAGCAGTATTTACTACTGTGTGTTATTTTTTTACACTGGATAATTTTATGTGGAGATTCAGTGCCCAGGATAGAATGGTAGGAGAAAGGATGGAGATAGGACAAGCTCATCTGCAGGCTTTTTCCTTCACCTGTGCAACTGCTCATCTTTGCTTTCAGTGAGGCTGTTCACACAGAAGGAGCTGTCCAGCATGCATGAATGAGACACTGATATTTTTACCACTCTAAGTCATAACCCCTCTCCCCTGCCCCCCAAATTAAAGTACCGAAGTAAGAAAATTGTAAGGAAATTAACTGAATCTTCAATCCATAAATCTGGTCCTTTATTTGTAATAAGCTATGTAAAAATTAAGATGATTGTCTCATATCTACTGCTTTTCCTAGGGTGCTCCTGGTAACCGTGGTTTTCCAGGTTCTGATGGCTTGCCTGGACCAAAGGTAAATTAAATTAAAGTGTACATCCTTTAATGTGTAGTTTGTTAAATCTTCATACATCCAGACATATAATAAGAAAGTGTTCCATTAAAAATGTCTGCTTCTGGGCAAAAAGGCAGATCCAATTTACAAATGCTAAAAGGGGGTCTGAATGTTTTGAGACAAAAATTTTTTGGGAAAAGTCACTTCCATATCCCATGATGTTCAACTTTGCTTGCTTGTCTCTGGCTTAATGCTCCCTCATTTTGAAACATGCACAGATAAGGGATTGACCTGTTCTGCTCCTGTATTGCTTTATGTATTGCCGTGTAGGAGGGGGCTCTGTGAAAAATTGCCTATTCTTTGTGTGTGGTGTGATTTTCTAGACTTGTCCCTTAAAAAAAGATGGGTTTACCTGGCTTTATGCTCTAACACTTCCAGGGAAGTGACTCACATAGGCATTTGTCTAGTACTTCTGTAAATGCCTACCTTCTTGGTAAAAATACAGGGATTCTAAAATGGTTATATAAACTTGCTTTAAGGAAGAGACAACTTTTCAGTAATAATTCTGGGGAGAAATGATAATAATTAGGAAACTAATCATAGTAAAAATATTAATGATTTGTAACTTTGTTTGCCAAAATAGGTCCTTAATAGAAGATTATTTAACCTTCTCCTGCGGTCACAGTTCCAGCTGTTAACTAGTAGTTCACCCTGTGTCTTTCTAGGGAGCCCAAGGAGAGCGTGGTCCAGCAGGATCTTCTGGACCTAAAGGAGGTCAGGGAGATCCTGGACGTCCTGGTGAACCTGGCCTTCCAGGTGCAAGGGTAAGGGATTGATAGCAGTACCCTACAAACCATGGTACCTTTCATTTTCCAAAGGCAGCAGTGAATGTTTGGGAATTTAGAAGCTGTTATGCAAGGGTAGACTGGTTTCAGTGGGGCTAAAGGCCAAAAGACTTTGTTTCCTGCTGATGCTGGGAAGCACAGGTTTTGTCTTAGAAAAAGGAGAAATAGCCCTGATTGAGAACAGCTGATGCAAATGAATGAAGTGTGTTTGTAAAGCAAAGTTGCCACTGGTAACATGGATTGAAGGCCAACCTTCATGAAATTGGTGATTGATAACATAGAAGATTGAGTGGTACATATCACCTAGAGATTTTTTTTCAGGAAAATTATTGGAGGACAATTCAAAATACCAGAAAAAGGGGAGAAAGGGAGCAGTAAAATGTGATATAGATCATGGCAGAAATAAAGATGAGCCTGTGAGAAGTTGAAGAGGTATAAGGCAAGAAAAGAGAGAATAGGAAGAAGGAAGATCAAAGGCAGTGAGGGATGAAGCTGTAAAATGAAGATAAGTATGAAGACCTTTGACACAGAGAAGTTTGTGCTATGGTAGTAACTGAGCATTTCTTTGGGATTTATTTATATTTCTTGATTGTTACAGAATTATAAACCCAACCCTAACACCAATACTATTCCTGCTTTTAGGGGTTGACCGGAAATCCAGGTGTTCAAGGCCCTGAAGGAAAACTTGGGCCCTTGGTAAGTGACAAAAATTAGTCTTTTCAGTTAATGTCACAGTAATTCAAAGGTCCCACCTCACTGAAATTGCTTTTATTAACATGAGTTTTCTTTATTTATTAAAGCTCACCTTCTCTTTTGATAGTTCACTTTACATTCCTAACTTCAAAATTAGTACCAATAACGTTTGTGTAGTTTTGTCTTTGTAGCAGTGTCTCTTGCTTACCAGCTGCTGCATCATTGTGAAATGTTTGAACTAAGTATTTTTTTTGTTGTCGCTTTAAGGACACAATAAATTATTTGTACATGATTCAGTTCTAATAATTGCATAGCATTTGGCTAAATCCAGCAGTATGGCTATTGTTATGTCTGCTGTAAAGACATTTTGACTGATAAGTGAAGCCCCAAACCAGGTTAATGCTATTTTCTTTATATATATGCAAGCATTTTCTTGGGATCAATCATTTCATATGAATAAATGTATTTAGAATTTAATGTGGAAAGTGCTTTATCTCTGCAGGGTGCTCCCGGGGAAGATGGACGTCCAGGTCCAGCAGGTTCCATAGGAATCAGAGGTCAGCCAGGCAGCATGGGCCTGCCTGGGCCAAAGGGTAGTAGTGTAAGTATGGCAATCCCTGTTTGATTTTAACCATTTTTGTATATTTTAATGGATGAAAAAATATCTAAACCCGATCATTTTTATTTCTGCAATTTAGGGTGATCCTGGAAAACCAGGAGAAGCAGGCAATGCAGGAGTCCCAGGACAGAGAGTGAGTGTGGCTGTTATTTGCAGTGATTACAGAAAATGGTGCTTTTCTGTTATGTGTGTTCACCATACAAGACTTCTTCCTCTGTCGTTTTAATGTAGGGAGCCCCTGGTAAAGATGGTGAAGTTGGCCCCTCTGGTCCTGTTGGCCCACCAGTAAGTCAGTTTTTACCTCTCTGCCTGCCTGCCTGGCATTCCTTCTACTCACTCCTCTTTTGGCTTCTGTTCTTATTAACCTTCATGCCAGTTGTTGATTCCAAGCAAAAAATTCCAAGAAAATTTAATGAAAAAACTGTTCTAAAAAAATTGCTGGCTTTGTATTAAAAAATGTATATTAGTAGTCTAATTCCTTTTACTAACCATTACAAAAAATAGTGCAAGGAGTAAAAAATTATCATGGTTGATTTTCCCGTCTTTCTTAGTTTTAATGGAACTGAATTTTCCTGTTACCAGAGAACCTTTAGGGGAAGGATTTTAAAGAAATGATATACATCTTATTACATCTTCTAGATAGGCTATCTTGTTCTGGGATAAGTAAAAATATATAGTAAAGAAATACCTAATTGAAAATATGCATATTCAGAGAAAAGGAAAAATTGTGGAGCCTGCCTATATTCCTCTTCTGTTTACTTATTACTTCCTTTCGTGTAGGGTCTGGCAGGAGAAAGAGGAGAACAAGGCCCTCCAGGTCCTACAGGGTTTCAGGTATGTGCATTAATTTTTAATTTTTTTTTAATTAAAAAATAAACAGCCATGTCTTTATCAACTTAAATTGGAGAAATTCAATCAAGTGATGCTTAATATAACACCACTTCAGAACTAAGGCAAGGATGTTCAGAATAACTAATCATCCATAACTTTAATATCAGCTCTGCACTAAACCAAACTGGCAAAGGCTTAAATACAAGCTCTGTATCCCTTGAGAGAACCTTAGATGTTAATCAGTTTTAATTTGAAGATTTTCCAAAAAAGTTCCAAATATGTAGCGAAATAATTGTCTTGATAATGAAATACTAATTAAATCAATATCTGTTTATAGAGAACTTTACTATTAGGGCTGAGTTGCCCTGTAAATGTTAAGGAAGGGCTGCCATCTCATTTAGAGAGGGGGACACACTGGTGCAATATTCATATAACTCTTTCCCTTGGGGATCTCTGAAAGTGTGCTCTTGCACTGAGTGTACTGCAACATTCATGATCTTGGTGTCCTAGTTAACTCTGGATTTACATAGCTTTCTGTCATGTTAGTGACCATTTTATTTACTTTTTACAGGGCTTGCCTGGGACACCAGGTCCTCCAGGTGAGGGAGGAAAGCCAGGTGATCAGGTAATGTATGTGTAACATAACATTAAAAAGAAAACAATTTATAAAGTAGTTTTACATTCTCTTCTCTTTCTTATTGAATTTCCCACTCTGTTTCAAAATACTTACCGATTGATGTAGTCTGCAAGCTGTCTAAGAAATGCTTTGGCATGAAATAATTATGAGAATCTGTGTTCTTGGACTGAGCTGGACTAGCACCTCTTGTCATTGACAAATAGGATTTAGAACTGGCCATCTACATTCACAGTACTTTGGAAATAAAAATGTTTGTCTCTAATTTCCATAACTATAAAGTTATGAATAATGATTTCATTCTAATGGTGAATTTTGTTCTTAGGGTGTGCCTGGAGATCCTGGAGCTGTTGGTCCATTGGGCCCAAGGGTAAGTGTTTTCTTTCAGAGTTTAAATATTCATAACAGTTCTCTGAGGGTGGAAGTTGATGCATAATATGGACTTGACCAGCTAAAGTCAGTATTTGACCTTTTTCCCCACCAACAAAATGGTTGTAAATATGGATATTTTAAGATAGTTTGTGTAAAATCTACCACCTTTAATGATTTTGTAGCTCCTGAAGTGGTGTTGAGTACTAGCTGCTAAATGATTTGGTTTATGCTGTGAAATGAGTTTTTAGTTTGCTGAGCAACATATTTCCCCCACCTCTAACAGTAAAAGCATAAAGCTAGTTTTTATTTAATCAGTTCTCCTAGAATTTGTTCACAGGCTCTAGTGCACTTATGGTGTATTTAGGATTTTGTCTACCAGAATTCTACACTGCCTTGTACATAAATTATAATCTTCCATTTTGTAGGGAGAACGTGGCAATCCAGGGGAAAGGGGAGAACCAGGTGCCTCGGGACTCCAGGGTGAAAAGGGTATGGCTGGAGGCCACGGTCCCGATGGCCCAAAGGTAAACTGAGTAGAGATTTGCATTGCTGCAGTGATGTGATGTGTAATTCTGCTCATTTGCATGAATATAAGAGAGATATTTCTTTATTATAAATGTGATGGGCATCTCCCTTGTATAAGGAAGGACACACAACTCCAATTATAACAATATTAATAACTTGCAACATACTTATATGTTGAGAATTCACAACAGAACTGGGCAAAGTCATTTCTGAACTGCAGAAAACCTTCTAGCAATGTTGTAAGAGCCATGCCAGTTTACCCAAAGACAGTTGGCAGGGCTAAGCAGTTAAAAGAAAATGGTGAAAGCTTCATGCCTGCATGCATGTACCTGCTGTGGATGTGATTAGGCCAGCAAAGTCAGGTCAAGCAGGGAGTGCCTCTAGTTATGTGAGACCTGTAAATAGACATGAGCATCTCTGCCATGGTAACTTCTATCTGAACCTAGTTTCTATACTAAACCTGTGTGACATCAAGGTCAAGGAAGAAAGATTCCCAAGCTTCATTTTTTGTCTGTTTTCATCTCCAGTATGCACTGATTAAATATTAATGTATTTGGAAGATCTACAGTATTACAGTTGAACTTCCTGAGTAACACAGTGGGAAAAGAAAAGTATTTGGATGTGAATAAAGTCCAAATTTCAGATAAAATTATTACTTAAAACTGTACCCCAGAGACTTCAACACAGGCACAACATGTTCTGCAGCCTGGAGACAAAGATGCTTCTCAGATGAATAGGCAACAACTTGTTTTTTGTTCCAGGGAAGCCCAGGCCCTAGTGGGACACCTGGTGATCCAGGCCCACCGGGCCTTCAGGGCATGCCTGGAGAGAGAGGGATTGCTGGAACACCTGGCCCTAAGGGTGATAGAGTAAGTCTGTTTATTGCTGTCCTCCTGAGTAGCATGACCTGTCCCTTACTACTGCAGTTATTCCAGGGTATGACCTGCTCAGCATTCAGTGCCATAACTGGGACTTTCTGGGTGTTTTCCATAGGGCGGCATAGGTGAGAAAGGTGCTGAAGGTACGGCTGGCAACGATGGGGCAAGAGTAAGTAAATCTGTCCCTCTCTTTGGACCTACTCTTCACACACTGGTTTGTTTACTGTGCTGGGGGACTCAGCTTGTACAGTTAAACACTATGCAGCATTATCATGGTATGCCATGGGTTTACAGCCATTACCTCACCCTCCAAATTTTCAAGTTTTTTAAGACTGCTGTAAACAACATTTTGGGGTGTCTGTGTTCCAAGCCCGTATTTGGTATCATCAGTAATGTGAGTTATGAGCTCAATGAAAAGGGTTCACAGTTGATTTGGGATTCGTCTAAGTTGACTGTAGTAAAAAATATGAAAAAATGAACAGGAAGAGATGAATAGGCAAAAAGCAAACCTTCCAGCTCTAAGTCTTGGACTAAGGATGCCTCCTTACTGTCTACATCGAGTTGCCCACAATCTGTCCTGAATTTCACAGGTGAAAATTCCTATAAGTGCACTAAGCTTCACCTAAGCAGTAATTTGCTGGCACTTCTGGAAAGTTTTGAATCTCCATTTCATTAATAAGATCTCTAGTCTGCTCAAGATGTGTTCAAGACACATTGCACGCACTCTGCTGCACAGACCAACTGTCCAATAATTCCAATTGCACTGGGTTTTCTTTGTATGCACTGACCATTTTTCCTTCCCATATGTTATTTGAGTTACTTTTTACATGAATTGAAAATATGTCTGAGATTCTTGGGTTGAGAACTGCAAACCAGTTGAGTACTTATGGCTAAGCATTTGGAAATCTGAGGTGCAGTCAAAATACAAGGATCCTGTCTGGACTAAATTTATTGATAAAGAAAAAATTTTTTGAGAAACCCTACTATACAGAAGCTCTAATAAAGTTATCATCTGTGAGCAGGAATTGGTTTTCTAAATCAAACATTATCCAAAGATACAGAGCAATTCTTAGTCATTGTAAGGGATGTTTAGAGCTTACAGTAGTTAATGAACAGATGAAGTAATGGTGAGCTGAAGGGTCATTATGTAGAGTTGGTGGTTTGGATGGAGAGTCTGCAACCTATTTGCCTACCTTATGAAGAGATAAAGGACTTTTTTGAGCAGTTTGTAGGATCTAAATGAATCTTCATAAAAAATGATGGATACTTTAAAATGAATTTTAAAAGTTAAATACTAACATAAAAGAAACAGAGCTCTGTGCAAGTGGGGGAAAAAAGACTTGATTTCTTTCTGAGAGAGCAAAATAAAGCTGGAGATTTTTTATTTTTATACCATTGGCCTTATTCATGAATACTGCATAAAGCAGATGATGAACTTAGAGAAGAAAGAGAGAATGAAGGAAAGTAGATCTTTTGTGGGGAGTCTGGTCATTGGGAGAGGAAATGCAAGACAATTTTAGATAAAGAAGACAAAAGAAGTTTCCAGAGATAAAGTAGAAGAATTCAAAAGAGGGAATAGTAATATATGAGAAGTTTAAAACTATCTTTTTTGGAACATCACTTTTCTAACTTCCTTTCATCTTAATTTGTTCTAAAGGGTCTCCCTGGTCCAATAGGCCCAATGGGTCCAGCAGGTCCCACTGGTGAAAAGGTAAACAGATTTTTATTCCATTCCCTACTGAAGTTTCTTAATATTATCAGACTTCATTAGCGTTTTAATGACCAAACAAGTAAACTACTTGGGAAATAAAATCCTTTCATTTTATTTTAAGGGTGAACCAGGTCCTCGAGGTCTAGTTGGTCCTCCTGGTTCTCGTGGAAACCCGGTGAGTAAACATGCTTTGTTTTTGTCTGGTGTAAGTTAACAGTACCTAACACTGATCCAAACTCCAGGCATTTTTCTTATTTGCTGATACATTTTCCCCTTTTTCTTTCCCTTTCTCTGTAGCCAAGTGTGAAGTTCTGACTTGTTGCTGTGCACTTGCAAAAGTATTACCAGATTTTCTTCCTGTGACCTATACTTGTTTTAGGGCACTTGTTTATGGAGTTACCCTCACTTACCTCACTCCTGAAACTATGCCACCACTTGTAATTGTGTCAATGTTTTTAAAAGCATGCCCCTAGCAGATACCACTGCACATAAACAAATATTTAATGGGCAAAGTGCAGAGGTAATCCTTAGTTCATCCAATTATGTAACTCTTATAATCTTAGATCTATTAGTGATTTGAAGTATTTTAAGGGTTGACTTCAATTAGGGAATTAGAGGCTCAGCCCTTCTAGATCCTTCATACTGCTTGAAATTGATTATGTCCCTGTCATAAATCAGAACACTCTTATTTCCAGTATAACTTGGAGCAGCTTCCACCCTTTTAGGGAGTGCTGGAGTTGGCAGCCTTCAGCTCCTTCTTTTCCAAGCAAATGTGTGGAAAGCTCAGTCAAAGCCTGTTGTGACCTTATAGAAGAGTGCATCTTTGAACTACTGTTTTTTTTCCCCGGTGTGATTGGAGTGGTAGCTTGAATGAAGTGTGTACTCTTTGGCCACCCCTGGAAGGGGTGGGTTGTGACCAGAATTTCTCCTAATGCTGTTTTAATACTTGCCTGTGCTTTCCACCTCTGAATTCTGAAAGCTCAATATAGTCTTGAACATATGGCAGCTTTTAACATCATAACTAACATTCTTTATTTTATGATTAAAGATCATTTGATTCTGATTGATAGAGCAAAAGTATAATGACACTTATGACAGTAAATAGTTAACATCCTTTCTGATATATTGAACTGTAACTGATCTTGTCTGTAGAAAGATGGTTGTTAAATACAGTTATTTCAATTTTTCTGACCAGGGTTCCCGAGGAGAAAATGGCCCAACTGGCGCCGTTGGTTTTGCTGGCCCCCCGGTATGTGTTTTGGAACTCTGATGAGTTTCCTTTACTCATGCTTTGACAAACTTCATTTCCTTCATTATGAATAATACTGCAGTGTTCTGGATCAGGAGTCACATTTTTGCTGCAAAAAGAGCTGTTTCTTTCTCCCATCAGTGTATCAAGTGAAGGAGAGGGCCAGTAAGCGCCCTAGACAGTTGAAAAGTGGTTTTCTTGTTAAGATTATGTAATTTCTCACCAGATTTCATATTTTTGTTAGTATGTTATGTTGCTCCTTTGAGATTAAAATGAAGGAAGTTAAAAAGTGTCTGCTGAAGGTAGCAAAGATTTGCACCATGAGTAGTGAAGGCTGGAATGAGGTGATGGACCAGATGGACTGGAATACCCTAAGCTTTCCCACAGCTGAAATATCCTGTTTCCGGATCCCTTTTACAGTCTTGCACCTGTTTCCCTTGGTGGGAAAAAAAGTCTAGAAAAGACAATGTTTGTTTTGTAGCTGCTGAGGAAAATAGAAAATCTAAAGAGAAGAAAAATGTGCACTAGATAAGTAAAATACTTAAAATGGAAATACTGGCTTCACATAATGTTTAGAAAATGTCACGTGTGGTCTTCTAAAGACCATGCTGAATTGTTAAACAAATGCAGTTTTCTGGGCTGATGTGTACCCCTGGAATTTTGTTTTACCCATTTAGAAATTCTCTACAGAATTATTTTGTTAGGAAATATTTGGTGTTGCCTGCCCTGATGTTTCTTCTAAATATTATTTCTTATAGGGCCCTGATGGTCAGCCTGGTGTGAAAGGTGAACCTGGAGAACCTGGACAGAAAGGAGATGCTGGATCTCCAGGACCACAGGGTCTTGCTGGGTCTCATGGTCCCCCAGTAAGTACAAATAAAATCATGACAGAACAGTGACATAGGCTGATCCTGTTAATTTAAGAAGTTCTGGGTATTCACTATCATCCCTCTCTTTCTCCTTTCCTTTTAGGGCCCTCCAGGTGTTCCTGGTCTGAAAGGTGGTAGAGGAACTCAGGGTCCACCTGTAAGTAGATCTTACAGGTTGAGACCTGACTGCAGATAATCTAATACAGAAATTTTATGTAATGTGTGTACTATTTCTTATCTCAGCTTGGTTTTTTTCAGTATGTAAATATAATTTGCTCACTTATTCAGCCAAGAACATTTGAGGTAACTGGTGCTGTGTTTCTTTTGATAAAGATGGCATTAAAAAGGTGCTTTTTTTAGGGTGCTACTGGATTCCCAGGATCTGCTGGAAGAGTTGGGCCTCCAGGACCTACTGTAAGTTAATTATTATTTTCCTAGTAGGTTTTATAAAATGGTCACCAAGAATCTGAAGGTTAAATTAAGCAAGAATGGTGAAGCAGTGTTTATGTCCTGATGCTATTGAAGAGAAGTTTTTCAGCACTGATTTCTGTGACTGATTGTTTGCTCATTAAATAAAGCTCATTAGTCTTCAACTTGGTCCAATGCCTGATATTGGTCCAAGGCTTTCTATTGGGTTAAGTAGGCTTTCAAATTGCTGCTCAGGTTGCTCCAGTGACTTGATTGCTTAGAGGAATAAAACCCCCCAACTTATATTTTCCTTTATATTTTACTTTTTATCCTTTTAGTGGTGACTGAAATTCGGACAGTTTTTGGAAAAGAAAGAGCCTCTACTGGGCTCTCTCATTGGTGGAGTTATTCATAAGTTCCATTAAAATAAGCTCAAACCCACAAATACAAAATCTCTTCTGTTCAAACATTTTCAGAAACACTATAAGAAAATACTAACTGTGGATCTAGTTGAGGGTTGACCTCCACACAGAGAACTGTGTCATGCTTCATATGCCTTTTAATGTTATGATGAAAAATCTTGCAGTCATTGTAAGGTTATCAAATGTGAAGTTTATGGAAAACGTAATATACACATGAATTCTTTTAAAAGTATTTGAGAAATGAACAAAGGTCTGTTGAAACACTAATTTGTACCATGGAAATGGAAAGTTTGGATATGGACTTTAGCTTGATGATATTAGAAAGAATGGGCAAGGGTGAGTTTTCTAGCAGTGGTTATACACTTGAGGTGAAAGAAAAAAAAAGAGAAACAAAAAAAAGTGTCTTTTAAAGAAGTGAGTTTGGAATTGAAAATTGGGGGAGATATGGGTGGAGCTTGGACATAATTTGATGAGATCTTTATTTGATTTCATTTATTTTATCATAAAAGAGATGATAATAGCTTTTAGCTCATTCACATTTGTTAGCCTCAGAGTGTGCATTTATAGTTAATTGGAACACAGTCCTTAGAATTTTATTGCCCTTGTCAGAAAAGGGTCCAATGTAATGATGTGTTTTCTCTTTTTTTAGGGAGCCCCAGGGCCTGCTGGGCCTATTGGTGAGCCAGGAAAAGAAGGTCCCCCAGGTCTTCGTGGTGATCCTGGTTCTCATGGCCGTGTGGGAGATCGAGGGCCAACTGGGCCTCCTGGTGGCCCGGGAGACAAGGGTGACCCAGGGGATGACGGGCAGCCAGTACGTCCCTTGATTGTCCCTCCACCAGCTCCAGGCTTGCTCTCATTGTTTATTGCTGCTGACATGACAGTGACATTGCTTTCTCCTCTGTGGATTTCAGGGCCCAGATGGCCCCCCTGGTCCAGCAGGAACTACTGGTCAAAGAGGAATTGTTGGAATGCCAGGACAGCGAGGGGAGAGAGGAATGCCTGGGCTGCCAGGGCCTGCAGTAAGTAACCACCAGGCCATGTGCCACCGGCCTGGGAATTTTTGTGTGGAATTTGCAGTGCAGTGCTCCTTAGCATGAGGAGAAAGCTGGAAAACTCCAGCTGCTGGAGTGAATAGAGAAAGAATAGTAAAGAACTTAATCTCATGCAAATGGATGAGGTGGAAGGTTTACTTCCTTTTTGTTTCTGCCATAATGGAAAGTCTAAACCTGAATTAAGAATAAGTGAGTAATAGCATTTAGGCTTCTGTGTAAAATGTTCCTATTTGACTTGATCCCTGAAAAAAACAACCCCACACTCTCCTTTAGGTACCCAAGGTCACTTGAATGTGAGTAAACACTCTATAAGCACTGTTTCAAAAATTGTGAACTACAGCCTTCCAAATTGCCACATGAGCTCTCTTTGCATTCATGTAGGATTTATAGGTATTTGTTGGATAGCCTAATGATCCAGTAGATCAAACAATTAAATAGACCATTAGTAAAAGGGTTGGTATGGAGGATCTGTCATTACCACTGGATCCATTAAGTCGCTTTATAGCTAAAGTTGGCCAGAAATTTTTCCAGTCTAACAGGATTTGTTGGTGTTGAGACAGAAAAATCATGATAGTTATTTCAAACTGCATTATATTTTTCTAATCTAAAACACCATACCTATTGCAGATAATGATATTAGACTTATTGATTTATCAGTAACTTCTTAAAAATACAATGTATATTAAATACATATTCCAATTCTGTAAGAACCTTTTCTTTAAATATCAGGGTTTTTTTCATTGACAAATGTAGATGGTATTTCAGTCTGGATTAATGAGTAGTTTGGCAGGCAGCAGGTTTTTAGTGCTTTCTTTGTTTTGTGATTAAAATTTTAATATATTTGTCATCTTTTTTTAGGGTACTCCAGGAAAGCAAGGTCCCACGGGGCCACCTGGTGACAAAGGTCCCCCAGGACCTATTGGCCAGTCAGGTGCCACTGGGCCTGTAGGTGAAGCTGGTCCAGAAGTAAGTATTACAGCATTGTAGCATGCAAGAAAAGACTGGTAGTTGTTCTCCTTGACTTGAAGTTAGAGGTGGAGAACAACTTTCTAATTCTTCTAGAAATGCAGGATTACAGAGTTAATCAATAGCTCTATTTTTATTCCATAACTCCAGGGACCTGCTGGTAATGATGGTACTCCTGGACGAGATGGAGCTGTTGGAGAACGTGTAAGAATATATTCTTTTCTTAATTTTCTTCTGCAAATCCCCATTTTATTCTTGACTTATTGTAGATTTTCTTTTCGTTCAGTTAACCTGGATGGAGATATTGTTCTGAAAGTGTATCCCAGCTTTGAATATAGTACCTCTCAAAGCTCAGGATGCCTGGCTGAGAGGCTAAGAACATCTGTCTCCACAAACTCAGACTTGAGTTCTTGAAGCAGGAATATCTTTGTAGGTTGCAAATGCTCAAAAATAGACTGGCAGTGATACAGTTTCGTTGCTTTGGTCTAGACGAGTCCTCTTTAGATAAACAGGTGAAATTCTGCTTTGCAGGGTGATCGTGGTGAACCTGGCCCTGCAGGCTTACCAGGTTCTCCAGGAGGTCCAGGAACTCCGGGTCCTGTTGGCCCTCCAGGAGATGCAGGTCAAAGAGGTGAAACTGTAAGTGAGGCTTTTTGAAAAAATACTTTGTTTATCAAAAACTATTGTGTATGCTTTTCATGCCTTGCCTCACATTCTTTCTGTATGCAATCATTGTAGGGTTCTCGAGGTCCGATGGGTCCCCCAGGCCGTGCAGGAAAAAGAGGTTTGCCTGTAAGTTGCCCATGGTCACTGTGGTTTTGTCTGAGATACTGCTGAGGAAAGCGTGTGAGGAATTCAGCCCAAATGGAAATGCCAAGCAGGGCTTCACCTTGTGTTCTGACTGCAAGTGGGTGCAGGTAGTTCTGAGCTGCAAAGCTGCACAAATTTGGATATTTGTATTTGGATACTCCAGGAATGCTTTCGAAGCCTCTTTATTTGGATCATGTTGCTGTCTGGATAATGGTAGGACCTGAGTTAGCAAATGGCTGGAGTCTGGCCTGAATAAGGGGTAAAGAAATGAATGCTGAACAAAAAGGGATGTTTTTAGATAAAAATGGCAGAAATACAACAAAATCACCTGCTCCCATTAAAAGGCCTTAATTCAACTCGTGAACTTCCGACTTCAGTCTGAAAAGGAAAATAAACAAAACTCCTCTTTTTTATGTTACATAAGTCTTTTACAGTCCAAGCCTGGAACAGAAAATCAGTTGCAAACATGGGAAATTCAAAACAATGTTGTCCTGTCCCTAAGCAGATGTCATTTGAAAGACAGTAAAGTTTGAGTAGTTAGTGATAATGATGGTATTGATAAAGTATTTGGAATATGGCATTGAGAAATTTAGCATGCAATTTGAGCTGAGAAATACAGAATTGAAAACAGCAGCCACGTTTTCCAATGATTCTTGAATTAGTGGAAGAAGTTTGCAATTATCAAAACTAACAACAATGAAACTGTGACAGTAATAGGATCAAGGTATTTGTGCTGCCTGGATGTTGTTGTCTGTAGTTAGGGAATGTAACTTCAGTTCTACTTTAATCATAATGAAGGTGAAAGAAGCTGTTAGAAGTAAAGATGCAGCCTGGATGATTTCATACTGAAAATATGCTTTATCATATGAGCCTGTGAGAGATCCTTAATATTTCAATCTCATCAACAAAAATAATTTGCCGCATACAGTAAGGTGAAGAAATATATAAATATTAAAAATGGTTTTGTAAATTATGTATTATCATGAATACAGGTTTGTGGGTTTTTTACTGTATTATGTAGCTAAGTAGAGTAAATTTGCTTCAACTGTATTTAAGCATAGCACAGTTTTCTGTAATTATTTACTTATTCTTTGGTAAAAAATTAAGATTGTTGGAGCTGCCTCAACATCATCATCTCTCTGGCTTTAAAAGGGAAGGAGGTCTGAGTGCAGTGTCTAAAAGCAAATGAGGGGGTTTTGAGGTTGGATTTTTTTCCCCAGTTCAGAATTTTACATTTCATCATTGATATTTACAGGGTCCCCAAGGACCTCGTGGTGACAAAGGTGACAATGGAGATCGAGGCGATAGGGGTCAGAAAGGACACAGGGGTTTCACTGGACTTCAAGGCCTTCCTGGCCCTCCTGTAAGTTGTTCTGCTTTTACTATAATTTTATTTGCTTGGTACTTAAATAGCATATCAGGAGCATAGTTATTTAAAGTGGAAAAAAAAGCAAACTAGTTATTTTTTCCCCACAAGGTGTTTGAGTGGCCTGGCGTCTGTACTTGCTAATATTTTTAATGCAACTTTAAAATACTGTTGCATGATGAGGTAAACCTGTAGTTGCAAGATGTGTGTTCTCCTATTCTTGTTCACTTTGCAAGGCCAATCCCTTAGAGTCAATGACCTGTCAGCACAAGGTGGTAACAGAAGCTGGTAGTTTCAGATAAGCAATTTAGAGTGTGAAATGCTTTTTGGCAGTGTTTGAATTCATTAGAGTCAAGGAATCCAGTGCAAAATCCCAAAAGGACTGTGAGAGCATCTCTTGCTAATTTTTTCAAGAAATTTGTGATTTCATTGTCAATTGAATAGAAATATAATGGAAAACTCGCTTGGTTTTTTTTACTTTTATTCACTGGTTCTGTGCAAATGCTGGAAGTTTCAAAACACAGGAACAGCAGCAACAAAAAGAGCCCAACACCCAAATTACCTTTTCACTTGGTGATAGCACTGTCATTTCCTCTCCTGTAAGCTACTCTGCTGATAGTTACCTCAAAACCAGGGCTTTTCTAGAGAAACAGCTTTACAGCCAAGCACCAGTAAATTTTATTAAGTTACTAAGTGATTAAGATAAAGGTACCACCCATTGTTTATGTACGTTTTAATCCTATTCATACCAAATTGTGTATATCACACACTAATGCCTTAGAACTAAAGTAATGTACTCTAAATGGCACAATGATATGATAATTTCTTCTGTTTAGGGTCCAATTGGTGAACAGGGCAGTCCTGGCATTCCAGGCCCATTTGGTCCTCGGGTGAGTATAACTTTTAAGGTTTTTCTTGCTTGAGGTTTGCTTTTTTTTCTTGCTCAGATGTCTATTTCTGCATCACTTTTATTTCAATGACTTTTATTGACTTTGGTATCATATGGTGATTACCCTAATATCTTCTGCTGAGACATCACCTTGTTTAATACAGTAAAGCTTTGTCATGAGTGTAGTTTATAGGTAGATAAAAATCTCAGCTCAGGATGACTACAGGGCTGCAGTCTCTTTTTACAGACACTTTTGCTGCAGCTGATACAAAGCTATGCATGTGGCAGCTCTGCTAATTGCTACTCTGCCTCTCATCCCCCATGTATGTCATTTACTCAAAAATAAAGGAGAAATACTATCCCTTGAGAACATCTAAGGGAGGCATCTACATCTACCTCTGAGCCTGTATCTGAAGGTGTACAGAAGCTACTCCAGTCTGCACAGCATCTGGAATCTGGAACTGATTCCACTTAAATGGTTAAGGAAAAGGATACACAGCTGAGCCAAGTCATATTATCTGAGGCGATTCACTTCATAAGAGCAGCTTTTAAATCGCCTTCTTGCTTTTACAGAAGAAGAAAAAAGGTGATTTTTAAAAGCTTGGTAACAGGCACAAGTAATCAGATTGCTTCTTGACAAGATATTGCTTATAATGGGCTGTTTTGTAAAACTTTGTTATAAAATGCTCAAATACATTCCATCTTTCTCCTATATTTTCTAGGGTCCTCCAGGTCCAGTTGGTCCTTCTGGAAAAGATGGAAGTCCCGGTCCACTTGGGCCAATTGGGCCTCCTGGTGTTAGAGGGACTGTGGGAGAAGCTGGACCCGAGGTAAATAGATGGGAATATGGGGGGAAAGGTTATCTTCAAATAGTCAGATTCTTTTTTTACAGTCCATCACATTATTTTCTTGAACATCTGTGAGCTCAAGACAAATGATAAAATGTAATAGTTTCTCCAACAAACATCCAGGGTAACTGTATTGAAAGGGTTAATTTCTTACTCATTTTCATCTTCTGAACCTGGGATGATCCCAGCCCAGAGTGAGCACAGCCACCTGTCTGACTGCCAGCACCCTCCATGGTGCCATGTGTTAGGGAGATCCTTCAAATAAACAGCCCAAATACTAACACTGAGCCCAGCTGACCTTCGTGCTGGGCTGAGGTTTACAGACACCTACCATGAGCTGATTCACTACTGATAAAACCTGGTTTCACCAGTTTGGAAAGAGTCCAAAACCTTGCTGAATGCTCCAGGCATATTCCACATGTACCAATTCAAAATACTCAGAAAAGGGTAGTTAAACTATTTGAAAGGTAAATTAAAAAAAAAAAAAAAAAAGAATTTGAGAAAAGAGTGGTCTGGGTGGTCATGTGGAGAATTAAAAAATTGATATTGCTTATTTTGTGGAAGAGGTAGAACAAAGTAATGGGTAAGAAAAGGACGGCAGTTTTTGCTGCTTTCTGTCTGGTAAGACATGGTGTTTCCTGTGTTTACCATGTGCTAATATTCTGCCTATTTCATTTGAATTTCTGCTAATTATCAGTATCTCCACCTCTGCCCAGACACCAAGACCTGTATGAAAAGTCTATGGTAGAGCATAAGAATATAATACATTTCTATCATTTGAGTAATGAAACCATACAAGAAATATCACATTCCAATATTTTTGGTTCTGCTGTCCATGTGGGCTTGCATGCAGCTGTAAGTTGGAACCAAAAAGCAAGGAATAAAATTTGAGATTTCACTTTTCCAACACAGTGTGTGTTAGTTTGGATGTGTGCTCTGTATGTGCATTTGGAGCACTAGTTGTGAGTTCTGAAGTAATGACTCTCAAAGGAAAGGCCAGTTCTGATCCACCACCTGGTGCACCAAAGCATCAAAATTCACCTGGAGGTACATTACAGACTTTGTGCTGCCAGAGAAGGGCTGGCAGGATGAGATATGTTTATTAACAGGTATCTTCTCACGTGTCCTGGTTCATGGTGACAGAAAGACCTCACAACCCACTGTTTGGGAAAATTTACTTAGTCAGGAAAAGACCTGCTCTTTCAAGTAAGGATGATATAGATTCTGTCCCACAGAAAGACCAGAGTTCTGTGGCTAGAGAGCTCAGCACTGCCCTGGATAAATATAAAGATGTTTCTAGTGCCAAATTTTCCATCCAAGAAAATGATCCTGAGGCAACTTAGGGGAAGCAGGAATTTTAAGAAATAAAGTTGTTAGGCAGGGATCTGAACAAAGAGGGACAGGTTTAACAAAGGGAATGAGGGCATTCCTTGGAGACTTTCCAGCTGTTAATTTTAAAATCAGGAGTAGGAGAAAGTTGAGCGAGGCATTAAGGCAATCAGAGAGGACATGAAGCAGAGTGAATACATACCTCACATGCAGTTCTAATCTCTTATCCCTGTTCTTTGAAAGGTGAATTCTTTATATCTGAATTGTTCCCTGTGCTTTAGAGTGACTGGCCCTGAAGTTTTGGGGGGGTGGTTTTGGTGGCAGGCTTTGCTGTCATTTGGCATAGTATTTACTCTACTGGACCTCTGTTGCCTTTTTGTTTTGAACCTTAGGGCCCACCAGGTGAGCCTGGTCCTCCTGGCCCTCCAGGGCCTCCAGGCCACCTCACTGCTGCCATTGGTGACATCATGGGACACTATGACGATGCCATGGCGGATCCACTACCAGAGTTCACTGAAGATGAAGCAGCCCCTGATGACCACAATAAAACAGACCCAGGAGTCCACGCCACACTGAAGTCCCTGAGCAGCCAGATCGAGACCATGCGCAGCCCTGATGGCTCCAAGAAGCACCCAGCGCGGACCTGTGACGACCTGAAGCTGTGCCACCCCTCCAAGAGGAGCGGTGCGTGTTCACACCTCTGCTGTGTGCTCTGGGAGGCTGCCTCGTGTCCAGCGTGGGCTTGCTCACTGGCCTGCTTTGCACTGCTGCAACATATTTCTGCTTATGTCTTCCCAGTTGTTTCAAAAATCTTTGTAATATAACAGTCACGTTTTATGTTCTTTGTAGGTGAATATTGGATTGATCCTAACCAAGGATGTGTTGAAGATGCTATAAAAGTGTACTGCAACATGGAAACTGGGGAGACCTGCATTTCTGCCAACCCATCTACTGTGCCCCGCAAAACATGGTGGGCCAGCAAGTCCTCTGACTTAAAGCCTGTTTGGTATGGCCTTGATATGAACAGGGGATCACAGGTAAATAAATAGAGTCACTGTTAAGAACTGGCTTCTGTGAAGCTTGTTGCCTTGTAGTTTGGAACTTCATCTGCTGCTCTGAGCAGATTCTGCTACAGTCATAACTTTATACCTGTTGATTGATTGGCTTATAGTCAATTGATTCATATAATAAAGATAGGAAATAGCTGGGAAAAAACAATGCAAGTGAATCTAATGCAGGATTGGCTAAAGCAGACCACTGCTGGACAAGAATATCAGCTTTTCTATCAGTCTTTTACTAAATCTCTATCTTGTCCTTAAACAACTATACTTCTACCCTGATACATAATCCAGATCCCTGCTGTTTTAACTGAATTCTAATCTTCCTTTCAGAAAGCTCTATACTGCTAAAAATTATGAAACTTACTTTATAAATTTGTTTTTGAATGAAAATGATTGTTATATGTGTCAGGTTGATCCATGATGAATCCATCAGTCTCTAGGCAGAAAAAAATTTCACTCACCTTTCTGTTGGGTTTTTCCACTATGGTAACTTCTAAAATTAGGCTTAATGATCCTGACAACTAACAGAAGCTTACCCTATGCAAAGTATATAATTTATTAACTACTTTGTGACATTTTTATTCCTAGTTTATCAAAAGCACAGAGAATATCTTCAAATGTTATTTCATAGTGTGTTATTATCTTTAAATTAAGTATTTGTTATGTGAAAAATAATGCTGTTACCAACTGGATTACTGAAAGCAGTTCAGAACTTTAATAGCTGAGAATAGATGTGATATTGATTGCTTTTTTGAGATGCTTTCACTTAATACTAAATTCAGGAAGTCTTGCCATGACCCAACACATCCCAGTTGATGTTTAGCTGCCTGCAGAGCTACACAGAGGGGTTTGTAAGGCTGATGCTCTTGGGAGGAACAAATTATCTTCAGGAATACTAAAAAAGACTATTTCAGTATTTTTGAAACACTGTCAGATTTGGTAACTAATAGTATGAGCTGTGTAATAGTCAAGTGCATTCCTTACGGATTCTAAATAATAAACGTGTCCAAGATTACCACACTTTATACATTATGACAGTACCAGTGAATAAGATTTTCTCTTTACTGGTTTCAGTGAAACATATAAACTTTTAGTCATTCTTGGCTGTTGTTTTTTATGTTGCAATGGTTCATAAAACATGAATAAAATGGAACCTGCATGGGCGGGGGAAAAAAACCTCAGGAATTTTAGAATTTCTCTTACTGGTAGAAAAATTTCTTGTTCTTTATAGAAACAGTGACACTTTGTGAAACATTTGTCAAACTCCTGTGCCAATTGATTAGTTTATGAGGCGCATATGCCCAAATGTGTAGTTATTTTTATATAGTCAAACTTAGGCTGTTTGTGCTGCTTTTAAATACAATACAAACCCTACAGAAAACAAGTTAATAAACTGGTGATGTATCAGGTGCATTGTAAAAGAGTTTTCTGTGCTTGATGTTTCTTACCTGCTTCAAGGTTGCTCTAATGCACTATTTCATATGTAAGAATCCCTTTCAGAAATGAGGCAGAATTCATTCCAAAGCTTGGCATATCTGTGGAGGCCCAACTTCCTCTGAGTTGTTCAGTTGCAGAGAATTATGACCAAAATTCTCCCTGTTACAGAATGTCTAAATTTCTTTGTCCTCTGGCAGCAAATTACAAAAGAAACCACCCTTAGATTTTATGTAATAGTCATGTCTGAAAGATAACAATAATGGCAGATGTTTCTAAATTCACCAACTCTTAATTTCAGTGTCCTATAAGTTGACCTTTTTCTTTATCTCCAAAGTTCGTGTACGGGGATACAGCTGTCACTCAGATGACATTCCTGCGCCTCCTGTCCAAGGAAGCTTCCCAGAACATCACCTACCATTGCAAAAACAGTGTTGGGTACATGGATGACCAGACAAAGAACCTGAAAAAAGCTGTGATTCTGAAAGGGGCCAATGACCTGGAGATCAAGGCAGAGGGAAACAGCCGCTTCAGATACACTGTTCTGCACGACAGCTGTTCTGTAAGTTTGGGGGTTTTGCTGTTTGCTGGGGAGGAAAAGGACTTTTGTACCTTTTCACTTCTCTCTTGAATTAGAAAAAAAGCCATGCAAGGAAGTAATTAAAATGCTGCAGGATTTTATAATGAATTGTAGAAGTAACTGATCAAATAGGGATTTTGCTATAATTCTAGCTTTACATAATAGAAGACGGCACTATTTAGAGGCTATTTGCAAATTCCTTCTTAGTGGGCCTACTGAGATGCATATCTTGGCATTTTGCATTTCCCAGTACTTGTTTAGCTCCCAGTGGAATCACACAGACTGGTGAGATAACCACAAACTTTTGTCTGACAGATGGGCAAGATTATTGCAGCAGTACTGTGGAGGAAACTCACTGGTACTATGACTGAGCTGGAAAGGAAAACTCTCCCTAAAATCTTGTGGTGGACATAGAAATCAGCAAGTAGTAGGTTTTTCATGTTCAAAAGCAGTTTCAGCCAAGACCAACATACTGGCAAATATTCCTAAACCTAGTCTTGCACCTGAAATTAGTTAAGTACTCCCTGTGCTTTAAAGTAAGCCCACAATTATGGGTGAAGGCACATAATATTAACACATAGAGAAGAATTTCATAGCATAAGAGAAAAATCAGCCCTGATATGTTCAGTCTGATAGATCTGCTCATTAGAGACATTCCAAAATAACCCAGGTGCAGTGCAGACAGCATTCCTCAGGGTGTTGCTCAGCAAAGGTGCCGTGACACCCTCCTGAACAATCAGACAACTGACTCACCAGTTGCACTTCAGGCTGGTTTTGACATGAGCCCTGGCCTAATTTTTAATTTTTTTTTTCTCCTTCTTTTCCCTCTAGAAACGTAATGGGAACGTGGGCAAGACTGTTTTTGAGTACAGAACGCAGAACGTGGCGCGCTTACCGATCATCGATATTGCACCGGTGGACATTGGCAGTCCTGACCAGGAATTTGGAATTGAAATTGGGCCAGTTTGCTTTGTGTAAGAGCGAGGGGGGAATATAACACACTACCCAGCATCAGCAGCAATTAAACATGAACTTAGACTGATTGAAGTTAATCCTGAGACTCTTGAAGTAATGGCTGATATTGGATCAGCATTGTATATACAGCTCTTTCTAAATGCCCGGCCTCCTTTTGAATATTTATTTTACTTACAAACCTTCTGTTTTCAATGATTGAAACCAACTTTTTAGTACAATTTTAAGAGGATTGATGACCACCTTCTAAAAGTAATATGAATCCTTTTCCTCGGTTTTGTTTCATGTTCTTTTGACATTTCCAGGTATTCAGAATAGATAGATTTAATGTGGAACTATGTAAAGCTCTAATAGTTGTTTCTTTTGCTTTGATGTGTGCTGAATAACAGGAAAGTAGAGCACTTTTGTGAACCGTTGGCTGTATTTCAATCATACCTACTCCCTCTACCCCAGTTTGTGTTCCTGTGGTTGCCATTCACAGAAATCTGTGTCTTTTGTAGAAGAAAATCTCTTCAGACGACCATCTTAATTTGGCATTGTTTTTCTTGCACTTTTCTATGTAAGTCTGCTCAGAAGAGTGATCCATAGCCATGGTTAATTTATTAAGTAAAAACATTACTGGGGTAAATACAAGTTTTCAGTAGGGGTGTCCCATATCTTAACTTTTAAGGCTAGATTTCACTTCTCACAATGTATCTGTGTAATTCCATTAAATTATCCTTAATCTTCAAAATATGTCTTAAACCCAGTACTTGTTGATTTTCCAATATTTGCCCATCTAAGAAGCCATTACGTATCAAATTATGCAGATGTCCTATATATGGTGCCAATTTCTGTGCGTTGCAGACCATTCACATGTATGCCAGACCAATTGCTAATAAAGAAAGTTTAGAAATTCCTTGGTTTTACCTGAAATCCAGACATGCATCACCAGTAATTTGACTTACTGGCCTTGAGTTGTCAAGGCAGGAAAGTTCCATCATTTCTTAGCATGAGCTACCTCATCTCTGGAAGTTGGGATGCAATTAATATTCCTGGTTTTATTTTAGGTATTAAAAGGTGCTATGCTTCTGTTGTTATTTCAAGATAGGAGGTAGGCAGGGCAAAAAAAAAAAAAAAAGCAACAAAGTGATGGTGCTAAATGACTCTCTAGAAGGCTGACGAAATAAAGATGCCTACTGTCAATGTCATGTTCAGAGCTTAGCTGTTAGGCTTACAGTGTTTGAGAGAACAATGTTACAGTGCATTTATTTGTTGGTCATTCAGTATATAGAATGTTTTGTACCTCCAACATGCTTTATTTTGTAAAGTACGTGGGTACAAACTTACTTAGGTTTTTTGTTTCTTTACTGCATCTGTGCTCTCCACGGGTTTTTTTTGTTTGTTCCTTAAAAAAAAATAAACAGCTGGGGCTCTCCCTAAAGAAAGTCATGCACATAGCTTTATTCATGTATCTTTGCAAAGCATTTAATTAAATACATGCTTCTCGCTATGTAAGTGGTTTCCTTTTTGTAAAACTCCTTCCAGTGTGTTCATTCCATATCAATTCATTCCCAGGAAATTAAAAATAGAAGTATTTAATTGTTGTTTGGTTGCTGTTTGCATAAACCATTTGCAAGGCATTGTGAAATATTTTGAAGATAGGAGTATAGAGTATTTGTAAAGTACCTTCTGTGTCAGTTTTTACAGGTAGGTGTCAGTTGTATGAAGGAAATCAGCAGGCCTAGAAAAGCTGGCTAAATAATATTGTTTGAGACTCCAGAGAGAATTTTTGTCAAGAATGAAATGTGATTTGGCCAATTCCTAGTGGCAATGGGAGTTAACACTGATAGGAGACAGTTTCTGGACAAGACACAGAGTTCCATTTGTAGAGAAGCAGGCAAGAATTTCCCTTTCCCCCTTCTTTGCAGGTTTGGAGGTTGTCCAAATGCCTGTCCCTGCAGGGGAGGTGAGCACTGAGAAGTTGACAGATTCATGCTGATGTTATCTCTTTGCTTTTGCTGCCCATGCAGGAACTTTGGTTTCTTTCTTACTGGCATGAAATAATTTCTATAAATATGTGACTTGGGGGTTAACTTACCATAGAGAAGTTTTAGATAACATTAATTTCAAGTGTGCAGTGTAAAGCCTTGTATGTTCAAGCTAAGGTGGCTGCGGTCGTATCTCTACAGCACATTTATCCAGATGCACAAAATTAATAACATTAATTAATTAATTAATAACATTAATTAATAACATTTGGAGGATAGGTTTATGTTTGGAATTTAGTTTTAATCTCTAATTTTAATTAACAGAGTATTATAATCCATGTTTGCTATAAATAGTTTGTAAGGTTGTTGAAGGAGAAGACTATTTGATTATGAAAAATGCCTTTTCTTTTCAAGTCTCTGTTTGCATCTCTATCTCCATATGAAGTGTGCAGTATTTCCTCAGCCAGGTGCCTTGACCACTGAAAAAGAGCTGTAACTAGAGAGCCATCTGAGGTAATACTCTGTAAAAACCAGGGCTGGAGAATCAGGAGGAAAGTCTGCTTTGAAGTGCAAGCTCTCAGGTAGTTAACTGAGGAGTCTGTAATGCAAGTGGTTGGACATGCTTTTCTCTTCTTTTGACTATGTTTAGATCACACATAGATATTGCACCTCTTTCCCTGTTTTGCATCCCTCAAAGTATTGTAGAATCATATTAGGAAGAAAAAAACAAAAGTGTGTGGGGCAATTTCTTATCCAGGCAACATGGCATAGCCTCATGTAAATACAGCTTTAATTTCGTGAACCTCGAATGAATGAGCTAATAATTTGTAATTTATGATGTAGCACAAAGTAAATGTCAGCTATAACATTTAGTGAAGTCCTTAGTGACAAACAGCTTCAAAAATGGTAGAAAAAAGGCACTTCAGAGTGATTAAAATAATATAGAGTGATTACAATAATACAGTATCAGACACTGCATTTAAATTAAATTTGATTTATGAGAGTTGGTTCTATTTTCCATAACTGACCTGTCCTCAGGGAGAAACAAACCCAGGACTGCCAGCATTGACAGAAACCTTCTCTTGGTTTCTCAAAAGCAGTAGTGCAATATTTGTTTGGCAACCGTTCATTCAAAGCTCATCTAGAAATTAAATTCCCAAACTCCTTCCCTGCCTTCTGCTAGCTTCCTTGTGACTATGATAAATAACCAGCTCTAAGTTTTCAGCACTAAAAAGGTTCTGTAGAGCACCAGCAGTACTACATGCAGTAGAAGAATGAACCAAGCAACACAGAAATCTTAGAAAGGAAATGTCGTGGTGTTACAGCTAGAAACAACACAGCCAAAGCCCACAAAACAGCAAGAAAGTGGAAGATTTTTCTTCTCTGCAAAGGCAAGTAAAGAGTCTAAAAACAGTTTAAGAGCAAAAAGCACTGTTTTTCTTATTGTTGTAGAATAAGAGCCCCTATGGCTTTCTTTTATCTCCTATAACTGCCTGAGATTGAGCATAGTAATTGAGCTGGTAAACACTCATATAATCTATGGATATTTTAATTACTTTTTCAGGAAATGCAGGCTGTACTGAAGGTTTAATACTCATTGGGCAGTTTTTTCTCACTGAGAGAGGATTCCAGGAAGAGTAAAACAATTGCAAAAGGAAAAGCAAAGCTAAATAGAAGTGTAGAAATGCTAATGAAGGAAAAAAGATTCCCTGCAAGTATGCAAGTATCACAGAGAAAACAAGGTAAAAAATAGAGCATTAGATGGTTACAAAAATCATGAAAAAAGGTAAAACTAAATCAGCAGTTCAGTAGCTGAAATAGAAATGCCTTAGAAGCTGTAGACCCATAGACAAATTTTGTTGTGAATTTGCTGCTCATTCCTGTGAGGCAATTATTGGACAATATCTTCAGGATCAGTAAACCTGAGCAGAACCTGAAGAGAGTGGTGCAAATATTAAAACTGAAAAGTTTTATAGTATTGCACAACACCAGAGAGCTTGATTGCTGATCTGTCTACTGTGCTCTTGGCATTACATGTTTCAGCCTTTGCTGGGAGAAGGTCTGGAAAAGTACAAAGATATTAGGCAACACTAGTTTGAGCAGGATGCTAGAGAGTCCATTTTTAACTCCCTCCCCCAGTTTGTTTTGTGCACATTTTCATTTCCTTGCTGGTAGAGTTAGAAGCATCTTTCTATAGGCTCTGGCTGAAGTTTTGTTGTGTTCTCAATATCCCAGAGTGGTACACTATCAAATGTTTCTATTGTAAAATCATTTATTAGTTCCTTGATTGTGATATTACTGTCCATCCTCCAGAAAAAGCTGCCCTTATTTAGGGATGTTTGTGCAGAGAAAAAGAAAAAACATCGAAGCAAGTTCACATCTGCCAAAGCATCACAGAACTTCTTTTTGGCCTCAGTCAACTGAGTGAAAAAAATCTTATACAAACCCAATCAAGCATAACAAAAGAACATAACTACAATTCTAGAAATTCAGTGAAATATTTTTGCGTGTTTGGTGTGGTATGATCTGCCTTGCCACAAAGAAACATGACAATGATGGAAGATGGTGATGGCTGCAGGAGCTGTCACTGTAATTCAGGAGCCTCTCCCCTCTGAGGAGCAAGCTGTGTGACTCTACACAAAAATCAGAGAAAGTCTGAGCATTTCCTTCTGCCATATTGCTGGGGTTTAACCCAGCCCCTAAACACCAGTCAGACACTTGCCAATTCCTCACCCCCCTCAGTGGGGCAGGGAGGAGAATTGGGGGAGTAAAAAAATATAAGATTAATTGGATGACAGAAAAGGAAAAGAAAAACAAAAGAATTCAAATATACAAAACAATTGTGTAGAATGCAGTTGCTCACCACCCAGTGACCTATAGCCAGCCAATTCCTGAGCAGTGGCCCCTGGCCAGCTTCCACCACAGATTCATGTGCTGAGGATGACTCCATATGGTCTGGAATGTCCCTCGGATCAGTTGAGATCAGCTGTCCTGGCTGTGTCACCTCCCTTGTGCTCCCCCAGCCTCCTCGCTGGCAGGGCAACATAAGAAGCTGACAAGGCCTCAGTGTAAGCACTGCTCAGCAGCAGCAGCAGCCTGTTAGCAGCAAGATTTTCATCCCAAATCTGAAGACAGTGGTGGGAAGAAAATTACCTTTGTCGCAGCTGACAGATATTGAGTCAGCCATTTCCTGCTAGGAATTTTGATCCCTGCTTTATAGATACACCCAAACTGAAGAGTGAACAGACTTTTCCAGGTACCTTGCAGATGGTACAACAAATACAGTGAAGCTGAAATGCAAGTTACAATAGGAATATTCACAAAAACCCACAGAAAGCACATCTCCAGTGCCTCCAGGAGTGACCTTTCAATGACTGCCTTCTCAGTGGATGTGGACTCAACAACAAAACTTTAATCCAGAGATGTCCATGGCTAAGGGGTATACTGAAAGGAGAGAAAGTTTGGATAAGCATAGCTTTGCCAGATACAACTTCAGGATTAAAAGTAAATAAAGAAAAAAGATGAGCAGTGGCTTTCTCAGAAGGAGTCAGCTCAAGCAAGAAGGGCTGCTGTGATGGGGAAGCAGCAGTGTGGGTTACAGTCAGTCTTTCTAGACAACACTCTAGAGTAAAGATATTGCAGGATGAAGAGCAGTTGGGAAGACAAGACCCACCAGGATTTTGTTGTGGTGGACTTCATCCATCCTGGAACAGCAATCCCTCAGTGTAGTGTGAGCTACTTTTTGCTTCCTCCCAGTAAACAGGTAGGCAAAAACATAGAAAGCATCTCTTCACCTCCCAAATCCTAAAGCCTGCAAAATATATCTCTCTTCTAGAACTTTAAACAGAAGTGTCTACAGATTTTTCTTTAAGATCGTAAGATACAGTTGAGGACATCTAATTACAAGCACATGTTGAATTAAAGTGTTAGATCATGATAAAAAAATTTCATACACTACTGTAGCTTAAGATTTTTGCAACATTATGTATCTCATTACTCTCATTTCCAGAAGAGAGGCACTTGGTTTAAATACAGAGTTTGCCAGACCCAGCTTCCTTTCTGGTGCAAGGAAGTGGATATGATTTTTTATTGAACCATCAGGCTTTTGGTCTTGGTTGAAATGAGTATGAAATCTGTGTTAAGAAACATATTCTAATTTAATGACTACAATAATGCTGTCTTATTGGCATAAATAATAACCAGTCCTCCAAAATAACACCTTTTCCAACTGTATGAATAACATGCACCTGACAAGGAAGATTAGATTAGATTTTCCTAGAGAAGCTATCAGGACAGCCATAGCATGGCAAAGCACGTGTTGGGAAGAACTTTCTCCTTTACTAATTCAAAATTCTTGTAGACACCTCTTCCTCCAGGTTACTGCCTGCAAATGGAGGCTTAATACTATTTAGCTGAAACCACAACAAAAAAAGGGTGGCAAATTGCACCCAATACTTATTTAAAAGTTGATTTCTTTTGTTCTAGGAGGGGAAGTTATTGACAATTTGCCAGCTTCCAGAAGAAATTCCTAGCAGCTGCTCAAATCCAGAAGCCATCATGAGCCCCCTCTAAGTGCTGCTTTACCCTGGCCTGGCTTTAGGTACCAAATTACTGCTGGGAGAGGGGACTTGGAGGGGATTTAAAGCAGCTGCCAGCCATGGTGGCTATGGAGAAGCCTTGGCTGTCTCACAGGGAAAGCTGAGGGTGTAACCCACTGAGTTACAGGTGTTTACAATTTGTTTGCAATTAGGGCCTAATCAGGTAGCAAAGTTTTTCTCTTAGACAAGGGTTGGCTGGATCATTTTCATGTTCTAGGGTTTTTTACACATAGTTTTTGTAAAAAACAAGGAAAAGGGATGTTGCAGTAGTCCCTGTGCCACAGACAATAGGAAGTCCACATTCACTGGAAGAAAGGCTCTGGTGTCCTACAAAAGAGCTCCACCCGGAGATGACAACTTGCAGTTAACTGGAAAGGCAAAGTTCCAAGGTAATCTTAAAGCCTAAATTAGTGATATTGATATGCCCTGAAAAATGCCTTGAGGAAGGGCTTTTTCATCTTGTTTCTTTTCTTGTCTCAGAGAGACATGGGAATGTGGTGCTGTGAAGTAAATGAGATCAGCTGTTGTAACAGAATGAATATCTGTAGATCAGAACTAGAGATTTCTTGTATTAGACTTATTACTGTCTAGGCAACTTCTTTCCTTGCTTTTTCCTGCCTCTCATTCTGCTTCATGCCTCTCTTTCAACTATGTGGACTACAATATTTTCTTCTTTTCTCCAGGACAGCTTGAAATTTAAATGCTTGAAAGCAGGTGTTGGTGTTTTCATCTAGAGCAGTTTATACTGAGCAGTTCTGGAGGCTTAAAATGTAAGGAAGGCAAACAGGGAATTCACAGCTTCAGCTCCTTCTGGGTGAGAGGCTTTGTTCAACTCACAGTTTTGGATTTATGCACCTCAGTTTTAGACTAACTGTGAAGAAAATTTTACATTTTTTTTTGGTTTTCCCTCTATGAAGGCAAGTAAAAAGTCTAAAGATGGATTAAGAGCAAAAAAATATGATTTTTTTCTCCTGCTGTAGGGTGAGGGCCCCAAGGTTTCTTTGCTGCCCTTTAGCTGCCTGAGACTGAGCATGGTAGATATTAGACTCATAATCTATGGATATTTTAATTAATTTTTCAGGAAGTTGAGGCTGTACTGGAGGTTTAATATTCACAAGGCAGTTGGTCTTGCTGAGAGAGTTACAGGAAGACAGAGAGTCAAACAGTTGAAAAAGGAAAAATTAAACTCCATGAAAATGTAGAAATGCTAATGAAGGAAAAAATATTCCCTGCAAGTATGCAGATATAATAGAAAAAAACAAGGTAAAAATGATAGTTAGACAATGTTGGTATTATAGTTTAAAAAATCATGACAATCAGCAGTTCAGTGGCTGAAACAGAATATGCCAGAGAAACTTGGAAGCCATAGATGTTGTTGTCCAACAGTTTGTTTATGCTAGAAAGAAATACATAATCTTGGATTATTGTGTCCAGTGCATCACAGTTTGCTTGCTGGGAGTTTAAAGATTTTGTTGAAGGGTGTGATTTCAGTCAGATGCTGCAGAGTTCAGACTATCCACAAGGAAGCCTGTTTGGCCAGAATTGCTACCTGAGTACCAGAAAATTTAGACTGTTTTTATCCTGCCTATTTTACCTGCTGTCATGCTATTCAGAAATTCAGCCTGTGTTAAAATCAGAGGTAATGCTTCTTAATGTATGAAATAACTATGAAAGAAACATGAAGACTATGATGAATTACAGCTGACAATCACCTGTGTTAAACACTGCCCCAAGGGAGAATTTGTGTGCACAAAGGGAACACCTTGAACAATAGACCAGCTTTCTTATGAAGCTGTTGTCATTCCTCTGAGGAATTGGACAATATCTTTAGGAACAGCAAAAGAAATCTGCTTTTTCCACAAACCAAAGAGGACACTGGGTGTGGAATGAGTCACAGGTGTTTATAATTTGTTTACAAGTAGGGTCTCATTAGCTAGCAAAGCCCTTCGGTTGGAGAAGGGTTTGCTGGATTTCTGCCATCTTTTGGAGTGTTTTAAACATAATCTCAATTTTAAAAAAAGTGTAGGCGATATTGAAATAGTCCCCATGCCAAGGACTCCAGCAGAAGAAAAAGCTCTGGTGTCCTGCAAATGAGCTGCACCTGTAAGTAATTGGAAAGGTGAAGTTTCAAGGCAATATTTAAACCTAAATCAGTGATACTTTGTGCTCTTGGTATGATTCAGGCAACTTTTTTTGGAAGGGTTTAGTTTGTTTGCATGTTTGGGGGGGCTTTTTGGTAGGATAGATTTTTTTGTTGGAGCTTTTGGGGCTTTTTATTGAGCAGCGTTGCTTTTTGTTTTATTGGGGTTTTGGTTTTGTATTTTGTGGTTGTTATTGCTGTGTTTTTCTTGTTTTGCTCAAATAGTAATGTGGTGATATAAAAGTACAGCTATATGACAGCAATGATAGCCTAATTACTGACTCTCTGAAAAAATGAAGGTTTTTATATCAAGTAAATATTTGGTGGTGGTCTTGGTTATTTCTTTGTATCTTTTACAAATGTTCCAGAAAATCAACTTCCATTAGTAGACATTATTAACAGAAGACTTGATGAGTTTGTATGCTTTAGAAAGTAGCCCCCAAAGCTTGAGTTTTAAGGTTGAGTCATTGTTCCCTGCCATCCACCCAGCCCCAGTAGCACTGGAGATTGCAAAGACTATTTTCTTCTGCAGTGGGGATTAAGAACAGGTGTTTCCAATGCATTTTTTCACCAGCCAGCATTCTTAGCAGCTGCTTTTATAAAACTCCAATCAAAGGCTTCCTAACATGTAATTTATGTCAGATTAATATTATTATGTACATGTAATTTGCATTTTCCATAAACAGTAGTTTATTTTCACCATCAAATGAGGAGGTTTCCTGCAAGAGCCTGTACTTTTTATGAATTGTTGGCACTATTCTTTTATGTTGCATTAAGTAGAGTCATGCCTGTGGTAATATTGCATTTGTGCTGTTAGGGTCTCCCCCAGAGCCTCATTGTGTTCTTTCTGTGTGAGCATGTCCAAATCTGCAGTGCCAAAGCAGGGCAGTGTCTTGGCTCAGTGCAAAATCTGGTGAGATTTCTTAAAAAAGAGCATTTCTTGGTTCATTTTTCCTGCTTGGGCTAATCAGAAAGTATTCTCTGAGGATGTATAATCCATGTTGTCAATGAGAACTTTTAGGAATTTGATTTTTTTAAAAATCCCTAATTTTTTGTTATCTGATCTTGTTGTAGAGTGTCTTTGATGATCCTGGGCTGTGGATCAATGTGTGGCTGTGCAATAATGATGTGGAGGCAGGCTCTGGACCTTGCTCCTTGGGAAAGGCTGAGTAGCATCTTTCAGCATTTAACTGTGGGAGAGCTCTCCTGGCCCAGGCTTCTTGGTGCTGTTTAGTTCCTTCTTCTGGCCTCCAGCTTAGGCACTGCCAAATTACTGTTGCTCCTTAAATGTTACTGTGGTCACTGTTGCTCCTTAAATTTTTGCTAAGGTCTGGGGATGACTGAGTTGTACAGCTCCATTGGCCATGAAAAATGCCAAGACCTTCCAACTGTCAGATTTGTCAAGCTGCTGGTGCTTCTGGATTGCCCTGTGGGAGCCTTAAGCCCTTTTTTTAAGCTGCCCCCTGAAAGGCTGGTAGCCTGTGACTGCCTGGTTATTCAGACTGAGGTAGGTTTCTCAGAGGAGGGAAGGTTAACATCTATTTCCTCCAGACTGACCTGCCTTGGTGCATGGGCCCTTCTTTAGATGTGCTGTCACATCTGAACACCTGCTGATAGAGAAATTCACTGTGCTTCCAGATGTGAGCCACTGGATAGAGAGGAGTGGAAAAAGCTAAAAAGAGAAAATTTCGCACTACTACACCATAAACTGCATCCCTTAGGATTACCAGGCTTTCCTGCAAACAGAGGAACTGATCTTTGAAAAATCATAGAGGTAAGAGAGTTGTGTCCTGCCTTGTTCATTTGTTTGAACAAAGGCAGAAATAGTAAAATTAAAAAAAGAAGTCAGTTTTATGAAACAACAAGAAATTTTATTAAGATATTTTATTATGTGTCTCTGTAAGGAATAGACCAACAACCATATAAAAGCTTACAAAGATGGTTAACCTTCAACACTATAAATGTGTTAACGTGACAGAAGAAATTCACAATTTTGCATCTTTATTGACTTTTACAGAGTGAAGGGAGAAAATTCTCAACTATGACATGCCATGATGATCTTTGACAGGAGACATTTACAATGGCTTTAAATCCTTTACCTTTTTGGTTTTTTGAGCAAGTCAATAACCCTGACTTGCAGAGTTAGGAGTGAAAAATACATTAGCACCATCATATTAGTCTTTTACACTTCCCTAATTTTAGTGGTCTTGACCAGCAATGACAGGAAAGTAGAGAAGCACCTTTGACAACAGAATACAATCCAACAATAAAATTATGGTGACTACTGACATTAAGGTATTAAACTCTTAAGATGAACTGTACCTTTCACAGCTAATCAGTACAGAAATAGACAATTTTGTACCAAATGAATCCACAGAACTGACTGCTGGGTCCAATGCATTTTGATTGATTTGATTGACTTTTTGTTTGACTCATCAGACACATCCCAGTTTCTGTCCATGTTGAGGTAGTTGAAACAGGGATGTCATTCTAGCTTTATGGACTGCATCTTGTAAAGAAGGGTAAACTTTGGTACTGGGAGCAATCAGTGCTTTGTAAATTGGCTAACATTCAACTAATAGAACACAGTGTTGTTTTGTTAAGTGTTGAAGTTTTATTATAGCACCACGGAGACATGTTTCAAAGATGGAATTTGGTAAAAAAAAATAGAGCAAAAAAGGAGCATTTTTACTGTATTTTGTGTAGTAGCAAAAAAAAAAATAACCCTTGATATCAAATTGATTTTTCCCCCAGAAATTTTGTTAATAAATAACTGGGATACAGATGGGCGCCTGTACTAGCTGACAAGGCTGAAACAAAAGAGCACAGTTGGAGTGTGAATCTGTTTGCTGGGGTTTCAGAAAAAGCAGGATCTTTGATTTATAAGAAGCAGACTGGGCCAATGTCCACGCCAAATTCCTGATCAGGACCACCAATATCTAATGGTGCAATATCAACCACCGGCAACCTCATTGTCTTGCGTGTCCTGTATTCAAAAACTGTTTTACCCCACTCACCAGTGTGTTTCTGTGAAGTTAAACAGAAAAGAAAAAAAATGTTAGAGACACGAGTGCTGGCCTACATGGCAGTCATCCCACAGGTTATCAGATTTCAGATTTCCTATTTCTGAACAAACCCTCTCAAATCTGTTGAAAACTGGTTGCCATCTCTGTGGAAATGAGGACAGGAGGCAGAACTTGTGGACAGCATTAGTGTTGTCCATTTGTTACTGAAAAGGCTGCAGGTGCTGTCAGACCAGCATGCTCAGGGATGTTCCTGCTCTCCTCTTGCTGCACTGACAAGGCACAGGAAAGCAATGCTGGATCTGCAAAATGGCTGTGTTTGCCCCTTCCCACAGCCACAGCCCATGGCTTCAGCCAGCTAGCCTTGGTTTGGTATGACTGGTTTTAGAGTTGACAGTGGATGGATCAAACCTTGGTGACTGTGACTTCCCTGACATTGACTCTAAAGCAAGGACAGGCTTGCAAAGCACAGATTTAAATGGAAGTGCCCCTCACTTCCTACAGTTGCTACAGGAATGGCACTTCTGGTGTACAGAGTCTAGGTTCCCCCTACTAGCTGTAGCTGTGTCCTTTCCTTACCCAGGCCATGCAAACCTCTCTCTTCCTTTATTATGGGTCTAGTCCTCTAGAGGGAATTATTTATTAACTACAGCACTAAATTCCTGTTTACTTACAGTGCAGCCATCTTCCAGAACAGCATACGTGAATTTGCTGTTTCCTTCAGCCTTGATCTCACTTTCTGTAGAGCTCATGAGTTTCAGAGCATTTTTAACATTCCCACTGTCATGGTCCATGTAGGCAATGCTGTTCTTGCAGTGGTAGGTGATGTTCTGGGAGGCACGGCTGGAGAGGATGCGCAGGAAGGCCAGCTGAACTTCAGACACATCCTCTGGAAGCTCAGGATCTCCATAGCTGAACTGCAGAGTACCAACACAGGCAAGAGAGTTTGTTCAATCATGTCTAAGGTCAGTCCACATCATGATTTTTTCACATACTAGTTGCCTCATTCAGTTTAATTTCAGAATTATTTTTTAGTATGTTGTGATGCACAGTCTGGGCTGTTAACTGTGCTCGTTTCTCACCTGGAAGCCTCCATTCATAGACTCTCCAAACCAAATGTGTTTCTTTCCACTGTTTGCACTGGTCCACCAGTTTTTCCTTGGCACAGACCTGGGGTTAGCATTGAGGCAGGTCTCACCAGTTTCCATATTGCAGTAGACTTTAATAGCATCCATCTTGCAGCCTTGGTTAGGATCAACCCAGTACTCTCCTAGAGGTAAGAGAAAATGTTAAGGGGCTTAAAATATTTGGAGAAGAATCTGACTGCATGATGGTAAACCTTACTTCCATGCCAGATTTCTAAGCCAAATCAGGAAATGTATTAATTCTGACAGAAGAGATGCCATAGAAAATAAGATGATATAAAAAGATACTGAGTTAATGTGAATTCTGTAAGGGGGCTGAAATTTGGAATAAATTTAGAACTTGTAATGGTTTTTTTCCCCCTAAAACTGTTTAAACATATGTTCATTTCTAAGGACACAATGAGTGGAGTCGAAGTCAAATATATATTCTGTGTAAATGCATAGTTAATTAATGTTTAAAATTGGTTTTATATTTATCATCTTTTTCATGACATTTGTTTGAAAAAAAGTCAAATTTTTACGGAAGACATCCATATTCAAATTCTCAAGTTAGAAAAAACAAACAACCAAAACAATCCCCAAGACCTGCTACCATTGATGAAAATAAAATCTAGACATACCACTCTTGAGCTCGGGATGGCAGAATTTCAGGTCTCGGCAGTTACGAGCTGGATTCTTCCTGGACCCATCAGGACTAATGATGTTTTCAATCTGGTTGTTAATTGATTTCATTGAAGATATGATGTCACCCAGATTGATATCGTTTTCCTTGGGCTCATCTCGATATTCATACCCGTAAACTGGACCTTTCTCACCAGCACCCAGGGCAGCTACACCACCACCACAGCATGGGCCAGGAGGACCAGAAGGACCAGGAAGACCAGGCTGCCCTGGTGGACCCTAAAAAAATAGTGAACCGGTTAAAACTAGAAGTCTGTGCAGGCCCTAGTCTTAAAAAAATGAGAATTCTTTCACAAATATTTAGTTTACTTATTCATTAATTAAACAGATGTATAAACATCTGTTAGATTTTCCAGGCGTTTATTTTCTTAAAATTGTATTTTTTCCCCTCATTTTGTCAAGTTTGACTGTCTTTTTGTCTGGGCTTTGAGAAGGAACCCTTTCCACTAAAATCCAGAGTGACCATTTCTTGGCTTTAGGAGGTGACTGTGATAGTGACACCTTTGCAGAGCTGGCCTCTCTAGAGCAGTCTAGGAACCCCATTCCATGGCTTCCCAGACCCAAAGGGAGCCTGTGCTCTGCAGCAAGGAGGAGATCTCATTGTATGCAGAAAAGTCAGTGCTCAGCTGAGACCAGCACAGCACCCAGTGCATCAATAGTTACACGAGACTGCAAACGAGCTGCATGGTTTTGGTTTAGCCTTGGCAGCTAGATACCTCCTGCCACAAATACTGTCCATGAAATAGAGTTTCTGAGTGACATATTTAAAGAGTTGAGCATCCTATATTGAATTGAATATTCCCAAAGATTTGCTTGTGTGTTTGCACCATTTACTTACGGCAGGGCCACTCTCGCCTCTGGTACCGCGGGGACCGGGAGGACCAATTGGACCTGGGTAGCCACTGGTACCATCTTTTCCAGGTGGCCCAGCTGGTCCTGGGGGACCCTGGAACAAGGAAGAACATAAACAATATGGTCAAAATAGTTTATCAGATAATTCAAAAATACTTTGTGAGGTATTTCAAATATTCTGTATGATTTATCAGGTGTTTTTTCTTTCTTCAGCTGCTGTCTGTTAAGATGGCCAATTAAAATTTATGTCTGTATCTATGTATATATTAACTAAACAGTCTGAATTATCCTTGCAGTTAGGCTGAGTAAGGAGTTTTTCTTACCCTTGCACCTGAAGCTCCTGGACCTCCAATTGCACCTTGTGGACCTAGGGGACCCTATGAAAAAAGGAAAAGTCAGTCATACACCTCCTGGTAATATCTTGCAACTAGCTAGATGTGCCTTAAATGAAGACACTGAAAATATCTTCAAGATTATACAAAACACATCCTTATAAAAAGGCTATGTCAGATATGAGAGAATGGAAGCCATTTTTTAATCACAAAAAAATACTGAATGTTCTCTAATACGTTTTCTTATAGAGATGTGTTATCCAAAATGCAAGAAAGCCAACTGACACCAATGAGCTGTGGATGAACTCTCATATTCGTAAGAATACGTAGCTATAGCCAAAATGCTGCAGTTTTAATATTACCAGTAATGTTATTTAAATAATTTGACAAACATTCATGATTTCAAATACATTTACAAATTTGCTCTGTGTGTGCACTGCAAAGAACTAAGCCATTTGTTTGAAAGTTATTGATCATCAAATGAGAATTTATCAATTTTTTTTCTCATGTTCCATGTTAGAGTCCAGGTTCTATTGTGTTGTTGAATAGGTTAGTACTGGTGCCATCTTTGGTATGTTAATTGAGTGAGCTTTGGTTTTTTGATTCTCACTTGTATCATGAGGGGTATTCATAGATTTTTTTAGAATAAATCCCTTCTTAAACCTTTACTGGTCATAAATATCTATTCACGCCTGTCTATTCTTGCCCTTCAATTCTCTTAGCTATGTTCAAATGGTCATGCATGTTTACAGTTCAGTAGAATAATTTCCTGCCCATTTTGCCCCAGTATTACTTTCTATAGAAGATACATGGCAGAAGAGAGGTATTTGGACTCTGAGTAGCTTTGGTTGTCTGTCTAGGGTAGATTTCTATTTCTAACAGACATAGACATTTCAACCCCTACTTCTCTCTTCCTAATTAAATCAGGAATAGCCTGATTATATTATAAATGAATATATAAGAAGTTTTTATTGAAAGGGTTATAGTAAGCCCATCTTTACTTTCTAACAGCTCCTTCCAGTTCTTTAATTATGCTTATGTCAGGTTGATTCAGGGAATCTGGATTTTGAATCATCTGACAATCAAATTAGCTAAGGTTAATTAGGTACCTGGGGCCTAAAGGCAGAAACTAAGATCAGCTATAATTCCCAATCCAATGAAAACACTCACAGGAGGACCAGGGAGACCGGGGGTACCAGGAAACCCTCTGTGACCCTTTATGCCAGTGCTGCCTCGTTCACCAGGTTCACCTTTATCACCACGAGGACCTTGAGGACCCTGTAAGAGTAGATTTGCAATAAAAGGAAGATAGAAGGAGGTAAGAGCATTGCCCACATAACAGGAAACGGTGAATGGATGACATCACAAATGCTTTAGGTATGACTTACAGCAGGACCACGAGCACCAGCAGGACCAGTAGAGCCAGGAGGACCAGGTGGACCCTGTGACATGGTAAGAATGAGAATGTATGGATCACTTGGAACTGCCTAGCCCACCTCTTTATTTCCAGATAGGCTGTATGTTCAGAGCTAGCAGGTGTTGGGAAACAAGGGGAAGCTCCACACACACTAGTATGAGCAAGAATCCTGGCCAGGACATTTCTGTACCAATGTCAGTCTTTCTCAGCTGCCTGTAGGCACTGGTCTGTACAGGCACTTCAGCCCTTCTTCCCTCTCTCAGGGAGGTGCTCAGTGCTCACTGTGCTGGTGTCAGCACTCCTGAGAAATAACTTGAGGGCTTCCAAAGTTACTCCCTTAGTTTAAATAAATAACACATTGCTTGTGCTGCATGAGCACCAGATGGGATGGAAATTAGGACAGGGCCTGGTGGGATGATTGTGCTTTTTGGCATGAATTTTGAGCTTAATTTCAAAAGGTTGTCAGAACATAAACTCTGAGATGTCTTTCCCCTGAATATTCTTATGGAACCGGTCCTTGATGTCAAGAAACTCTGACAGTAACAAATGTATGACTCTTCAAAACTTCCTCTCTATTCCTTCTTGAAATGGACTTTGCATAGGAAGGGTATGTAAGTAAGCAGTAAACTATTTACTTTGGTCTTACCTGAAATCCTCTTTCACCAGATTTTCCAGGTGCACCAGCATTACCTGCAGGTCCAGGGTGGCCAGGGGGTCCTGGAGGGCCAGGAGAGCCACTTTCACCACGGTCACCCTGCAGATAGTAAGGGGTAATAAATACCATGTTTTATAGAACTCAATATAAGGAGTATATTCAGGGGAGCACAGGAGGTTCAAGGAACAAATTACACAGCATATACATTACATATATTGCCTTTGTAGTTCATTTATTGGGCAGTCTAAGGATACTGATGATTTCTTACTTTGCCTCCTGGGGATCCGTCACGTCCAGGCAAGCCATCGGAGCCAGGGTTACCCTGCAAAACAGAGTGGCACAGTTTGTTCATAAACTGCATGACCTGTAGGCAGCTTGTTTCCCAGTAAGCTTGAACAATGCTCATCAAAGAAAGAGTTTTCAAGAAGGAAGAGTTCCTGGAGGTGGAGTGGCTCCCAAAAGCCCTGTAAGACCTGCATTATTTTGTAGGCAGTGCAGTCTCCTGTTGCAAGCGAGACAGACAATGTCCCCAGGCAGTGAAGGGGATGGCAGGGACAGGAGGGCAGAATCTGCCCAGGCCTCTGTGCATCAGGCTCCTGAGGGAGGCCTTGTGAACCTTAAAGCATATTTGTTCCCAGAATCTCCCATTTGTAAGTCACAAGCTAGCAGGAAAATCCCATCCACTCACATCTCTGCCAGGCTCTCCAGGTAAGCCTCTTTGTCCAACAGGACCTTGGGGACCAGGAGCACCGCGTTCTCCTGGGATACCGTTGGTGCCTGGTTTACCATCTTCACCCTGAACAAAAATGGAAAGAATTCCATTGCAGATAATGTTCTTAGGAGATACCAGTATATTTTGCATCTTATTAACTATTTAGGGATTTCGAAGGAAACATAATGAAGTGATGGGCCAATGTGGCTTTGCTGGTTGTGAATACACAAAACAAGAGATAAAAACTTGGCCAGACTGGTTTCTTTTCATTGCTGGCAATATTCATGCAAGGCCATCGAATGTTCCTCATTAATTGACAGCTAAGAAATGATAAACAGGTATGTCTAATATGTGCCCAAAAGCAGTGGCCAAAGCAGTTAACCAAAAAATGCTGGTCTATCACTGTATTAGTGGTAAAATACAAACCAAGCCTCACCCCAACTTTTCTGAAGGCAGGCAAGGGTACTTTTCTGTTTAGGTCATAATATTTAAGCAAGAAACATATTGAGAATTAAGCAAGGGTAAACAGTGGTAGATGAGACTATGACTTGGCTCTTGTACCCAGGAGAGGTTACAGCCTCCTCCGCAGGACCCTCCCAAAGTGTGTGAAGTGGGTAATATACTCCTAGTTATATAATATATATAATATAATCTGAAAGACAACCTTGCATCCCACAGCAGCTGGATACCAGAAATTTTCAAGCCTGATCTTATGCATGTAAACACAAATAACTGTAAATTCTCTCATCTCTGGACTAAAAAGCATTAAACCCCCTAACACCCCCCAATACATTAATTCCTTTTTGTGTGTCTAAGCTATTTTTAGCATCTCTAGGCTACTTTTAGCAGCTGGGTTAGGGCTGAGGCTGTAGCTGCAGTGAAGGGCTCTCACCTTGGCCCCTGCCATCCCGGGTGGGCCACTGGGGCCACGCATGCCTGGCAGACCCGTGTTCCCCCGGCCGCCAACGATGCCTTGAGGACCTGGCTCACCTGGTGCTCCCTGTTTAAAAAAAGGTCACTTCAGTCAGTGGGAGCATCTTTAACATTCCATAGGTGGCTCCTTGTCCTGGACAGACATAATCCCTGTCTCCTGGTGGAACAGGCCCTGGCTGAAGGGACACTTACCCTTTCTCCTCGGGCTCCTGGGGGCCCTTTTTCTCCTGGTGCGCCAGGCTCGCCTCTGATTCCAGCTGGTCCTGGACCTCCAGGAGCACCAGAACTACCAGGGGGTCCAGGAGGCCCATCCTTGCCTGCAGGCCCTGCGTTACCAGGGGGACCTGGACTACCCTAAAAAGAGTTTTAAGAAGGAAAGCGTGAGCTGCACACATGTACTGGCATTGGTCTCATGAAAGCTAGCCAGACCTGAGTCATTGCCTGAAGGCAGATTTAGGGTCCAGCCTTGTGCACCCAAATCTGATCTGGTGTTGCAGGAGAATCCTTTCATGTATCACTTTCACAACTGGTATTTTTTATCCCTGCTGTCTGGACATACACCTGCACATTTTGGATGCGTAGTGCCTGTAATGCATCCAACACAGGGTACACATTCCTTACTCATGGCTCTACCACAGAAACTGGAAATAGGAGCAGGCCCTCCTCAAATCACTCCTGCCATATGCCTTTAATATGGTGTTTTGGACATGTGCAGAATGAAATGTCTTTCATTACAGTCTTAGCTGAGCCAATGAATGGAAAGAATTGCATTGACTTTAACGGTACCTTAATTAAAATCCTACTTTCTATTCCTTACCATTAGGAGGGTAAACTCATTCTTGCAGATTTTCCTGAAGCACAACCATTATATTCAGAATGTTTTTTGCATAATATATTTTAATATATTAATATATGTCTAAATGTATCCACAAAGTAAGACTAAAAGAAAAGGGGGATAAACCAACTTACATTGTTGCCAGGGGGACCAGGTAGACCTCGAGCACCAGGGAAACCAGCAGCACCCTAGAGGAGAGCAATACTTTTAGTTGTCGTTTTCTGAAGACCAGAAAAGCAGGAACAAATTGATTTTTACACACCTGCTGAGTTTAAATTATAGTCATGTTTTGTTTGAAACCTGAATTAAATGTCCTGAAATGGAACAAAAACTCACTTTTTTGTTTTGCAAGGGGAGGTCACACAGTCTCCTCAAACTTGAGCTAATGGGTTTTGAGAAAATTGGCAAAGATGACAAGTAAATATAATAACTGTTGGGATAAGCCATTGTAGAGGTTTGGATCATTGTGTCAAAAGCTATTTTGGCACCTTACTTATATTATAATCAATGTAATCCAGATCACTAAAGACTTCAACTTTAATGACTCCTTCTAGAACACTAAATATTCTTGAACTGCCACTACTAAAGTCATTGAAGTTCTTATTTTTCATTTACATCACATTTGTTTTAATAAATAGAGACATTTAGCAGTGACTAAGTTGAAGGGATACTCACAGGCCCTCCAGGAGATCCACGGTCTCCTTTTATTCCTTGGGGACCAGGTGGACCCTACACGGAAGGAAGTAGATAGAGAAAATGATTTGATAAAGATTAAAATTATAGGAAGTGTCAATAAGTTTCAGGCAGTTCATCTCCTTGCACTTGGGCCCAGCACCCTGAGGCTGAGGGAGGGCTGAAGAAACCTCTCTGTAGCAACAAGGAACAGCAAACACTTACTGGGGCACCAGGGCCGCCCTGTGGACCTGCTGCTCCAGGGGGTCCAGCCTCTCCTCTTAGACCAGGGGGGCCTCTTTCTCCTTTCCCACCAGGTTCCCCATTTTGGCCCTGTAGAAAAATTATATTGTTATATTTCCACTCAAAAAAGCAGATGATACTGTGACAAGAAATGCTATCCAGGTACTCGTCTGAAGAGAATTTAGATATTAAATTAAGTGTGAATGCAGCCAAACTCTACTGCCCTACCAGTGCAGGAGGGGAAGGACAAAGCCATGTTGCCCTGTGTAAGCCTGAGTACAGAAAGAGTAGTGTAGGCACTTACTGGGGCTCCAGGGAAGCCAGCAGGCCCAGGAAGACCTTGTTCTCCTCGTTCGCCCTGTGGAAAACCACATGTCAGAAAATGGAAGATGCTAGAAAGATAAACTTCACTTTAAAAGTTAGAGAATATTGCTGCTAAGGCTGCTGAAGTTTCTTTTTCTTACCAGCCTTTGGAGGAAAAACCCCAAACATCTGATCCAAAACAACTATTACTCCAAAGTGCTAAACACAACTGTTCAGGAATTAACTGATAATTATCTAAAATGTGGTAAACTTAACTCAGCTACACCTGTAGAAACCCTGAGCACAATCCATGGTGTTCAACTGAGATCCCAAAGTGTTAAATATAAAAAAAATAAATACAAGAAAGAGTATTTTTAGAAGTTTACTTAACTTTAAATCAAAGTGGACATGACTGTTGTTCACACTCTTGCCTTGCCCTGTCACCACAGTCCTCTGACCCCTTTGCAGTGTTAAAAACTCTGATTTTCTGAACCCTTTAGCACTCATAAATCCCAAGAGCCAACAGGAGCTGAATGTGCTTGGTTTATTTACAACCCAAGCCACATGTATTGCTGATAGGTCTGGTGCAGCACTGATGTCTACACCAGGCAAGAGGAGCCATGGTGAAGTTACACAGGAAAAAAAATTCTGTCACTTACAGGACCTCCACGGGAACCCATTGGGCCAGGGGCACCTGCTGGGCCAGTCTCTCCCTGCAAGGAACAAGGATGGTCACGGGGTGTTTGTCCCCTTCCCCTGAGACTCCTTACAGTACAAAGCCCATCATGAGGGTGCGTTACCTTATCTCCAGGTGGGCCGGCAGGACCAGGAGGACCAATGGGACCTACATTGCCCTAAACAATTGGAAAATGAGAAAATTACATATTTTGTATCAAAATATGACAATGTTAACTCCTCTGTTTTGACCAATAGTGTTTATGATTCAGTGTAAACAGATTGCCAAAGATACTTAAATGAAGCTAGTGTACAGTGCCAAAGTGCATTTGCACACCATGTTTTGGACTGATGCTCTGAAAGCACACCATTTTGCAGTGTGAGAAATCTCTAGCTGAGTGATTTTTTTTTCCCCCCACCATCTAAACCTAATCCAAAACCACCTGAAATTAATAGGTCTCTTTCAATGGTACACAATAAAAGTGACCTGTTGCCCTAATTTTCCGATAGATAATTGATCCACATTTCTTCAGCATATATTCAGCATCTCCTGACTTCTTCCTTTCTTGAAAATTTAATGTGTACCTTATGGTCTGAAATAAATTTTTTATATTTCCTCCAACTCAACCAAGCTGCAATTGTATATTTGTCATCCCTCATTACTTTCATGTATATACTGCCTGCAGGTAGTGATTTGATAGATGTATATATATTTCAAGTGTCTATTTTATGTGTATTTGCTATATAAATGTATAAATATATCATATTTAGTAACCTGTAGGACTATTCTGTATGAGAATATTTACCATCTATATCTTTTTGTGATTCATTATAACATCAGTCAGGTCAATTTTCTCTTTCATATGATTTCTTTCCCTCTAAAACATTGTCCCAGTCAACTACAATCTTCCTCCAAAAAATTCTATTATATTTACCCAAGGAGTGGTAATCACAAAAACTAGTATTAGAGCTAATTTAGTTTACAAACCCAGTTTTGCACTGCTGGAAACACAATGAGATTACAACTTTAGCTGTCACAGATAGTATTATTCTCAGTTAGGTTACTCGTGTTCTAAGAGCTGATGGATAAACTGTTGGATGTCTAAATACTCACTCTCTCTCCTCTTGCACCAGGAAGGCCGTCAGCACCTTTACCACCAGGTTCTCCCTAGGAAGTTTAAGACATAAAAACCATGAGCAAAAAGGAAGTATGAGACAAGCCTAAGTGGGGGGAAGGATCTCATACTGAGGGTCTCTTAACAGCCAGATTTCCTTAATGAAACTGGGGATGATATTTTGCCCAGTATTCAGCATCAGATACTGCATTCTTTGATGAGGAAAAAAAACCCAAATTAATTCAAAATGAAGTTCAGGCCGAATTGTCTTCCCATAATATGAACTATTCTCATCATTAATTAGATTCATTAGAACTCTTTTGATGTACTCATCCCCCAAGAGATCCAGTGCAGCAAAATATCTAGCATGTATTAAACGGAGGGAGAAACCCCATATTTTCAGCATCTAGGACCCACATTCCATTGCTAAATCAACAATACTGCTACACAGTCTGCACCTCTGAAATCAGGCCAAAGTGAAGATGTGGACAAACCTAGTGCCCTCTGGGACACTAACATTAAATCAGCATAAAATCAAAAGAGTGTGTGTGTGTTACCCTCTCCCCTTTTGGTCCTGGGCTTCCAGAAGCTCCTCTTTCTCCTGGCATTCCCTGTAAGCCCGGTGGTCCTATGCCTCCAGCGGCACCAGGTGGGCCAGGAGGACCCTAAGGAGTAACAAAAAATAATTAGAAAAAAACAAAATTAACCCAAATGGTCGCAGAACAGTAGAAAAGGAAGACATTCTGTGGGTACCTTGGCACCTTCTGTGCCAGCAGGACCTGGTCCACCTCTTGTTCCAGGAGGTCCTGGAGGACCTTGTGCACCACGTTCTCCTGGGATACCATTTTCACCCTGTGATAAAAAATGTGTTATTCTTTGTTTTCAGGCTCATATTTTGTTAATTCATTTATGTCATTGCAAAATTCTCTTTATTACTTACCTTAGGGCCTGGGAATCCAGGTCCTCCAATATCACCTTTTGGCCCCTGGTTATGAGAAAATAAATGTAAGTTAGCCATGAACATTTCTTAGTACATCTGCACTGTGGTTGGCATCCTGTTTCTCCCCCTATTATTCCCCAAATCAGACTTTGCTGCTCTAAGGAGAGCTGAGAGCTGTCTGAATTTAGAAATGTAATTTAGGAAGACCTTCTCATAAATTTTTGTTACTTAAAAGAAAAAAATAGAATTACTACTTACTGGTTCTCCAGGCTTTCCGTTCTCTCCAGCTGGACCTGGTCCACCAGGCAATCCCTATAAGAAGGAACAGTATTATCCATGTTACACAGATAAGTTACGCATTTTCCATCTTCAGATTTTTGGTTTTGACCAAAGGTGTGTGGCCAAATCATTCCAATCCTTCAGAAAGATGCCAATTTGATAGCTACAGGGTTTAGGTGACACAATCTCAGCTAACCACCTGGTTTGCAATGATCTATGATGCAGTAACTTTTGTCAAGTTGTTGATCTGTTCTATTCTATTATATTCAAAATATGATGATATCTGGTACTCCAATATAAATGTTCAGATACCTATATTTTTTAAAAAATTTTGTGTGTTTGTGTTAGTCTATTCAAAAGAGTCAGAAAACAATAAACACACAGTACCTGGAGGCCAGGTGGGCCTGCTGGTCCTGGTTCTCCTCTCTCCCCAGAAGCACCCTAGAATCAAACAAATGGGGAAGAAAATCCATGAATTTGCCTGAGAACACTTCAACACATAAACACCTCCTCACCATCTCTAATCTGTGCCTCCTCATTGTGACCTGATGACGACACTGCACAAGCTCAAAAACTAATCTATGTTGGTGTTGTGGTATTTGCTCTTTTCACTCCCAACTCTCAGATGTGATTCAGCAGACACATTTTAACTTGACAGGAGTTTGAAATGTCATAAACATTAAAGGGAGCAACAATACACTTCTGATTGGAAAGACCAAGAGCTCTAAATTGACTTTTCATTCCAATCTACAGCAGGTATACCTGACTCAAGTTTCTCCCACCAAAGTTTTGAATATTCGTGCATTGAAATAATGGCAAAGAAGACCTCTTTTATTTGTCTTCATAAAAGGAAATTTCTTTATAGCATTAAAAATATTTTCCTTCTGCTAAATTCCCTGTGTCTATCTGTAGCTGCCAGACCCCCGATCATTGCCTTGGATGGGCCCACCACACTTACAGTAGGTCCTGGAGGACCTGGAAGGCCAACATCACCATTCTTCCCAGCAAGACCCTATTAAAAGACAAAATTAGGCTATGGTTAGAGAGTGATACCGCTTTTTGTAAGACTCAAGTTATTATTAATATTGTGTCATTATTAAACAAAATATTAGCAAAACTTACAGGTGGTCCAGGTGGTCCACCAGGGCCTCTTTCCCCATTCTTGCCTGGTGCACCCTTACAAAAAAGAAAGACAACATTTGAAATACTTGCTTCTGGTCAGTGTACAATTGTCTAAAGCAGCAGCATGAGATAGCCCCATGATGGAGCAATTTAGTTTAACATTTGACTCATCAAGCATCAGCACAGAAGAGCACAAATCTCACTCACCTCATTGCCCTTAGGACCAGGGAAACCCATCACACCTGGCTGGCCACGTGGGCCTGCAGGGCCAGGTGGGCCAGAGCGTCCAGATTCACCCTGATTGCCCTGGGATGAGCAAAGAAAAAGGAAAACGTGGCATCTGTGAGGTGAAATAAAGCAATTCCCAGGACTCATTAAACATTGAGTGAGGGGGAGACGCTGTTCAGAACTCATTAAGTGTTTTGTATTGCAACTCATGTCCCATCTACTCTGTATTTTACACACTACAAAATGACAGAGTTTGCAGGCTGCTGTTACAATGATACAGAATCAAAAGTGCTCTGGTAGTTAAAGCAAACAGAGAGGAGACAATTAATCTGGCTGTGATAACAACCTGCCATGTGGATACTGTGGATGAGGGTAGGGTTGGCTCAGCAGGAGGACTAGGATAAAATATTTGCACAATGTACGTACGGGAGGGCCAGGTTTCCCATCGCTCCCAGGGCTTCCTGGAATTCCGGGCAAGCCCTGCAAATTGAAGGAAAAAAGAGAGTGTTATACCTCAGTTTAAAATGTAAATTATGAAGTTTCAATTCATAAATATAAATATAGAAAAACTATTGCTTGTTATCAGCCTTATTAATAAAGATTAAAAGTCTTCCCATTTCCCTCAGCCCATGAAGAATGAAAATTGGAGAAAGCAAACAAATTCTGTCATTATGGGTTTACTGTTTTTTTCTGAGAGTTGTATGTATATAAGACACCAGACATTAATCAACTAGCACAAAAATTTTCTTTTATTATGTGAGAAGAAAACTATATTTAGATGGAAAAAAAAAAGGAATTCAACAATTCTGACTACAGACCTCTACCTGAAAGCAACACAATGTGCAACACTATTTCATTAACTTCTTTAAATTTCAAAATATTATTTTTGTTGTATTTTAAATAGTTCATTTTCATTGCCAATAAAATCTTGTTTAGCTCCCAGAGGCCTGCAGTTGGGCTTTTGAATGTCAGTATATTTGTTGTTAGGAGTTGCTAATTCTTAGTACAGCTCCCAGAATGTTGTTCCATGTACACTTCGATGTCACATTCTGTCAGTATTACACAATAGGCCATCTCTGAAATCTTACTGATAGGTACTGTAAAAAACTGACCAACAGCTTATTTGCTTTAATTACAAATAAGCTATAATACCTATGTATATTGAAATACTTAATGTCTAATTTAATTATTTAAACATTTAAGTCTATTTACATAATAATTGAAATATAAACATATTTAAATAAAACCCCTAAATACCTAATGTTAGAATTTGCTGAAATGTAAAGAGCTAATGCAGAAAATCACCCAATGCTAACTCATATTAAAGGCATTTCTCATGGCAGGGTCTGGCATGCTCTGGGAGCCTCCCCAAAGCCTCCTGACTCCGTTGTGGCCGTGTCCTGGGAATGCCCCATGACTCTGCCCAGTTATCTGTCCCACCATGAATGGATGCCACTACTTCCTGGAGGAACTCATAGAAAGGATTTCTATGGTTGGACTCTATCGTATCAGCTCAGATGAGTCATCTCTAACAGAGTTTATCCCATTCTCTTGGAGATGTCTTGTCTTACTCTTATTCCAGGAAGACCTGGGCCTCCATCTTGTCCACGCTCTCCTGCAGGTCCGCTGGGGCCAGGGGGACCTGGGCTGCCACGCTCACCGGCAGGACCCTGGAAAGAGGGGTGGAGATCCACAGCAAGGGAATCAGCATCATATGGAATCTGAAATTGTCCATCTCCAAAAATTTGGAGGATTTTTTGGGAGGAAGATCTATACCTTTTCACCTGGAAGTCCATTGCTACCGGGCATGCCACGGAAGCCGGGGGAGCCCTGCCAGATGAAAAACAAACTATGGATCATAGGTAGTACGACACAGGTAATAGCAACTGGGTTTTCTTCTAAACTATTTACCATTGGACTTATCATTATGAAAATTAGTGGGGGGGAAAAAAGGATGAAAGTGGCATTTCACTGCAATAAGAAGGACTGCAGACTATTTTGTCTTTGATTGTAGTGTTCCTGTTGAAATTATAGCCTGTCCTCCTTTATTTTTAGCTGGCTCTGCATCATTATCTATGAGTTTTCTAAAGTACTATGAAAACCAAAAATCACATTCAGTATTGAGCAATTATTTTCCTCTAATTCAATACTGAGAAGAGCTCTGTTGTATTATTTTAATATCTATATTTACTACTATCTTTATAAAAGAAATTTGAATTATAAATTTAATTTTGCAGCCCCCTTTATATGTTTAGTATGATTAATTAGTTCATTATGCATCTTTGGTTTCCTCATAGCTTCAGCAAATATTGCAATCAATTGTTAAGTTAGGACTTAAAAATAGATAAGCACAATTTCCTTTGTTTCTGATGGGAACAGAAATCGAAAATTTTTGATGATGTTGCTATTTATTTTGTTGAATAAAACAATTTGTGCAATTTCTTTGTGAGAATTATTAAATTGTTGGAAAATTATTTAATATACTAGCCGAAAAACCTGTTTGCAGTTGAAATATTATGACATAGGAGACATTCTGACAATATTACTGTTATTGATATTGAAGAGGTATTAACAATAGAGATGTTCTCATAAAGACATATCTTGAATGTAGAAGAATTTACATTAATTTCACTTTCCAGAGCAGAAATTCTTTTGATTGTTTATTTTTGTTAACTGAGAAGTAATTTTGAAATTTTGATTATTTGTTCCCCTTGTAGTTCTCATATGTTTATGATTGCTACTCATATGTAGTTCTCAGTTTATGATTGCTTCTCAGCAAAAGTCTTTTGATAAAACTTCCAGATATAAAAGATCACTGCTTCTTCTATATCAAAAACTGAAAGAAATTATTTTTTTTTCCAGCTGAGATAGATACAAGAGCTGCAATTCAGAGGAGAAACTAGATAAGAATTCTCCCCAGTTTTTGTAAGCCAGTTTCACGTCTGGAATTTGCTGAGAAGATAATATGGAGCCAAATATCTCCTGCAAGTGTTTTGAACTTCAGAATTTTCTGTCTCTGTCTTAGCTCAAAAGGTCGTGTGCCGCAGCTCACCCTTTCTCCAGGGGTACCAGGTACTCCGTTCTGCCCAGGTTCACCATTTGCTCCTCTTTTCCCTTCCTCACCAGGAGGCCCAGGAGCACCTGGGGTGCCGTTTTCACCCTGGCAACAAAAGAAACCAAGCCCATCAGTCTCCAAAAAACCAAACAGGTTTTGTATGGGGAATGATTCAGGGTTCAGAATTCCTTGAAAGAAGTCCCTGGACACATTTTAAAATCACTTACACGCTCGCCTTTGGGGCCTGGATCTCCTTTTGCACCGTCCTTACCAGGGTCTCCCTAAAAGGTAGAAAATCCCATTAAAATTATGGGTTGCAACTGGGCATCATTCTAGAGCTACTAGATGTACTGAAATACTAGGAAATAGACATGATATTTCAAGTTATTGACTCCTTTTTTTTTATTTAACATTCTGTAAAGGAATCAGCATGCACTGGCTGAACTTGTAACTGGAAGCCATGGGACACCTTAAAAATCCAGTAAAGGAAAGAAGTGATACAATCTTAAACACCATTGAGTATAATTTTATGTCTGTTCCTGAGCTATTTCAGACATCATTGAGTCTTTTGTTTAAAGTCCTTGAATATTTTTCTCTGACTAATAGCTACATGTGGTGTAAGGCTGTAAGAAAAGGGCCTGCTGGGGAGGTGACAGTGTAAGACAAGGTAAAACTCATGGGGTTTAGTGGACGTGGACTCAGCCCTTGGGAATTAAAACAGGTGAAAACAGGATTGTAAAACAACAGATTTTGTCTGATGTAGCCAATTTAAACAAGGAGTATCTTTGTTGCATCTGAATTGATAGATAATTTAGAAAAGCAATTAGGTATTGTTACCATATTTATGTATAATCTTTATATATAAAAATACCTATATGTATGAAACAAAATATGTTATATATTAAAAACAATTGCCTATTTTCATTATAAAATAATTTATTAGACCATTTCAAGTGAATAGGAGAAGATCAATGGTTTTTCTTAATGGTATCAGGCTTACTTCTACCATATTTGTCTGTATAACCAGTGTAAATATCATTAGTAACTCACCGGACTACCTTTCGCCCCAGGGTTTCCACTTGCACCTGGAGGACCTGGAAGACCACGGCCTCCTGGCAGACCAGGAGCACCAGGAATACCAGAAGGTCCCTGCAGAGAGAGAACAACAGAGAGATGAAGAGAGAACGGAATTGATGGACTCTACCCAGTCCAAACAGTGGCCCTCACCAACACAGTGCAGCAGTGGCAGGGATGTGAAAAGTACCTACCATTTCACCCTTGTTGCCAGGGCTTCCAGCTCTTCCAGGGGGGCCCTGGAAAAATAAATATCTGAGTAACCAATGCTGCTAACCCAGGACCAGAACAAAGGACTCCTAGGGCTCTGTGAAGAGCAGGTGACACAGCACCTCTCACGTCCCAAGTGTTATTGATGTACCTGAGGCCCAGGTGGCCCAGCATTACCCTGAGGACCAGGTTCTCCCCTTTCTCCAGGACTACCACTAACACCAGCAGGACCAGGAGGACCAGCTTCACCCTAAAGAAAAAAACAAAAACAGTAAAAAGGAGAAAATGAAAGCATTTTAGTCATCTCCAAGGGCAATCAGCATTAATTTAATGGTTTCTACCACTTAGTTGTGTTTTGTTGTGGCCATTCATGAAGGTCATGAGGACTGGGTTTGTCTTGTGCTGCATATGGCAGCACGTCTGTTCTAGGCTTGCAAACAGTGCAATAGCAGCCAGGAAAAGGAGGGCTCATAAAACAATGATGTAGAGTGACATAAGCTGTGTAATTAGAGAAAGGACCAAATCCCATGTAGTTATATGTCTTTAGCTGAATACCTTAAAACCTGGAGAGCCTGGAAATCCTGCGGTTCCAGGGGGACCGGGGGGACCCTTAAAAGTGAAAGAAATACTATTAATGTAAAAGGTAAAAGCCATATGGAATTAATCTTAAATTCAAAAAGAGAGTCTGATTATGAGATTTTTCTCTGAGTAAGGAAACACCTGGAAAAGAGCAAATATAAATCATGCTGTAAAAGATGAAATTTGGCTAGTCCTAACATATCACACCTATGTCTTTGTTACCCTGACTTTTACATGTTCAGCTGAATTTCTGTGTTTTAAATTTAAAAACATGAAATCTATCATTAAGGAGGTTAAGTTATAAAAACCTCCAAAATTTGTTTTAATTATAAAAAAAGAAGGAGAAAAGAAAGCCAATACAGCTGTTACACACACAAGTGGACATGCTCAGCTTTCTAGGCAGATAGGAAAGAAAAATATTTCCCGACTCCAGACAGCTAAATAATTTATTTGATAAGATCATTCAAAATTTGATCTTCATGAAGTGTAGCAATTACATCCATCTATATGTTCTCTGAGAATAATCAGGGTTTGCATTTTTGCATTTCCTGATTTACAGTGTTAAAGCTCACATATTGCACTGTGTCCTTGAAGTATATTAACCAACACAATTATGAAATACAATTAAATAAAATGCTCATTCTTGAACAAGCGCACCCCAATTTCGGGTTTGCTGGCACTGCAGAACATCAGCTAGAAGTAATTAGACTAAAGCAACACAAATACTGAAAATCAAAGTTGCCTTACAGGTGGGCCTGCTGCTCCTGGAGATCCGTCTTTGCCATGGGCACCCTACAGAAAGAAGAGAGGTGTTGGGTACAGAGCACTACCCTGGACACAGAACCCACATCCTTTTGTGTCCATGACTCAGAGACCACATTTTTGTGTCTGTACTTTCCCACTTATTTAACTAAGACCCAAGGATTCCTTAAATGAGAAATTCCAAAGTAATAACTAACTAAATATTTTGTGAAGGAATAGCCAACACTTTATGTGACTTGCACTGAGACAGGAAGATGTAAAAATACATTCCTATTAAATTTCTTAAGGAAATAACAGCTACCAAGCATTGTCTGTGTGAATAAGTAAGATTACAATAGATGTGTATTTCAAAGTAACAGTTAATTCTGATTCACAGAAAAGACTAAATTTCATTCCAAAAACCTGTGGAACACTGATGACTTAAACCCTGTTGCCTGTCTTGTAGCCGTATTAGACCAGACCCTCTGCTCAGGTTATGCAGTGTCTGCACAAACAAGGTGCTGCCTGTAAACTGCTTTGTTGATTGTGTTGAATGCTATGAACTAAGAATTCCTTCAGAGTGAGGGACGTACCCTCTAACCTGTCAAAGGGGAATTTTATCATTTCCCACTCAGTTACTTCTGAGATTGCATTTTTTCCCTTTCTCTGCCATCCCCTGCCACTCTTTCCTTCCACTCCTCCTGCCTGCTTCTCTTTGCCAAACATGAGCTTATGCTGAAACACTGAACTCTTCCTCAATGTGTAATCTATTCATTTTAAAAAGTGAAATGGGAAATAAGATGGTGAACATGTTGTGGGTTAGAAGTGTTACATCTTTAACTGGGGACTGAAAAGCTTTCATGTGAGATTTTTACAAATGCTAAATAGTTTTTTACTCCTTTGCATTACAAATGCTTTAAGGAAGTAGAGAATTCTCAACATATTGAATCCAAATATGTGCTGTCTCTGGATAAGAACAATGTCTGCAATTACTTACAGGGCCACCGGGATTCCCAGGTCTTCCTCTTTCTCCAGCTGGACCTCTTGGTCCCTAGAAAACATGTAAAAATGAATCTGTTAAATGGCTTCTAAAATAAGATGGCTGAGCAAAGAGACATTGCTCTTATTTGTATAACTCACTATTGTCCACTGCATGTGGTGGAGTAATTAAAGTTAAAAGAATGAAGAACAGCTCAGCTAACATTTAAATACTCCAGGATGCACATATTTACCGGTTGGCCTGGTGCTCCATTTACTCCAGGAAGACCAGTTTCACCCTGTTACAGAAAGAAAACAAAATGAACTTTGGTGAGAACATTTTTTTGGTTTTTCAAGGAGAAGAGACACAGAAAAAAGCCCAATTTGTTATCCCTTTCTATGGGGTGCTGGGTGTCCTCAGCATGAACTGAGTTCTGAGAAGTCTAAACAAATGTCAAATCAAAAATTAAACAGGAAATAAAAATCAGAAAGACTCAGCTTTTAAAATACTATGGAAGAAAGTCAGATGACCGAGACATGTCCTTTCATTTTGGTATCTCATGTTTATTGTGGCTGGAAAACTGGGACATGATGTGGTCCTGAATGTCTAACTCCTTTGGAATTATTTGTATTCTTTTCATGGAAGTATTAAATGGTTTCTTTAATGCTTATTGTATTTTTATAATTGTTTAAGATAAAACAGCTATACAACAAATAATGGGGGTCATTACTCTACCTGCTCAGAAAGATGACACTCTAGATTTTTACCTTTGGACCAGGAGCTCCACTGTCACCTTTGGCACCATCTTTTCCATCAAAACCCTGTGGGAATGTAAAACCATATCTGTGAATTGTATTCTTCCTGCATTCTGGAAAACTTGATTCCTCTTGGCAAAATATTAAGCCCCCGAAAGAGGCATATTTTCAAAAATGAGTGCTATCAGCTGTTGGAACCCTTTTTGGCTTTAGGGATGGAACTCTACGACTGAGGTAACGAGAAAAAACTTGAATCTTTGTTATGGAAGTTCAGATGACATTGTGCAGAAATTAACTTTAGTTCTATGATTCAGTCTGGAAATGATGATTGAAAGATCACAACTGTACAAGACTATAATTCAAGGAGAGTAACAGGCTCAGCTATAATCAATATACTCAATACTTACTCGCTGGCCTTTCATCCCAGGCATCCCAGGCATCCCAGGGTGTCCCTTGTGACCCTAAACACATAAATATAGAGACATTAATAAATCATTTACTTATTGTATGAAGGGCACAAGCCAATGTTCACTGTGTGTCATGTTCACTTGACTAACTTGATATGGGAAAACAAAACCTATGATTAGAAGACCATTGTTATTGGGAGATTTTCCATACCGGTAATCCAGGGATTCCACGATCTCCGTTCCTGCCTGGTCTTCCTGGTTCTCCCTGTTGAAGGAAAATAATTTTTTTTTTTAGTGTTTTGTTATTGCTTGTCATACTGGCAAAGCACCAGTTGTGGTAGAACAAGGTGAGTTGGAGTAAGCAGGTGAAACTTCCACCAAAGACAGTGGAAGAGAGTTGCAAATCCTCTCAGGGTGACTGTTCACTCTGTCTCTGCCTTCAGGAAAACAACTGCCAGAATTTATAAACTCAGCTTTTAACAAGGTTCTAGTTAATTTCTAAGTTACTTCAAGACAAGCTTAAGCAAGAGATGATCCCAGAAAACTTATTTTTCTTAGTAAAACACTCAAAATGGACACAAGCTGTAGATGTTTGCACCTTGCCTGGTACTCCACCTGTTCAGGACTCCCAGCCGTGACACAGACAATGGTGTTGATGGCTGTAAGCCCCACAGTAAGATTTTAAGGGAGCAGAAAGCTACCACTGCTGTCTGATTTTCTTTATAACTGCTAATTTATTTTGCACCAAATAAATAGCATGTTTCATGCTTACCGTTTTTTTGTTTGTTTTTGTTTTTTTTTTTCTTTTTTTTAATCAATCAAATTGCTTGCTGAAATGGAACCTTTTATGCAATGGACAGTTAGACCTTATGGAAGCCAAATTTACTTTCTTAAAGTCATGTTGTCAAATGGATAAATAGGGAGATGTTAAAAATTCTCAAATGCAATAATATCAATATCCTCTGTTGTCTTGCAACTTAATGAACATTTTTCTTCCTATTTATTAATAACTGGATGAATAATAATGAACTTACATCTTTTCCTGGTGGACCAACTGGGCCTATCATTCCAACAGGGCCTGGAGGTCCCTGTAGAAAAGTAATTAATGTTAACTACAATAATAACAAATATTAAGTATTTTTCAAACTAAAAATACATTAGGCATCATAAATACTTGTACATTTGACATGCATCATAATAAACAACTAGGATAAACTGCAAAATTCCATCCACTGCAGTGGTGACAGATTCATGCTTTTAAGATCACATCTTTAACATACACAGTGATACTGAATGGGTACATACAGGAGGGCCAGGTTGTCCTGGTTCTCCAGGGGAACCCTGGTATCCAGCGGAGCCCTGGAATGCAGCAAAAAACTCAGTTAAGAGGTGAACAACTGCATGCACCATTTCATGGTGTTATATTTTACAATCTCATAACTGTAAGGAAAACTGTAGTCAGATCAGTCAATAAATGACCAAAGGTGAAATTACCAGAATCAGGTAGAACATGCCTCCATGAAAACAGAATTAAACTGCTCCTCTAAAAGGAGATGGATGTTGAAAAACTCAGACCCTTGGTGTGTTCACTGAACATGTATCCCGCTCTCCTTTGCCTCCTGTTAAAATTTTGTATGGATAGACACTTGGGAATGTCACCAGGATGTCAGGCAGTGGCATGTCTTCAAATACTGTTAGCTGACATCACATGGACTTGCAGGGGTACACAAGGATTTAAGCCAGCACAGTATATTGATCTCAGCTCTTGAGTCTTGGTGATAGTACAGCCCAAGATGACATTTATGCATAAAATTCTACAGCATAATATCCAGATTTATCAGTTGAAAAGGGACTTAATATTTTTGAAAGAGAAAAGGAGGAGCTCATATAAAAAATACAAGATGATTATGAGAAGATTAATGTTACTTACAGGAGGACCTGCATGACCAGGTGGGCCAGGGGGGCCACTGGGGCCAGGGGGTCCTGGAAAGCCACTCTAGCGTAGATTAAAAAACAGTAGTTACATTAATGTAATATAGCTAGAAAGCTGAATATAATTGCAATAGTCATCAATAACTGTGAAATAAACTTTTACATAATTAGTTCAGAGAAAAATCCTTGGTGACCTGCACTTGGTGCAGTAAAAAGGATTTACATGCAGCAGTATATTCACACAGTGCTGAAGAAATGCATTGTCTAGTTGTCCCTTCAGAAAAGGCTTCACTGGGTTGCTCTTGCAGGCTTGGCTAACGTACTCCCAAGGAATTTTCAGAGATGCAACTTCTCATTTTTGAGTCACTATTGCCCTTCTCTAGACCCCAGAGGGATGCTCAGAACTCTGCTTTTCAGCTGCCTGAAGGGGAAGAATGGAAAGTAGAACTGAATTTGTTAGACAGAGAAAATGAGTGTCAGCTTCTCAGCCGTGTAACTGAACTTAATTAGCTCAACACTAGAGATTCCTCATGACCTAGAGATACACTGAATTAAGGCCATACTTTTGTTGTCAGTAAGGCAAACATATTCACCACTGAAATTTTTTCTGAACTTTAACAGTACTAAGCCATAAGAAAGAAATGAGGTCTGGACTAACCAAAACCTCAGTATTTCTACTTCTTGTAGCAAAACCCACAAAAACATTTGATGCTGCAAAACAGAAAACATTTAAAAGTTAGCACAGTGGTCTACTGCAGCTATAGGGGGTTCATTAAAAAAAGCTTTTGTTAAATTAAACTCTTCACGTGTTTCCTACAGGCAAAAGAATCACATATATGGATGATATGAGGGTCACTGTGTGCTGCAGTACTGGTGAATATTCCATAGTTAATATTGAATGTAAGGTGTTTCATGGGATATTGTCATATTGTGTCAGAAAAGGTCACATATTACAATTTTATGAACCTAATTTTAATAATAGAAGATTATCAGTATTGCTGTACTATACTGGCATATGTAGGGCAGTACACTACTATACTACAAAAATAAATAATATCAGTTCACAGTTGTCTTTTGTCTAAAAAGTGAGTAATTTTAATATTTGCTATTTCCCAGGAGAGAAGTACAGCAAGAAGCAGAGCTGTGAGGGTTTGGGAAATGGGGTTGCCTCCAATGTGTGAATACAATGAGCAGTCTCTGTTAATTGTTAGAACTCATTTGGTATGAGGTAACTATAGATCCAACCAGAATTAAAGCCATCAACTCATCAATAGCAATCAATCAAATAGACATACAGCTATAAACAAATGAGATATAATTTTTTTCAAGTTACACACTGAGGAGATAAACTGATAGTTAGGTGTATGCTTGCTGCTAGAATCTCCAGACTTTGAACAGATGAGCATCCTCCAGTTAGAGAATGTGCACTGGTGAAAAGAGACAAAGACAACATGTGGAGGTTACATGGGCAAGTGAAGCGAAAATGTGATGTGAAGCACAAAATCAGTCTACAAGTGATGTACAGCCATGGGAATGCAGTAATGGAGAGATGTGTGATTGAAGAAATACCAGGCATGGTAACCACACATGGCCAATGTTGGTACTACATTTTATTGTTTTTCTAATATTCCAAATTATTTCAGTTTGGATATTTATTCATTAGGAGTATTTAAATTGAAACTTGATAAATTTATAAAATAATAAAGAAATTAGTCTATGTAATGCAAATTATAAATATTATTTAGCTCTAGTGATTTCAGCCACATCCGCCTGTAACTGCTGATACTTACTTTGAGGTCACGTATGCTATGATGCAATATAAAAGCCCTTATGACCTGAAAATATACAGACAACCCCGAAGATGTTCTAGGGTGCTCAATAAAGTAGTCTGGTGGGGTTTTTAACCTGAGTCCAGCAGTCAGAGCACAAGAAATCACCAAACATTTCCAGGGAAAAAGTCAAAATAGAGAGGAGTTAACCATAGTTGTTAACTGAAGGTGGCTCAGTTATCTGCCTGGCTCAGCACATCCCATATTCAGACACCATGTAGCAGAATGTAGATGGTATGACAGCTGTGAGTGAAAACTGTGAGGAGTGAACATGAATAAATGGATAAACAAGGACAAAAATGGATGGTTGAAGAAGACAAATGCACAGATGATCATATTAGCAAATGAAGGAGGTAGAAATAGATTAAAATTCTTTCTTTCCTTCCCTCCTTGCTATGCTACAACAATATGATACCGCAGAACTGGGCTGAAAATAATGATTATGATTAATAAAGCACAGCCAATTGCCAGTAACAGCAATTCATAACACCCTCTATGTAGCAGGTTGCCTGAATTAAGAACACTTCAGGTTGAATATTTCTCAATCCCAGTGCCTAAAAGGAGAACCATGAGGTGCAACATTCATATTCATATTACACATGAAGCATAGCTCAGGTACAATTCTTTGAGGCAGTCCATGCTTTTTCTCACTTAAAAACCTGAAAATCTTGGACCAGGTCTAGCAGGCAGATACAGCATCCTTAGTACACAGTCTGAGTAGCTGTGGGTAAAAAAATGGTAATGGTAGAAAGAAAAACTGAAAATATTTTGAGTTTTGGAATGAATAAAGTTTATAAGAAGGGTTTACTCACTTGTTATCAGCCAAGTTTGAATTGTGGAAAAGTTAGAAAGTATGGAATATCATACTCAGTAAAGACAAATGATACTGAGTGGGTGAAGGAAAATTAAAGGCAGTGGAAGAAGTAAAAATTGTTGGAAGGAAGGGAAGAAATTAGTGGAAGAATATCAAGCAGATAAATGAGGATTGTGCATGAGACAGAAAGGGAAAAATGTTTAGGTAGTGTAAGAAGGTGAATCACAGACAGAGATCAGGAAAAGGAAGGTAAGAAACTGAAGAAAGAAAGTGAAAAATAAAAAATCCAGATGATCTATAGCTACTTTCTAGAATAGTATTGCTGAACAAACTGGTGCCTTACATCACATTCAACTTGCAGGCAATAATTAAATGAAAACTTATATTGTTAGATTAAAATCAGGACACATACACATCCAAGGCATAATCTACAAGCAGAAAATTTGTTCTTTAAAAAGAAGAAAGGACAGAAGAAAAGCTTTATCATCTTACAATGGGTTGTGGGTACCCGATACCAACTCCACCAGCTTTCACATCATAAGAGTCATACTGTGGAGAAAAACTCTGTAAAAGAAATAGAGAAAAAAAGAAAGAAAAAGACAAGAAAAAAATGTGATTACTACAAACCAAATAAGTATTTTCTTACAGTGGTATGGCAAATGCATGGAAATAACTCATTTTATCTGCTGAGTAGTACTAGCTTGACATATAGCTGCCATATATTTACATAAGAGAAACCCAGCCAGTGTCTTCCTTCTGAGGTCATGGTGACATTAGCTCCCTAGGCTGGGCACAACCATTTTTCTTCTTGACAGTTGGGCCTCAGCTGAACCACAAAATTACCTTTCTCTCTCCTTTTACTTTGGTTTGACTCCTTATCTTCTTTCCCCATTTTCTCTGTCTCTTTTCTGTTGGACTTAATTGTCACTGAATGAAGTTGATGAAATATTTTCTGTTGCACTAAAGAACACAACTGTTTATTATTATTATCATTTTCCTGATTTCTTTTGCCTGTGCCTAATGAATGACTCATTTCACATGAGCAGACAGTCAAATGATGTGGCACTGTGCAGTGATGCATTATTGGCCCACAGGTGGTTAAGCAGGAAGTGTTGAACACGTGCAGTGTTCTGCCTGTTCCCCCAAACCGCTGTGGATCCAGCTCCTGTGCTGACCAGCTGCAAGGCTCCTGCGCTCCTGATACCAACCCTCCTGTCAGGATCCAACAGCACACCTTTGATACAGCGCTGGAATGGGAGACTAATTCAGCCTGTTTTCCTCTCCTGTGTTTGCCTCTCCAAAGCCCAAACCAGTGTCACTGGTGCCCAATGGGACTGGTTAACTGATCCACAGCTCAGTCCTGCAGAGGCAATCCCTTTCAGAATTAAATATAAAAAAGACATCTTTCCTCAGTTTCTGGCTTACGTAGGAGTGGGAAGCATATGTGGAAGTTATAATCAGTGACCTGTATTCAAAAGTAGCAATTGTTTTAACATACATTTTTTATCAGCTTTGTGCTAAAGAAGTCCCATCTTGTAAACCTGGGCTTGGTGGCCTGCATGGATGACAAGGTCACCTGGTAACAAAGCACTGCCTGGGGCTCAGTGCTAATAAACTTCAGTTACAATCTGCTCTCTTGCTGAGCGGGCCCAGCTCTTCTGAAATGACTTCAGCATTCAGTGAGCCAGAAATAAAGGGGCACCATGACAAATAGTACTTGCACAGCACTTCCTGCGAGCAGAGGAGCAGTGCTTCAGTCTAGTCTTGTTGGAATGTTCTGTTATTAAACATGAATTGATGAAATATAGGAAAGAAGGAGACTTCCCTAACTATTAAGCTTATGGGGAAATCCTTCATCACACTCTTTCTGATCAGATTATTTCTGAGTTACCAAAGTCCTTCAGCAGATCTGGCCCCAAAAGTTTTAAAAAATAAGGTAAGGCAGAGATTTAATTGCACTCCAGAGAAATTTTATGGACAAAACCCCAAAACAACTGCAAAACCCCACCTACCACCCATCTCTGTTTTCCAAAGGCACAAATGGGATGGATGCCAATGAAAGCAAAGCACCTGGGAAGGTGCAAGGGACAGGTGCCTACAGCATTGCTTTGCATGGCTATGAGCACCAAGGTAGAAGCTGAACATGACAATGACTTACACCTCCACTTATACTGGGACACGACTGGCAGATTCCAGGGGCCCCAGGAGCTCCGGGGCTCCCTGGCGGTCCTGGTGGGCCAGGGGGACCATTTCTGCCTGGAACTCCAGGAGAACCCTGCAAAAACACAGAGCAGATACAGATGGTGTCACTTGCCTCCAGCTGCAAGGATGTTGAGGGACAAACCTTTCCATTCGTAACAAAGTCTGTGTGTCTGTGGTGGGAAACCTCTCCTAAACAAGGCCATAACCAAACATTCAGGGAAGACAGACAAAATTCACACATGGAAACACTTGGTTGTTGGAACCTTATTACAACTGATATATAATCAAACACATCAGAAATATTTAGCAATTCAGTTTCTGAATCTGAAATTATTAGTGCTAGTAGAGTCTTAAAGATTTTTTCCTCCTTCTGTAAAGAAATATAATAAGACATAACAAATATGATACAGTTTGGACTAAACTCTGTGTTCTTTAAGTTTTTGAGAGTGTTGTTGAAGCTAAAACTCTACTTCAAAATAACTATATGGTACAGTCCTGCTGCAGACAGAATGAAAGCAGGATATCTAGGCAGCTTGAATAGGATATATAACACTAGAGGAATGGGGTCTTGATTTTGTTCATTTCCTTGGAGGGAAAAAAAAGCTGCACTTACAGGGTCTCCTTTGGGGCCTCGGCTGACTACTCCAGGAGTCTGCAAAAAAAAGGAAAGGTAATTAAATTTAAAAAGAGAATAAAAATAAAAAAATTGCACACATAAACAAGAGCAAAACTCTTAAACATTTGAATATAGTTTTATTCCATGAATTCCATTAATGCTTATTCAGTATATTTAAAAGCCGTAGGATTTTTGGTCAGTCAATCTACTACTGCTTGGATCATCCATAGAATTACACCTGCCCTGGAGGCAAAACCACAGCACTAATGAAGTCAGTACAGCTTTGCCATTGAGTGCAATGGGGACAGAAGTCCACTGTGGAATGCTGTGGTAGTTTTCTTGTGTCCTTCTCACTCCAGCATGTCAAGTGTGATGACCTAATTTTAAATTCTCAGATCTACTGCTGCAATTCAATTAATAATTCAGTTACATGTTACTACCTGGATTTTCAATTTCTATGTTCAGCTGCTACCAGTGGCATAGAATATTCAGCTGAAAAAATCTTGAATCTTTCAAGATGGCATTTCCCTATACACCACCCAAGGTAATCAGAACAGCTTCCAATGGCCTGACTAAACTCCTGCATCAAAGAGAGTGGCTGGGGGAATAGTTCACATGTTCTTCATTATCAGGAACTCCAGAACTGATGAGTCTCTAAACACAAGAGAGGGAGGTGTACTTAAATCTCCAGCATGCTTGTCTATACCACTCATTTCCACCTCTCAGCATGTTCAGTGAAGTTGCTCAGGGGATCCTGGAAGCAGTGGAGTACTGCTAGTGAGGTACAAGTAAGACTAGTTGACATATCTGTGTGTGACATACTTGAGTGTGATATTCCATGTGTAAACAGATGTGCTGTAGAGCTGCAGAAACTCATCTTCTCTCTCTTCCTCACATCTCTTTCACTGTCTTATTTTCTAGATAAGGATCTTCAATGTGTCTGTGGCAACCTAGGTACTTTAACAGAACCTCACAGATCTTTAACACTGGTGCAGTGTTTGGATAAGCTGAAATCTCAGTATAGCTGGCTCACTTACTGAAACACTTAGGCAGGGGGCTTGGCATGTACTAACATTCTTGATTTTCCTGAGGCTGAGTTGCTGCAACTGGTTTATATAATGTTGGTGTCTTTAAAACGATGGTGATAAATTAGGTATATACAGTATCATCATCTTTCCTTTACAGGGCATTAAGTCAGCAGTAAGCCTGCAAAAGGAAATTCACTCTGTGATGATGTAGAATTGAGTTGATAAGAAATGCAGACTCAGACAGGCTATGAAAGTTCTCTAATTTTCTTTGTTTCTGTGTTGTTGTTATTTTCATGGATAAAAAGGTGTTTGCATTATTCATATGCTTTTCCATAAAATGAAAAATGTAATGGCTAGTTGCTGCCCTCTATCCCTTTCTACTATTTTGGTGCCTGTTGTCTACATAAAACTGAGCTGGAAGACTTAATATTATCAGCTGTATTGTCCAACCCAACTATTTGCCTAAATTCAGAAAGTAGCATTGAAAAGAAAAGCATTTAAGAACATCTAAGCCAAAATGAATTGAGGTTGACATGCATCAAGAAGGCAGCAACACTGAAGAAACAACAGCAAGAATAAACTTACTCTTGGAGGTGGTGTTGTTGTTTGTGGACAAACTGGACAGCACTCTCCAAAAGGAATCTCTGGGTTGGGGCAGTCCAGCTCCTGATCATCACAGATGATGTCATCGCAGAGAACAGATCCCGAGTCGCACACACAGATTTGGCATGGCTCTGGTTTCCAAACATCCCTGTCAGCATAAGCCTGCCCAAGATGGGTACATCCTGTGACTGGAAAGAGAGACAAAATTGTGTTGGATATTATTACAAGTGTGTTTTCCAAATTACAAATGAGTAACATGAAAACTGTTGGATCGTTTCTTTAGTTTTCTGGTTCATGCACGTGAAGTAAAAGGCTAAATGCTGCTCTGCAGTGGGGAGATCTGTTACATTAATTGCAGAGTCTGCTCTGAGTCTAGAAACAGACATCAGTGGAAACCTCCTGGAGCTGAGCCAAAGCCCAATTAAATATCTGATAATCTTCCGTCTTGAGTAATTTTAGTGTCAGACTGAGTTACTGCCTAATTAGCAATTGAATTCTCTGCTGCAGCTGAAGAGTAAACGTGCCTAAGCTCTCCAGCAAGAGTGCCACTGGCCCCACGTGCCAACACGAGCACTTGCACATGGATGTGGAATGAACCATCTGTCCAGCACCAACTCCTGTCTCCAGCCTCTTGCATTAATAGCTGCCACCAAGGGGTTTCAAAGAATGGTTTGAAAGCCAGCGTATGTGACGGATCTGAAAAAATGTTCACATTAATTGCCCAAATGGTTTGCAATTATTCTATCAGCTGGCCTGCTCAAATGTTACAAGTGTCTTTTTTTCAGAAGAAACATTGTTCATCTGTAATATTCATGGCTTTGTGAATTCCTTCCAACAGCTGTTTTACTGATCAAACTTGTTATAGACTATGTATATGAAAAGGCTGACAAAAACTGCCTTGACACATTAAATTTTGGGTTGGTATTTTCTTAGAAAAACATGATCCAGAAAGCCAGGTCATTTAAGAACCCAATATAAAATAACACTAAGAGAATCTAACTCGAGTTTTAAAAGATCATTTTAAGCTTTATAGATGTTATTAGAAGTCTTAGATTGCAAACATAAACATCAGTGAATGTCATGAATAATAAAATAAGATTTTTTTAATGAATAATTAAAAATAATTCAGTTTATAAAAACAACATTCTAGAGAAAGAGCTATTTTTTGCCTACATCATTCTTAAATCTTTAATACGAGGATAATTTATGTACCATAGACCTCCCTTCAAAAAGAGAAGCAAGATGACAAAAGATGTACTTCAAACCTCTGACATTAAAATTGCCACTGGCTCCAGGCAGAAATTTCTGAATATCAAAATGTAACAGCCACAATTATCTAGTATGAGACTGAGCCTAAGTTTATTGCTGTTCCTTCCTATGGGTTATGCAGTCCCCTTTTTTTTCTCCCTGCATCCTTAATTTCTGTTTTTAATCTTTGCACCACTGCATTAGCACCCTAGTCTCTTTTTTTCCCTTTTTGCTCCTCTCAGTACTTGTGGGTGTGTATTCCCATTCCACACCAATGTTCTTTGGCAATGTGCACACTTGAAATGTGTTTCCTCTCTTCTCATTCTTCCGCTGCATTTCACCTTTCCCGTAACTTGTAGCTTCCCTTTTCATCTTCTGTGAATCCTCTTTTATTTTGTACCTGAGCAGTTCCCCTTCTTTATTACCATGTTCTCAACTGAGCTCAGTTTGCCCCTGCTCCCTTCCCACTTTCTCACTCAGCTGCTTTTCCTTGGTCATATTGACCTGACATTTTCCTCTGTTTCACCCATGAGATTCATTACCTCCTACGAGCTCTGGAAGGGCCATGGAGAATACAGTCACAGCTGCCTGAGGGGAGAGCCAGAGTGCAGCTCTTGGGGCAGAGCACTCCATGGGACAGGAGGATTTCTTTTCCCAGTTTCAATCCTACTGCAGGCTGTCCATGTCCATGCACACCATCTTATGTTATTTTTGCACTTTATAATTATAAAAGAAGCAAACAGGAAAATGTTGACTTGTTAAGGCTGGCACTCCTTATGGAGTTGATTTTGACCTCTATCTTGATTAGAAAAACAAAGCTTCAAAAACCCTTACCAGACATTTTCAAGCCAACATTTTTTTCTTTGCCTGATATCAAGCTGGGATCCAGTATTTTACCTTCCTTTGACGACACAACAAATCTTAAAATGGAATACCTTCCAATGGCAAATGAAAACTCACTCCCCTCAGATACTCTCTATCACTTAGAAATGCAAATTTTCCTTTTCTGCCCCTTTTGGGCCTCTCTAGAAACTTCATATTCTGCACAAGAGAGATGGAGAAGAACTGCTCATTTCCAGGACAGCCTCTTCCCCACACCCACACATCACAGGGTTATGGCATCAGAGGATGCTGCCTCAAAGGACACTGCCTAACAATGTGTACCTTTGAAGAGGGTCTAGACCTCCTTCCTTAATCTGCCAAGCTAGAGCTAATTTCTAAAAATGTTGCTTGGCTTCCCAGGTCTCACCCCACAGATCCATATCTGTGGATCCTGGGTAAATAAGCTAATTCTCTGCTTAGTTAGGTGCTGACTGTTTCTGCAAGAAACATTTTCCTCCTTTTCACAAACCACTTGTGGGCACTTAGGGAAAAAACCAGGCTGCCCAGTCTTGACAAGGGTAATGACAAATACTTCCTGACAAACAAGAAAGCTGAAACGTAGAAGTGAAGGATTATGAATGAAATCCTTATAGCCTCTGTAGTGACTCAAGAGAAAAACCAAATCATAGAGTGGCTCGTTGCACATGTGAAGCCCTCGAAAGCTGTGTGCTGTGGGAGGCAGAGCCTCAGCAGAGCTGCTGGGGAGGTTAGAGCTCATAATCCCTCCTGAAGGAGTGGTTGGATGCACCCTGGAGAGCATGGATGGGCACAGATCCACGTCACCCAGAGCAACGGACTACTCAGCTGTCACTCTGCTTGAGCACCTACCAGCTCCACAGGTTAAAATGTTCTTTTCATTTGTAAACATAATAAGGAAGGGGAGAAATTAATTTTTCTAGGGCAAGTCATAATTGTTAAATAAAAATACCATTGTATGGACCTAAAAGAACCTAATATGTTTACTATTTGCACTTGTAATATACAGTTCTATAAATTGCATACACATATATGCATATGCACAGCATACACACTTTTCTGTACCCAAAAGATGTGTTTGATTAATTGTAATATTCTGATTTTCAGCTCCCAGTATCACTTTCTTAGCCTTTCAAAACCACATATTTTTTTAACTATGTGTTTAAAACAACAAAGTCCTTATTTACTAGAAAATTCATATTTGAGGATTTGAACATTCCTATGTCAATTTTTTCATAATTATTACTTCTTTTTCTTTGATTTGTTTTGCTGTTTTGTTATTTTCAGAGATGTGATCTTGCTGCCTTACAGCAAAGAGGACAGCTCCAATGAGGAGCAGAAAAAGGCCATCTTTCCCCTGTTTTTGCACTGCTGGTAAATAAAGATTCTGTTTTCAAGACAGAAGCAGAGTCTTTCCTCAGGGCCCAGTTTTATTGGTCTTTTCCTCAGTGTCCAATTTTTCCCACTGTGAATACTCACCTGGTGTATATTCTTTAACAATGTCAATAAAAAATGTGGAAATTTAAAATATGCCACAATGGCTGATAATTTTACATTAATAAGGAAATAAAGGAGATTTCTCTGCAATTTTACAGGCTTGTCATTCAGTTATGCTACAGTAGATGGCATCATTTAACAGGAAGATGACAAAAATTTGAAGACATATGGATAAAATGACATTCATATTTTCTTCTAACTTTCTGGATAGTGTTAAATTAATTAAGAAATAAGCTAGGAGAGCTGCAATGAAAACTGCTGTGGCCTTTGGCAGAATGAAAGTATTAAATAGATTTCCAAAGGAAACTTACATCTGGGAAGACTTAGGGTGTTAAAGACACCCGCTCTGTGCTCAGATGTAGATCTGTGTGTCAGCATGTTATGACATAATGCATTTTGCATTGCTCATAAAGATTAACTGTTAGCTCCAAAATCCTTTGGAAAGCTGATTTGTGCTAAAGCACTGGCAAGTAACATATAGGAATAATGAGGTTATAAAAAAGCTGACTTGTCTGCTTCTAGACTTGTGGTATAACAGCCACATACTTGACTTCGCCAGCTTTTCTTATTGAGTCCTAAACATACCCATTAGCCTGAGATTTAAGAAACATTAGAACTCAACAGTATTTGTCTATGGCAATGCACAATCTTATTCTTTCTCCCAAAGCCCTAAATATGATGGCTATACAGCGCTTCACTTCTGTGGCACTTACCGCAATGCTTTGTTGGAAGCCGTGTCAATCTCTAGTGCGCTGTTAAAAGTTTAATATTTGAAAGCCTGAATTAATTTGAAATTCTACTGTTTACCAAGCACCCATATTGTTATAGGTTTTGCTGTCGGAAGCACTTCCCTGGGCCAGCCTAGTGAATAAAATTTAAAAAAGGCAAGAGAATAATTGTCACATGCTGGTTTAAAATTATTTCCCGTTCTAGGAAGACTGGCAGCTGTCCATACGTAGACCAATAGTGAAAGCTGAAAGGAAAATCACAATTTAGTTCTAAAGGACTTATAAGTGAGGTACATAGAAGAGCCCAAATGTAAGCAAGGGAAAACAGAGATGGCCATTGTCATATGGCCTGAAAGATGAGAGATGTCATATGGGACATAATCCCAAACCCAGTGAGGTGAACAGGAATTTGTTATCACATGAGAATCTGACCTGCTCTGTAGTTGGTTTTGGCTTTGCATTTGTGCAAGCACCATGATCGTGACTTAACCACAATTTTATGGCAAAAGGAAAAAAATTCCTAATAGTATCCTCAAAAACCACAGGCTTTTCCACTTTGGACAAAGCCAAAGTCCCACTATTGCATTAGTAGCAGACTCACATATCCCATTTACAGAGATGTGACTAAAGGGTTAGAAATTAAAAAACATCTTGAACTTGTCTGGTTCTGCCTCAGAGAGGGCAATAGTCCACACAGAGGTGACTCATGATCCTCCAGCAGCTGCCTGATGATGGCCTGGGAAGCAAAACTGAGGAGCTTTGGTCTGTGAGAATCTGATCACAAACACAATGAGTCAAACAAACAACTTCTGCTATATTTAAAGTGAATCTGGTAAAGGCGTAAGCACAAAGATGAAGAAGGCCTTGCCTCTAACTTTGACAGAATCTGAAGCCTGATGAAGTTAAGAAGAGCATTTGTGTTACTTTTTTAGCTGTACGAAACCTGTGCTTCCTCACCTTGACCTAGTTTTGGTCATTTGCTTTACAGGATGAGTAGTTCAAAATTGTTTTACATTTCTTCTGTAATAAATACATCTGTTAATTGCATACCCCAGCACGGTCTAATACATTGTTTAAGCAAAGGACAAAGTAGAAGGAAGCTATGATGTCTATTTTTGATAGAAACTCTATCATTCTCCCCTACTGGAGTAGGTGGAGGAATACACCCCAGCATGTGCAGCAATGCTGCTTTCCATTTCCTGAGAAGAAAAGAATGCCACAGCATCTACCTCAAGGCAAATGGTTTGGGCTCCCTGTCTGGTATTAAGATGATGTTTATAAGAAACCCAAACACACTCGTTCCATCCCATCATTAGTAATGGAAACAAGCAGACTCTCATAATGAATGAATTGGCTGGAGCAGCCAGGATGGCCTGGTTTGTTGGCATGTCCAGTCAGAGCTGAGTACTCAAAAGGGCTCAAATCCTGTCTGGGTCACAGGAGTCAGGAAAAGAGGTGGAAAAAAAGGAAAAGAAATGGTTTAACAAGTTGGGTTTTTTTCAACTGCAAGGCCTTCAGACATTCTCTCAGCTGGAATTGTCTTAAACAGCTAATTAATGGAATCCATTTCACACAGTGCATAAGAACATAAGGGCAAATTTAGGTATCCATACTTATTAGGATATTTTCAGGTTTAATAGTACTGATGCAATATTTTGTAAGGCTTGTCCACAAGTGATTGGAGGTAGTGAAACTTCCATTTATTAAATACTTAAATGCAGACTGAAAAACCAGAGTGAGTCAACCATAAAAATCCTTTTGTGCTCTGTGAGCTGTAGAAGGAAGAACTGCTATCAGGTGGAATGGAAAAGGAGTGTGAATGAATAGTTCACAAATTTCCCAAGTTTCACACCAAAAAGGACAGCTACATCCTGTGCTTTCAGAATGAAACTGAGTCTTTCTTACTTCTAGGGATGCTTGTCTGCCAAGAAAGCTGGCTCTTGAACAGTCCTGCTGCTGCGCCAGTCCCAGTTTTGCCCTTTTCTCAGATGCAGAGTACGAAAGAGAAAGCTGCTTAAAAGAATGCTGGTTAAGCATAAAATTGTACTTGTCTGTCAAAAGTGTTGCAGGATGGCGTCACGTGCTGTTTCACTGGCAATGTACAGAAGAGTTTGGATGCTCAGGTATGTCACATAGCCAAACTGTCCTTGCTTTGAGACCCACCCAGTCTGTATGTCAGATTACAAAATAAATCAGAAAAAAGCAGGCCTGCACTGGTACAAACAAGTGCTTGCATTTTAAACAACTCGTTCCTTGTTCCCTTCATTCGTCTTTATATGCTACAAATGCCACAACCTTTCTGCAGCATTTAGAAAGTTTTAGAAATATCAGGAATAGAATATATCCTAAGCATATTTTTTACCAAGTAAAACACAAAATGCCTCTATTTCCCCTGCAGATTATTGGCTTTTTCCTAATCTTTTAAACTGTGATTTAAAACTCTTATTTCTCTGCTTTATCTTCAGAGGGTTGTTCTTCTCAAAAGGTAATGCGGTCTAAGCAGCTGATTTTGTCACACTGTTACATCTCAACATTTATGTTTCACAAATTGCTCTATTTGGGCACGCGTGCTGACACCCTGGAATGATGTTCTTCATGCAACTTCTAGAGCTCACCCTGCCACAGCAGCGCTGCAAGGAAATAGTGACCAGAGATAACCCATCAGAGATGTTATACAATAGCCTCACTGCTTCAGCTGGTGTCTGGCATGAGAAACCGTGGCAGAAGAACTCGCTTGTTTCAAAACTGGTAATAAGCAAACAAAGTGCAAGGTGGTTTCTTTGCTGTTTTAGTTGGGGAGGGTTGTTTTTTGGCAGAACTGTCATTTCAAGCTGAGTCATACAAGGGGCAGGATAGAGCAGACTGCTCTATATCTATCATCTTGCTTCTTTCTTAAGGCTGCCCAGAGAAATGTTGACTGTCTGTTCCTGAACTCATAAAAGTAATTTTGAGGGAAAACTTCTGCTGGATTTGAGAGAGAGTTATACCCCTATTGTTCTTAGCTATTCCTTGACAACATCATGGGCCAAATTGCTTTTTGCATGGGAGAAAGAGCTTCCTGAATGACCATCTGTATTGAGATGTTACTCCGGGATTTCCTCTTCAGTGTCCCCTCTCAGCAGGCTGACTCTGTGAGTCAATTAAATTTATGCTTCTGTCTTTTTAGTAGAGGTCAACCTATTTTTGCCATAAGCTGCAGAATTCAGATAATTCGTCCCTGATTAAAGGTAATCACTGCCTGATCAGGACATTCCTTGATTTTACTGGGCTTTGAATCAGACCTAGAAAATGTTAGCTTCTGATCAATCTGGTGGTAACTGAAGCTCTTCCGTGCCTGACAGATCAAATCTTTTACTAAGGGTAACATTAGCATTAGAGCAGGACACAAAGTAACAAGACACTTCATCATAATTCAGTGCACTCAATGCCTTTTAGAGGGGCCATTGCATCATACTTCAGCTACTCTTCAATTATTGGTAAAATGCCTATGATATTTTTCCATCCCCTCTGTTCTTACATTACAATATTTTTTGGCACATCACCTTTTGTGCTATGTGGTGTCATGCAAAAAATAAGCAACAGGCTGCAAGAACTTAATTTGAGGCTATTTAGTTATAATGCTAGCATACATTCTAATGCTACACTGCAGTAATATGATTTTAATGTGCTTCTTATCTTTAGAGTGAATGATACCATATTCTTGTATAAAGGCTTGTGTCTTAAACTAAGCAAAAACAGACATAAATTCAAGTTCTAATATGATTTCTGATAATTTAATGGATTTGTTCCTTTCTTTAAACATGCATCCTACTCATTCCTTGGGCAAACAATGAAGACTTCTAGAGTCAGAATCCAAGTGTCAAGGTAATGATAGTTTTGAACACTTGACCACTTCCAATTGTATTCCATAAGAAGCTGGCCTAATACATTTCTAAAGAAAAGTGATAGCTCAACATTACTAGGATCAATTAAGGGGAAAAATTTACTAAAATACAGCACAAGATTTTGCCAAACTTAAAAAAAAAAAATCACCCCCAAGGTGTAGCTAAAAGACATACTTCTGCATTCCTGATTTTAGCTAGGACTAGGAAGAGTTTATAACATTGCAGGGTTCTTTGAGACATTTCTTGCAGTAGGTCTGTCCTGGGAAGAATAAACTGGAAAAGTCATTGTGCACAGGTTACCCAGACTCTACAAGCACTCTGACAGATCCAAAACATCATGAAAGAGAGGTTCAGCTTTTGATCTGATAAGAGAAAGGGAACAAATGGAAATTCATAATTGTTAAAGCTTGGTCCACATAGAACCTCATTTAAAACACTGAAATAGAACTACTTATTGATGCTTTAAGCTTCTGGCATGATAAAACCTAAACACTGTATGGGGAAAAACGTATGACTTTTGTTTTGCATTGTCCAAATTTGTAATTGAAAGAATTTTTGGCAGGTAATGAAAATTTCAAATGGGACATGATCCTGTCTTTCCCCTCAGCTCTGTGAGAGGACTAACAGATTTATGCAATGCTGTTTCTGTGGTTTGCCTTGGAAGAGATCAGCCTGATTCAATGCTTCTCTCCTGAGGCTGAAGCAGATGGGAAATGTTACAATGGCAGTAGAATACATGTGGTAATATCATTTATATTTTCAGATACCTTGGATAAAATCACCCCAATATAACTCCACAGCCATAATGAATTTACATCTGAGATGAGTAAAGCAGCAGGGGGGCAAATTCTGCTCTGGCCTAAGTCCCTGCACGATTTTATTGGTTTCCCTGTAATTTCAGAAGTTGGAAGTAAATGAAGGATTTGGTTCTTGCATTTCATATTCCAGCAAAGGATTAAAGTGCTCTGGCACACTGTCTAAAGAAAAGAATCATATCTTTTGCTGCCAATAAATTAAGGGTATTTGTAATTCAGAAGGTTGTGGTGGGGTTCTGAATGCATAGAGCATCATTAACCTAGTTTCATCTGTAAAACAGTTTGTATTCATTCATTCCTTATTCCAGTTTGTACTAATTCACCCCACATCCATTTTGGACAGTTTGTTGGATATGGATGGCAGTATTTGAAATTCTTCTTAATCTGCCTCAACGAGGATATTAAATGGCTATTTGTACACTGGATACAACGCTCTTATTGTCAATCTCCTAGGGCTACTAAAGTAAGTATTGTGAGAGTTTTCTCAGGGTACCAAAGACAACTTAATTTTGGAGACACTTTGAAATATCAAGTTCTATGTCTGGCCGTTTTTCAACCACAAAGACCTATGGATCTTCCTAACTAATTCCCTTGTGAGGTGAAAATTCACTCTTCCGGTGCAGCGAAGAGCCTGCAAGCAGAGAGCTGGCTTTTTATTAATATCAGAGGTCAGCAGCCTTGCTACTGAAGTGGCTGCCTGAGGCCTGGCACACATTTAGCTCTCCCTGCTCTGTGCAGCAACAACCCCAGCTGGCACAGGGTGAGAATAAACAGCATCACATAGCCCAGGAGGGCTGGAACATCTGCAGCAGACACAACCCGATGCCATACAGTTTATCTGCTGCAGCCCTTAAAAGGTATGAGTGGAAGAGCCAGAGCACACCTGATAAATGAAAAGGCTCTGTACAATTCACTTCTTTTGATTCTTCACTGAAAGACATTTACAGCAATCTTTTTCTCTTCAGCTGCTCAGAAATAATCAGGAATTGAAAACCTCTCTGCTTTCTTCCCCCCACTCCTCCATATTAATTCTATTCTGTTCATACAAAAAAGAGGGAGCTACAAAGAGGACCACCCTGCCAACAGCTAAGCCACCAACAGCCTTAGAATATTGTGCAAAGAATCTTCAAAATGTCTGAGCAGATTTCAATTACTCTTTTCAAAGATTTGCAATTCCCACTACACAGCCCATTGTTTGCTTTCACTAGGACATTCTTCTCTTAAACAGCTGGCATGGAATGACTACTGCTCTGTAGGGAAACAAGCAAACACCATACAGTAGATTAAAAGACAAAACCAGAGAAGATGTAGGTTTTTCTTTTTAAAGAGGCTCTCATGAACATAAAAGTGTTTTCCAAGAAAATATGAATCCTATTTTTGCTGCTTATAGCTGAAGGAAAGCGTGCGGGATGTAGTTTATTCTCCTTTGATGCTCAGCATGGCTATTACAGTGAACATCAAAGGAACAATGAGTGATGCTTCCCATATTTCCCATTAACTCTGTTCGGATGAGCAATTGTTTCTGTCTTGTCTGTTTGAAAAAAAGGATGCAATTTTGTTCTTGCTGATTTTCCTAAAAGAAAATGGAAAGAAGGAAAAGAGAAGAAGCAGCACAAAGGGAAAGGAGAGAAAAAAAGATGTTTGCTGCAGACAGCCTTCTAACGCACCGACTGGTCACTGGGCGCGAACTGCAGGGAGCTTCAGTGGGAACTGATTATGTCCAGGACTTTTCCAAGAACTGCCAGAGCTGAATTGCTGTGGGAAGTATTTTCCAGACACAGATCATCCTTTCATATCTACTGCTGCAAAACCTGCCCGGGATGTTCCTGTGATTCTGCTGCCCTTTGCAGCTCTGGAGTTGGGAATGAAAGGGTGCCTGAAGCTGCCCTAGCAGCCCAAAAAGGTTTGCACTCAGAAGGAAAGATTTCACCTGATGGGAGAACAGAGGTGCCTGTGCTACCCTCCAGGGTGGGATGCACAGCGACTTGAAAGAGAAATCCAGCAGCAGAAAGGGATGTGTCTCCAGTGGCTCTGGGTAACTTTGCATCTTGCTGAAGGCCAAACTCTGCTAAAGTCTTAAATTTACAAGTCAAATCCCTCATTTCTTGACAGTCATTTGGGCGCCCCTTTAGCTGTAGGAGAAGGCCTAGGCTTTCAAAACAAAAAACCACATTCAGCCTTGAAATATGTATATTTTCATTACCCTCACATTCTTCCTATTCAAAGTCCTGTGCATGCTTTCTCCTTCCTGGCAGACATCTCCTCACAGAGTACTTGTGTGAATCAAAGCAAGACAAAAATGTGCAGACATTGTTAAAGGAGATACTAATTTCATTCTCATTCTGATAGTTCATGTTTAAATGAAAGGTTTGACATAAATGGGGGAAAATGGAAGTAGTCTCTGAGCTAATCTGAAAGGAATCTCCACTGCTAAACTAAACAAAGCCAGAAGTCCCAGAGCTGAAGTTTATCCAAACTAAAGCCAACAAATGGTTGTTGTTGGAGGGGGTTATATCATGTTTTCCATTGTCATGTTGACATGAAACAGGCAGAGGCTTCCACTTTGCAAACTCAGAGACAAGACTGGCTCTGAAGTGAAAATAAATAAAGAGAAGCAGTGGTTGGAAGTAGGTTAAGTTTCCTCAAATCAAAATTCAAAGAACCCTTCCTATAAAAGAGAAGATGAGAAAAAATAATGACTGCTTAAAAATATAAATGAAAAATATAATGTGCTATATCTCAGTGTGAAAGATAGGCTACTCTACAGCCTATGGATGGACGGATGAATGGTTGTCATTCCTCCTTGCACCCTTCCAGCATTTAAGATAGGATTAGCAGATCTCTCCCTCTCTCTCTTGTACTTGCAGAAGAGACTTTCTGATTCCTGTAATTCATAATTTTTTACTCCCTGTGGAGGTTCTTTCTTGATTAACCATAGTCAGAAGCAATGCAAGGGTTAATATTTGAATTTTTTTTTTTATACAGTCTCAAAACTATGTGAGAAATATTAATAGCATGGTCACCACATATAAAGATGTAAATCTTATTTCTCTGAAACAAAGTCTGACTGTGTTGAATGGAGAAAAATCAGGAAATTCTGTGGGAATTCCTTACAAATTTTTGCAGTGACAAAATGTCTCTTGTCAGGGAAGCCACAGAGAGGACAAAAAGGAAAGCTTCATGAACCCTGTGCATCAAAAGATTCAATGGAAGAAAGAAAATCCCTAGAGAAGTAGCTGTCCTGAGGCAGTCACCAAGGCTGTGGGAAGCCGCCAGCAGCGAGCCACCACACAGCACCTCTGCCACAAGGACACCACTGCTGTGACAAGCATGGCCCCAGAGGCAGTCCTCCAGGAGGAATCCACAGCATCTCCTGGGCTGCAGATGGGCAGCACACTGAGGGTCGGGGCTGCAGCATTCTCTGCCCCCAGCCATGCTGCCCTCAACAGCCTGATCTGAAGCAACAGAAGTAAAATATAACTTGTACCCCTCCTGAGCTGGAATCCACATTGCCCAGTTCTCCTTCTGTACAAGGTGTATTACCATATCTAGAAGGGGGGATAGGCTGGTAAAGTATTGCAGCAGGTAAATGATGACACTAAAATTTTTGTTCCATTTAGGGTTGAAGGTTATTTATCATCTGCCAAAAACCAAAATCAGAATGTCTCAAAATTATAGACAATTGGCAGTAGATACTGAACTCTAAACCATGTTAAAGTCATGTAATCTACAATTTACCAGGCTACAACATGGAGAATGAGCTAACAGTAGCAATGTTGAATCAGAACAGATTTTATTATACCTTTCTTAAGTCTGTTTGTTTTTTTGGATGCTGCCAATAATAAATTGAACTGCGCCCCATCATATCAAACTGCAATGCTGTAGGACTCTAATCCAGTTACTTTAAGACTATGAAACCCCCTATTTGTTAACAACATATCTTTGCCATTGCCAGCAATTTCCCTTTTCTTAACTGAGATCTTTTGCCCAGTTTCTTAAACAAGCATGACTAAAGGACAGCATAATCCGGAGTATTAATGATATGACCATTGCGCTAATATTTAATTCTGTGAGCTTTGACAAGTTATTACTCCAAACCAACAAATTCAATCTTACAACTCTTACAGCAGCTGTGGCTTACGCTCTTCAGGACACTAGGAACCTACCACAGAAACATCAAGAGCAGTACAGTGCTCCAGGTGCCCCCTAGCCTGGGAAAGTGCACTTTGTTATGGTTTACCCTTCCTGGTAGGCTGAACCTTTCAACTCTGAAGAGGTTGCTTTTAACCCCAAATGCTAAATGCTGCTCTGCATCATTTCTGTTACCGACCCTCAGCATGCTGTCCCAATTACAAGGGCAGGTATGTCCCATTTTCTGCAGATTTCTGATTAAAACAAGGTGTGAACAACACTAGCAAATAACTGGGACAATGACTAATGCAATGGTGTCAGTCTAGTTTCTCAGCCAGCCTGTGGAACAAAAAACGGGTGGTAATTTCTTTTTTTTTTTTTTTTGAGCAGCATTAATTACAACTCTCCCCCAGCTGTTGTGTTAGGCTGGCATCAGCAGAGTTTGCAAGTGACACCTGGCTGCCTATTTCAAACCTCAACTTTTTGGCAGAAGCTGGAAGAGGAAATAGGATCTGCTTGTAATCTGCTGCACTAAGAGGAGAGCAAACGTAATGACTCTGACTGAGGCATCAACAGTGATGTTTGTGCCAGCAACAACACCCTTCTACCTCTGCCTCTTCCCCCTGTAATAAAGCAGTGATGTTTCCAACTCCACCTCCTCTTTCAGAAAAATCAGTCCGTGTAGATTTGGTGATTTGGTCTCAAGTCAAAAACAAATCTGGAAAATAATGAAAGGGTTATATAATAGTCTCATTTTCCTAAGGCTAATGTGTTCCAGGGGTGTGTGATATAAAATGTGTTTATGAAATTTGTCATATTTCCAAGAACATATATATAATATTTAGAGGGGGTGGATTCCCCAGGCTTTCATTTAGCATGATTTTTCCAGACCAGAAAGGAATGTTTCAATTTTCCTAAGCATAACCTTGTCTGCTGTGTGCTTGGTAAAAAATAGCTAGGAAAAATGGCAGAAGAGGAGCAGACCCCAGATATTTCATTACTTTGCATAGTCCAGGTTACTTACAATGCTTAATTATCTCTTGGCATACAGATGTGCATCATCTGGTTTTACTGTCAAAATTCTGGAGGGAAACCTTTCTGAGTTACCAAAACCTTTGAGGAGAGACAGTTCTGTTGTTAGCATTACCCTTAAACTGGAAATTTATCAACAAAGAGCACATGTGTGCAGTGTTCCATACAGCTAACTGCTAAACATGACAGTCTGGCAGTCTCACAAATAAACTACATCTGTACAGTACCCATCCACATCACATGCTATCAAATCCTTCCCAGTAAATAAAAAAAGAAAGTGAAATGGCCAAATCAGCTGTTTACAAGTTTTCCTAAAATATCATTTTTTTCTCTGGGATCAGAAAGGGCTCAGCAGGAAAAGTAATTTGCATGCTGCCTCCTGAAACCCATATGTAATGGTTATATATAATTTAAAACTGCAATTTACAACTGAAAGTAATATGAAAGGTCAATAAGTCTTGTCAGAGAGATTTTAGCATTCAGCCATTACCTCAGAAACGAGTTTCCTGACCAAACATCCAAGATAATACTTGCATTACAACTAAAACACTAAATTACCTTAGAGCAAAAAATTACTTGGAATAATACTGAAGGGTTTCTGGCATTGCTGTCACACTGCTTTCAGAGCAGTAGAGTTTTCCTAATGACCTCAGTGAAGTTCCTCAAGGACTGGAGTGTACCTAAAGTGTCCTGCTCTGGCTGACTGAGGTGTCCTTTAAGCATCACAGATGCAGCTGAGACAGGCCCAAATCCATCTGACTTCCCTTTTGGCACTGATGTGAGGGCGCTGTGGATGTGCTTCCTTTGTAGGCAGTGGAAACTGCCAGATACCTCCAGTCTGTCTAGCTAAAATTTATTCTGTCTTCTGGAAGTAGCTGTCATGATTGCCTCTACAAACTCAAGATAAATGAGATGAATGCAGGCTGCAAGGCTTAGCAAATGCTGTCACAAGTTGTGCTCACTGGGTGGAGAATGGATTTCTTTCCTAAAGAAGCATTCTAATATCTTACACTATTGAGTAGTTTAATATGCAGGATGTAAAGGTGCCTTCAAAGGGTGGAACCGAATATACATTGCTGGACTCTGAATCATCTGTTGTGTCCGAAGTGCTGGCCTCTTATCCTGTCACCCATCAGGGGGCTCCTTATCTTCAACAGGGGCAGGGCTTGAAAGCCATGACACACATCAGAAAACCTGGATTTTGTCAAGGTGATTTCACCTCCAGGCTAAAAACAGCCTGGTGGGTTACAAGGACATACAGCTTTTGGTCATGGAATTCACAGAATATTCCTTGTTGCACAGTATCTGCATCCCAAGCTCTAGAAGAGGTTTAGCCTGAGGCTGTACTCAAATCTCCATTCCAAGCTATTACAGCAAGACAAAGAAACACATAGCCCAGGGGTACATCTGACTGCCCCAAATTCACTGTACACTGAGCAGTTTCCTTAATATCTTGCCAAGTCTTGTCTCCTGGCAGGCTTTCCCAAGGAAAATTTTATACTGACTTACATTTGATACTAACCATATAAACATTTTTCTTGACAAGAGAGAGCATTTCAGCATGTCTGGAAATTTTCTTTTCAGTTGTGGAAAATTTGGTTTCCCAGTCTATTCCCTGCCCTGCACATGAATTAGTGATACGAATAATCAAATCCTTCAATTATTATTTTCTGTGAGAAAAGCATATTCAAATGTGTGGAAAGAAACATTCTAAAGTGAGCAGAGAATCCAAATTTTTAAGGCATAACTAGTGATTTATCAGTCTCTCTGTGTAACCTCATCCCTGTAAATAGTATGGAAGTTAGCCCAGTAAGGAAATGTTACAACACCATGAAACAGGAATGTGGCAGAGAAATGAGAATACTCATTCACACTTCATTTGTGTATTGTTCTTCTACCCAAAATTTACCATTTATTGAGTCAAATATATGTTGCACCTCAGAAATGTCCAGGGATACCACTGGAGTGAGGGAAGGAGACCTGGCACTCAGGAGGGGTTTGTTTATGGAGGGAAATAAAATTGATGTTCCTTCTCTTTATATTGGATGGTCTCTTAGAGCTTATCCCTCTGATGATAGACACAGGTATATAAAAGAACTCTTACTGCATGTTAAATATAAACAATATATATATTGTCTGCTGCTGTAAGCAGAGAAAACTCACAGCACACATTTGCTCACATTTTATAATCACTGCATTTTATAATCTTTACTGAAGATTATTTGAGAGAGAGTTTGTATACAGCAAAGCAGAAACAGAAAAGTATCAGTTCACAGTAAACTCTGTTTACTCTCTACAGAATATATGCATTGGTTGGGGTTTATTTTTATAGACACTTAGGCTTAGCCTGTGTCTGTGCTAGGTGAGGAAGCCTGGTGCTGCAGAGGCTGTTGCCTCATTTGCTCGTGCACAGATCCTCCTGAGCTCCAAGTGCTCCAGTGCCAACAGGCTGCTCCTGCTGGACTCACACTCACCCCTCGGCAGAGGTCCCTGTCCAGGTATGGTGAGACAGACGGGTTTGCCCGTGAACTGGCTCAAGTAATCACTTTCATGATGTGTGTCATACAGAGTAGTGTAGGGTGTGATTTTAAAGGCATATGGCTTTCCTTTACAGCACTACAGTTTCTTTGGCTGCTGAGTTAATTGGAAGGTTATTCCTTGCCTCTCTGTAGGAATAAGTAAATTGCTGATCTTTCATATTTACGGGAGAGAAAAGTGTTTTATCTTAAGGAAAGTCTGGTTTACAATATCTGGCAAGCAGGAACTGAGTACATCCCAAGAAGGTCAGCTGTACTTGTGGAATGTCATCTGTTTAACTTAAATACTCATACCACACTTATCTTCATTCTAGGCTGAATTCTTGTATACAAAGTACTTCTCTCCCCTCTGAATTCCATGTTCACTTGGTATTTGGTGCTCTCGCTCTCTGTAAACATGCACACACACACTGGCTTGGACTTCCACGTACCGTCAACTCCTAATCAGTCTCGTGAGGGGCTGAAACAGCCTGCAGATGCCCGATTCAAACTATCACAGCTGAGGGAACTAATTTACCCTCCTGCTCTATGCCAAAGTAAAAATGCTGTAAGCTGACGTATTTTCATATATCACTCTTAAAAACTCCTTCAACAAAACCATTCAGAACTTTAAGGTTTTTTTCTGCATGCAGATTGTTGAAAGAAACCCCCACGCTGCCAGCGTAAGACAAACAAGTACAAAGGAGAACTCCAAATAAAATAGCTGGAAGCAAAGTCTTATTCCTTGTGACAAAGAGCTTCCAGGCAGCATGGAGCTAACAGTAAAAATGTTATTCCAAGAGTTAAAAGAAATAACTTAGAATCTCTCTGGTGTCTGTAGCAGGAAAACAAGTAAGAACAAGAACAAATGCAGCCAAGGCAGACAGCACTGTACAGTCCTTCTAACTTTAAAGAAAGCAAAGCAAAGAAAAACCTCTGGGATGATATTGCAAATCCTCGCAGCTTTCAGCTTCACCATTAAATATCTGACTGCTGAATTAGTGAAGGAAAAGTGTTCTGGTGAGAACTCGTGCATACACACTTCTGACAAGCTATTAAAATTATTGGTAAAAATAAAAATAAAATAAAAACATGAAATCATAAGAAGCTTGAATTACTCACCGACTTGTTGTGCCAAAATAACTGAGGGTTGAAACACGGCAAGAATGAGCAAAGTTACTTTTTGCACAGAGCTCATCATGTCTAAATATTAGACATGAGACTCTCTGTGCAAAAATAAAAATGGGGGGGGAAGAAAAAAATCTATTCAAAAGAGCAACATCGGTTGTTCCCTGCCCTTCCAGCACCGGGCCATGTACAGAAGTCAGCCACAAGCATTCCCCAGCTTTGGCCTTAAATAGAAAAAAAATTGGCTTACTTTTCTTTTCCACCCCCTTTACTGAAACATGAGAAGAAGACCCATCCCCTAACAGTAAATGAATGATTAATATTTCTCTTGGCTTTACAGAAGACTAAAGTCAACTAAACAAGATACACAGCACATCTGGAACTTTTGTGTGTGTACGAAATGCATGCTGACACTGTATATGAACAGTTAGTGTGCACACTCTGTGACATATATGCATGTGAAAAAAAGCCCCATGCCAAAACCCCCCTGGGTAAAGCATTTTTCATGTTAATTAGGAGTCAATGGGTAAAACCCAAAGAGGACTTTTAATTCTTAGTGCTCCCTAAGAAAGACAAAAGGTAAGAAGCAATGTAGCTGCACAGACTGAAAGAATCCCAGAAATGTAGGAGCAAACCTGAGTATTTCTGCTGATGAGCAATCAGAGTTAATGAAAGGAAGGTCTGAAAATCACACTTCTGTTCCAGTGCTTTTCTCACCATTTCCACCTCACAACATGATTTTGTGTTACCTGGGGAGAAGGCAAACATTAAAAAAAATTATGAAGAGAACAAACATCAATCTCTCAAACTAAATCTTTCCAAGTAATTCAGTTTGATGCTGTCATTACAACATTTGAAAGGAATGTAGGACATTTTTTCTTGTCTGTTTGCTCCTCAAACAAGAAGGTAGAGAGGACAAAAAAAAAAAAAAAAGAAAAAAGAAAAGAAATCTTGAGATTACTAACGCCTTTTAAACCTAGTTATTTATTTATTCCACGCAAAACTTTACTGAGAATAAGATCAGAACACACAAGCTTGTTTTCCAAATCAGATGGTTTGAGCAGGTTTTTTTATGAATCTAGTTTTGCTGGGAATGTAGCCTTAAGAGACCCCAAAGTGAATGCAGAAAACTGTCACAGTGGACAGCTCTGCTAAAACAATGATCAAACCAATTGCTGCTCTCAGTCAATCAATCTGATCCAGGTCATGTCCTGCAGAAGTGCTTACTCATTTGTTCTCAAGTGTTGCTGAGATTACAGTGACCCAGGGAACCATCCCTCCTCTCAATAATTCGTGAGTGCCATGAACTGTCATCCAAAAAGGGGGCCCGTATCTCTGTATGCATCACGAAATAAGAACAGCCTGAAGTTTAATCTGGTAGGTACTGGATCTCATTTCAAAACCCATTTGTCTGAAATAAACTTGCACTTAACCTGAAACACCCTCTTCTGCTGGGGTCACCTGAGGTGGAGTAGGTTGAAGCAAGTATGAAGAGGTCTTAAATAATTTGATGTCACTTTTAACATATCTTGAGCATCTCTTCTGCGTCTTAGATGTTTATAAGATATGAATGCCTTTATACATTACAAATTAATTGCACACCACTTTTTTTCCCTGAATGTCCCAATATTCCATGCTGTCTCTGTTGCATTGGCAGAACTATTTCCAGCAGGTTTGGGTTTTCATATCATATCACTTAACAGGTTTGGTTATTTGGTTTATAGCATTCAAGTAGCTACAATCAACAAACAGATAACCAGCTCCTGTTGAGCCATCCTAGAACATAAGACAACAGGCTTCAAATTTTTATGCAAGGGCCTTTAAGTTTTTCTCCTCTTCTGGAGTTATGCTCAGAACATAAGATAGAACAAGAAATAAATCCAAGAACCTGGATTTTTTTGTCTCTCTTCAATAGAAATGTATGAACAGATCAAACCCTGGATAAAAACCATTCTCACCTATAGAAAGAGAATTAACTGAATTAACTGTTATCAAGACTGCATGCAGGTCAATTTTCTGTAACAATGTCTATGTGTTTGTCACAGTAATTGTTTAATTTTCATGAAGCCTAATGGCTGTTACTTGGTAAGTGTTCACATTTGAGAAAAAAATAATTCATTCAAGGTCTTTGACTTAAGGACACCTTCTCATTGAGCTCTGCAAATTTTTAGCCTGTTTGACCACAATAAACATTTCTCTAAATTTCTTAAATCTAACCTTTCAAAAAAAGAACACCCTTGGTGACTCCCTTATTTTCACTAATGCTCGCCTTCAGTTTTTCCATTACAACACTTGTCTGAGTAAAATTTAAATTCTAAATATTCTAGATTGTCCACCTTAGACATTATGCTATTCTATAGCTAGATTATGAACCCAAATTTATCCATAACAATTATGATTTGCCATAGGCACGGGAGTATCAACACGTGTGCTTGAATTTATACAGAAATGAATCCTGGGGTCTCTGTATAGAAGCATAAAGCATATCTCTTGATGATTACATCCCATAAAAAAATAATCCTTCCTTGGGTTCTGCAGTGTATTTGCTGTGGTTCCAGGAACAACACACAGCAATGCTCAGCCACATTAAAATTCCTCATCAGTGTTACCTTCACATAATAGTGGTTGTAGAATTGATTTTATAACTCTAGTGTAAAACAAGCTGGCAATTGCCACTTACTGCTTCAAGTCAATTCCTTTTGAGTGTCATTCAGCATTTTACTTACATGGCCTGAGGAGGCTGTGGCACAGCAACACTCCTTGAACATCCTCTGCACACTATGCGTTCAAAGTCTTCCGTTTCACATCCTCTGCGCAGAAACAGCCCTCCTAATAAACAGGTTCTTCAGTCTTGCAGGCAATTTTGGATTATTTAGTAGGCAGCTCTTATTTAATTCTCATCTTCCCAGGGATGCGATGTCTTGGCATCTGGACTAAACTGGAAAAGGTACTCATATCAAAATTGGTGCACCTTTGATGGAGGAACCTGAAACAACTGCTTGTAGAAGTTATTGAATGTATTTGTGCTCTACAGTAGATACCCTAAAAGATGTGTAGATCAAAACTGTTGACTATGTCTCCATCAGATGCTGGAATATTCATGCAGTTTGGGATTCCTTGTGCCTGTTTGAGTATTGTGGTTAGTGACATTCTGCCTAAGAAAGATAAATGAGAGATTTGCTTTTACATATTTATCAGGTGACCGCTCGTCCACCCCGCCAAAAGGTCAGTCCTTAAATAAGTAAATTATATAAGTGTTGTTGTAAAAGTTCCTGAAGTTCTGGCTTGTAGAATCAGTTGGTAAATATTCCTTGTTTCTGAGAGCTTAATCTGAACTAAGAATCTTCAAATTTTGCCATTGCAGTTACTCCTATGCCAGCAACAAGATAGTTTTTTTTTGTTCTGTGTGGATTTTAATGATAGTAAAGAATCTCCAAATTTTAAAAGGAGTGTACAGTTTCATAGAAATAAAGCACTATGAACAGTGCGAATAGTGACAGAAAGTACAGGGGGGGAAAGAACCTACAAGAAAAACTGAATCTAGAGCCACTAAAGAAACAAAACCCCAAAACACAGCCACAAACTTCTCAACCATTCCTGTTTGTGAGCTAGAAGCAATGCAAAATATGATTGATGCCCTAACGGACTATTACAGGAATGAAGGCAGCCAAAACAATGAAATGGTTTCATTCTTCTCCCATCTTTTCCTTTCACTGAAATTTTATCCTAAGACAATGGGAAATCAGGTTTTGAGACACAGCCTCTTGTTCACATGTGCTCTTTTTTCAGCTTTGCACATTCTCAAGGTTTCCACAAACTAAAATTCTCTTTTTTTCCAAAGTCCTGTGCAGATTAAATAAAATCCTTCATCTGAGTCATGTTGGGAACTAACTGTGTTACAGCACAGCTGTGAAGGCTCTTAAGGCAGAGCCAACATAATGACTGCATACGGGTGAAGCAGAGACAGCACCCACAGCATTTTCTCTTCCCAGCAGGAGGGACAGAAGCCAAACCAGTTTAATGACCTCTGGGTGTACCGAGTGCTGGGGAATTTGACATCTATGGCCAGGGCGGGGTTTCTCCGTACTGAACACGTACCTTCTCCTGTCGCCAGGGACGGAATCCGTTAATTCAGAACATTGGCTCTGCGCCTTTGTGAGGATGCTCCTCCTTTTCACTGAGGTGTCAAAATTATTTTGAAAGGAATCCTTTCTTCTTGTCTCTACTCCAGATTTCCACTGGACAACTGAAAAAAACCCCAGATCTTCACTTCTTAAAGAAATAACACAGTCCTATGCACCTAAGGAAGTATTTAATGAAACAGCTACAAGATTTTCTGACAGAAGAGTGTCTTGTAAAGACACAGTGTGTGCTCTGCCACTTGTGGTTGTTGGACATCAAAATAATATAAGATAGAAAAAAAATTTATAAATTTAAGAATAAACTTGGTTCTGAATTTGTGTGTGTGCTTAATTTTATACAATCACAAAAGAAAGAGTATTTTGATCTATCTCTAAGTAAAAAAAATGTGTTAAATTCATCAGAAGAACAGTCCAAGAATGAATTACCATAAAAAGCAGGATATCCTTTCAACCTCCGGGCTGGTGTAGAAGGTGGACGTACATCATGCAAATCACTCCCTCTTGTTGGCCCTGCTCGAATCACCGTTACTCAGGACAGCACATGTGGGTCCCAGAAGTGCCCAGGTTTATTGCAATTCAGCTATTGGTTCCTATGGGACCTCACCATCCAAAGGTTCCAGGCTTCAGGCTTCAGCAGTAGCAATCCAGAAGATTTTAGAAGCACTTTATTTTGGTCATCTCTATTTAAAAAAAAAAAAAAAAAAAAAAAAAAAAAAAAAGTAAAAAAAAAA